>OY982572.1:6524984-7124984 GCA_963859945.1 Euplagia quadripunctaria
CACAGCGGCAGTGAAGCAATACAAATTAGTCACTTAATGTTAATTTAACGAATAAAAACAAATTAAAAACGTTGAAGTAAAACTTGGCGACATTTTTTTCACACTTTTTTAAGGCATTTTATTGCCCGACTCGGCGAAATCTTATATTTTGAGCATAGGCACCCATGAATTTGAATTAGTGTATTTATAGTACTTTGAAGATTTAATTTTAAAAGTAAGGAAAACATAATTGGGTTAATTTCAATGCTGTTTTTATATTGAGCTTTATTTTTGACCATTTTTTTATCTTTTGTTCTTTAAATTAGTGGCTGCAAACGTGGAAGTTATTTATCCATCGGGTGGCTCCAATTCGGTTAGAAATCTGCTAAACCTTACCTCCTTTATGGGTCTTAGGTCTAATAATATTATTTTTCATAGATAGAGCGTTGCTTTATCTACACAGCTTTATATAATAATAAATTATGAAAGCTTTATTTCAGTGAAATAACTTGCAAGGAATTTTCACAGTTAAATCAGCAACATGTTCAAAGACAAAGCTTATTTATTACAACGACTAGCTGGTGTGCAATTATGTACCTTAATCCCTTCTATTTCTATAGTTTTAGTTGCAAATTAATAAGAACGGACAAGTGTGAGCAGGACTCGCGGCCTAAGGGTTCCGTTCTTACTATGTACGTAGACTCGTAGTCGTAAGTCTCAAAATCACGTGACGGTGCGTGACGCTCAGGGTCAGCAGATATCGACGCTCTGCGTTGTTGGTTTGTGCATTTATTTCCGTACCTATGTATTCTTTATGCGATCATAAAATTATTTTTATACGGTTAAAAATAATAAATTCGTTTGGTTATGGAAGATTTTTGATAGTATAGGGGAAAGCAGAGCGTCGATATCTGCTGACCATGAGCGTCACGCATTGTCACGTGATTTTGAGACTTACGACTATTTAAAAAGTATTACACTAGAGGTCTAGACTCTAGAGGTTAGTGATTCTGACTACTGAGCCAGAGTACGTGGGTTCGATTCCACCCAGTACAAATAATTGTGTTATGAGCACGATTATTTGTTCTCTATCTTATTAGGAATTGAACACATTGAAATTTCAAGTATAATAGAAAAGAAAATAATTTTTTTTGCATATTACATTGAACTCTGTCATTCCAATCATAAGAAGCATAATCGCAATTATTAATTAAAATACATCGATACGACATCATACATGTAAATATATTTTATCATAATGTAGTATAAAAAAGTTATTTTGTTTGTCTATTAAATGAAAACTTCTCCTTCTCAACTCACAATTATTATAACTAGAGATCGCGTGGTGGTCGAATTTCGACCATGGTTTATTTCAATGGCCAATATTACTTGACCTGTCATTGTATAGACTTTTGTACCATGACAGGTCAAAATATATACTGGACACTCATAGCTGTATGTACCCGTTTTTGCATTTTTTTTAAACTTTGTAGCAAATATTGTTCAAAAATTTTAGCATTCGTCACTTCTTCTCTGTATAAACTATAAGTGTGCGAAATTTCATACTCCTCCGTCCGCCCAATTTTCGTAAAAAGGGATCCAAAGTTTTCGCTTTACGTATTAATATATAGATTTTTAGACAAGGCATTTTTCTCATTTAAATTAGGTACCCAATTTTAGGGAAGTACTCAAATACAAAACTGATAAATGAATTTATTTTTGCAAATAGGTCGTTTTATCGCCTTTTACACGTCAATATCTTCTTTAAAGCTAGATGGTGCATTTCCTGTTACTAGCCTTGAGAAGAAACGCCGAAACAAACTCAAGGATCCAAGTCTACATCAATTTAAACTGTGCAAGTGCCATGTAGGCGTCTGGGGTTCTTCTTCTTCAACTTGCAATCGGTCTGCCACCGCAGTCAGACGTTTGGGAAGGCCAATAACGCATTCAAAACTGCCAGACTGTTGTAAAAACACTATTAATATTATAATTCGAATTCGAATACTTCGAAAAGCAGTAAATATATTACTTTACATGTTAATTGTTTTAATAATGAGTTACGCAAAACTTTTTTTTATGGGATAAGGGGCAAACGAGCAGACGGGTCACCTGATGGTAAGCGACTATCGCCATCCATCCGGCACCTGCAACTCAAGAGTCACAAGTCCGTTGCCGGCCTTTAAGGTGGGAGTACGGGAAGGGGGGAAGAGGGAGAGTGCGGGTAGGGGGAGAAGAGGGGAAGAGGGGAGAGGGGAGGGTTAGGGCTTCCGGTAACCCACTCACTCGGCGAAAAGCAATACAAGCATTGCTTCACTGCCGGTTTTCTGTGAGGCCGTGGTATCACTCCGGTCGAGCCGGCTCATACGTGCCGAAGCATGGGCTCTCCCACAGTTAAACTTTCAGTGTACCCCACGTATAAGTGTTCTGTTTTTGCCTTTTAAAAATACTTCTCTATTTAATAAAGTAGTGACTTGAAAAGTTTAAATGAAATAGGCCAACTATACTTAGTCGGACTTAGTTAGTACACGTTCGCCTGAACGCCAACTTAAACTTTATATAAATGGAAACTCTGCAAGTGTAAGGCGAGAGTATGATTAGTTTTCACTTGAGCATTATTCCAGTGAAATCCTAGTTACTAAGTATCGTGCCTGACGTATTATTGCTGTTAAGGACTTGAGTTTTGCTTACGTGGTCTTTTATGTAACGTGGAAACTCAGATTATACTATGGCTATGAGTACCTAAACGAACACAAGGGCTTTCCATTAGTTCAAAAATTATATGCAATAGAAAAAGAAAAAAATAATAAAGAAAACGAAGCTAATTTTAGAGAAACATCCTTGCTTCACTCATTACGTCGTTTTCCAGTTTCTAGCTTCGTCTAGAGGTTTAAGTATGTTAGAAAGTTTATGTCTTGCCGCTAAGAAGGCATACAAGCACTACTACTAGTTACTTGGCTCCTTAGTGGACCTTAGTAAGGTAAGCGGTAATCGTAGCCTCTACTTGTTTGCATTGCACTGTTTATAAAAGAACAAAGAGGAGGTGACTTAATTACTGCTCATAGACTCAGGACTTAAATCTGAATACAAAACAATATGTAAGTTTTGAACACGATAAACTCATTAGCTACACAATTGTCGAACAATTACTATATTTACAAATAAATACCTAAACTTTTAGAAGTATTTTAAGTAAGAGAGATTCTTACCTTCACATAATTTTAAACTCGCTCTTGCGTTAAATTGCAATATTAAAAACAATAGGAACGTAGTCGCCAGCGTTGTTTACATTATATATAAGTAAAATGAATTGTATTTAATTGAAGAGAAAGATAGGTTTTGAATCATATGACTATTTTCTTAACGACGCAAAAAACTGACTTTTATAAGAATGACATTGTCCCTAAAATGTAAAGGTATATTAATGTCACCTGATATTTATTGTTCTAAATCTTATCTGAGTTTAAGCATGTATATATTATGATATAGTTATTTTCATAGGTTAGACAAGGACACGATAAGATTTACTATTAGTTATCACACAAAAGAACAAGGTAACATAAATTAACACACTTTTTAATTGGATGATTTATTTCATCGTTAATACATCAATAGAATAATTTTCTTAACAAATATAATAAAGTTTTGACTAGAAATTATGACTAGACTCCCTGACTGGGCCACCTGTTGCTCGAAAACGTACAATGTAATTCCAGTCTATAGTCTTATTTATACCCGAGCCCTGAACAAGAAGGTTGAAACAACATCGAATAGGAAATGTTATGGATTCACAGGTTCAAAACAAACACTGGGTGAAGTGGTCCGGAACAAAGAACAGGTGCGGAGACATTTAATTTGTTGGGGTGGTGGGCTCCGGGCCCAGTAGCACTCAGGCGGTCGCCATCTCGTCGATCCCTTGCAGGAGGCGCGAGCGCAGACGAGCGAACACCGGGTGTTGCACCGGAATACCACGCCCGTGCAAGAAGCGCAGTGTCTCCTGAGCGCACACCAGGAAGCCGAGCTGCTCGGGGTCCATGTCAACTGGCACTGAATCCAACAGAGGGTCTTCGTTTTCATCGGCGTAATCGCGATAGTTGTAATCTTCTTCGTCGTCAGAAACGCGATTGTGGTTGTCTTCCAACTCGACGGAACAAATGCGTCCGAATAGACGTTTCAGCGCCTGCCTCTTCTCTGCACTATCTGAATCGTGCATTAGCGGTTCACTGCGCGATCGCTTGCGGATACGTTGACGCTTCACGCGGCGTTCACCGTTATCGTCGCGCTTTCGTTTGGACGTCATTATTGGTTTACCCGCCGGCATCGGGATGCAAACTGCGAATGGGCTATGCACAGGGAATTGAAGGGCCCTGCGATTACACCGGTGAGATCTGTCCTTGTCTGGCTTGTGGTTCACGAGCGCATGAGAGCGAGACAACAACGCCAGCTGCACCGGGACCAGCTGGGCAAGCAGATGCAGGGCGCGGGGCACGCACGCTTTGTTTGATAAAGTTTATTCGGGGAAATAAAACTGTTAGCCGCGATTGCGCGAGTTGCGGGGTTGAGGGGTGCGCGCGGGGGCGACTGGACCAGCCCGGCCGGCAGCTGCGACGCATCTGCCGCGCTCACCTGAGTCTTACTACATGCTTCGTCTCAAGGTGCCGACGTCGTGTAATTAAGCTCTAGATCGCCTCCTACGTAAACAATACAATGGATACGTCTAACAGCCGTAATCAATGTACTATCAGCCTATATATTGTTCGGTATTCATGTAAGTTCGGATCAGTAATTACTCTCTAGTTTAGTATGTTGTACCACGGTATTACAATAAACAAAATAATAGGTAGGTTGTTCTTAACAATAACGAATCTTTATGGACATAATAGATCGTCTACTTAATAGTGAGTTCCCAAAAAGTGTTAGTACTTATACTATTACTATATTACAGGTTCCAGTAGTTTTTAAATATTCCGAATCTTAAATTATCGTAGAGTAATCAGTGCACTGATTAACCCAATAACAACATCCACAATAATGTAACAAAGAGAAAAAAAACAAACATTCCAGTAACGTTGCGAGAGATAAATGAGTAGTTGCGAAACAAAAACGTTGAAATATAACCGTGACGCACCTAAATGCAACTGAAAAATGAAACTGTTTCGAAGCTCATCGTTTTACGGACAGTTCATACGTATGTAAATACATAGGCATCTATGTAAAATGTAAAAATCAATACTCAGGTTTATGTACTACCGGGAAACGAGCTGGCGGTCACGTCCTATATAACTGATGTACAGCACAGCCTCCTATGTAGTTATAGGTACATACATATTGCACATATGTATGTAGTCTGTACTGACGGCGTATGAGATTCCCGATAATCCGCTTCAAAGTCACTGCCTGTTCCGGCGTCTCAAAATAAAGGCGAGTTTCCATTGTGTGTGCATGCAACTTGCAAGATGCACTGGCAACTTACACAATAGAAACTTGAGTTGATGCCAACCGTGAGCACTTCCACATATCAGGTATGCTTGCCGGGTGTCATTTGAAAACTATGATAACGATTTGGAAGCTCCCTACACCGGCTCTTTTGAGCAAATGCTTTTACAGATAGAACAAAGGAATTATGTCTCAAGGACCTCAAGGTACATTGTTTCTTACTTGTTATTAGGAAGTACAAGAAAAAAATTGGTGGTCTGGTTGCATGCCCAAAGACTATTCCTTTTGCTAGCTTTGACTTGCGAGTTAAAGGTTTTTTCTTTAGTTTTTCACTTTATGTTTTCTAATGATATTTACGAGCATAGTTTTACATACATACTTCCACCGACTTGCGTTTGTAAGTTCAGTCAGTAAAATGTATTTATATAGGAGTATTAGTTGTTTGCACTAGGGATGCCCGATCTTTTGAATTGAATCGATTATTTTAATCGTAATGAATTGTAACTCATATAATCGATTCGCGATCTGAATCGAATCATGTTAATCGATTTTGCAAAGATCTTAATAGATTATATAATTATACGTTATATAAAGTGTATAGAACACCGTTTTTTTACTATTTCTTTTCGAAAAGTTACTCGAACTGAAATCACTGAAGAGATTATGAAAACTATAAACCAATTATCTGCACCTTAAGTCAGAGACACAACTTTGTCCACCTTTAACTACTATCTAATAGGCAGGAATCAAGTAGGCTTATTCAACACGCTTTTGCTTCAATCAGTAATTATATTTATCAGTCTCCTGGTGATATCCATTTTAGATGGTTTGTAAGGTTTTTTGTAACTATTTCCTTTCGTTTTAACAAAACGATTTGTCCCCCACAAGTATAACGCAAGGTAAATCAATTTCGCGGTACTTCAACAAATATTAACTGAAATTTTTAAATTATGATGTGAAAATTTAGGATTGATGAAATGAGAGAAATACTTTTGCTAGTAGATTATTTTACTTCTAAAACTGCTCATAAGATTTTATCATTCGATCCGATTTAGGTCGAAATCGTACGGGAGAAAATCGATAAAAAAATATTGCAAAAGATCGTTCTTCTTAAAAAATCCAACGGCTGATGCCAACGGCTATGCCACTCTCCGCTGTGCCTACTAAGTATTTTAATTAAACATGGCCTTCACCAAGTCTACTTACCATGTAGCTTTTAAACATCAATCTCAACTGCGCGTAGTACACCCCGATAATTGACAACCAATGAATAGCCTATAGAATAATTATAATAATTCTAAATGCCAAGCAATCTTCCCGGATACAGTAATCAATGAAGAGCAATAATTACTTCGTTCTAATCGGGTTGCCAACAATTCTAACTACGTAACACCCTGCTGATGAACACGCCTCGAAATGCGGGAACCCTGTTAGTAATTTCGGTCTAGATGTTTCATATTAGAAGCTTTAATTAAGTTTCCATCATGGTGACCTAAAAGGGCCGTGTCTGCCATACTTCTATGGTGACAAAGGATGAAAGATGCTCTTCTGTCTCCTTACGAGAAAAAGCCTTGCTCCTTTACCCTCGTCTTACTTCTTGCACCACCAAATCCCTCTCACACTGAGAGGCCCGTGCCCAATAGATAGAAAGTAGTTTATAGGGTGATATCAAACTTCATATCAATATTATGATACCCACGCGATATTAATAAATTGTACATATTAAAACATGCTATAAATTGTACAAAGCCTTAATATTTTTCTTCTTTGTTGTTGGTTTGTTGCTCGAAAGGATTAACTATGTGACTGATATGAAAATAATTGGTATGCAAAAAGGCTTATCTGTTTGAAAGTAAAGCCATTTCTACATTTATTGCAACGAACATTATAGTAAATGTTCGTTGCAGTAAATGTAGAAATGGCTGGAGCATTATTTTAATTTGATGTCGAGCAACAGAATAGCGTATGATCGAATACTCTGTTCTGAAAGATACTAAATGCCAGTGCCAAGAACTGTAATATTTTTAATTTCTAAGCCAATTCATTACTAGGGCTTAGAGGGTATTTTTCAGATTTGTGCAATACACTTATTACTAATATAAACATGAGTGTTTACCTGTTTAGTGAGCTATTCGTCGACTATATTTATATATATATATTGGACTGTCCTGTTGGTCTAGTGGGTAATGACCCTGACTGCTAAGCCAGAGGTCGTGGGTTCGATTCCCACCCAGGACGAATATTCGTGTAATGAGCACGATCATTTGTTGTGTCTGGGTGTAATTTATCTATAATATGTATGTATCTAGAAATATAGAAGTATCTTTATCAGCAGTCTGTTTACCATAGTACAGGCTCTGCCTAGTTTAGGATCAGACGGCCGTGTATGAGATGTGTGGAGTTATTATTACTTAGTACTAAATTGTTAGTCCTATATAACAGAGAGCTGGCTATCGTTAACGTTTTCAGACTTCTTAATACTAATGAGAATACACTTTATAATATGATTTTTTTCAGACCGAAAATCAAACCCAGGAGCTTACGAGGTTGCCGATTGAAGAATAGTACCAGTACATTTTTATTACCAATGCTTTTTTTATTATTTCATCATGATCGACGCTCACGTTAGTTATTATAAGTTATAAATTAATGAAGAAATACAAAATTTGTATTCATAAAGTGTAAATTAATTATTTTAGCAGTGTAATGTACAGTATAGGTTTATCTTGCTCATGTAATGAGTCCGAGTATTAACGCGTCATCCTATTAACGTCAAGCTTACCCAACGCTGTACATTATGTATGAGTGAATTGGCTTGGAAGCTCTTCGGAAGATATATAGGATTGGTCGATTAAGATATCTGTAATTGTATTTGTGTTAATGTGTTTTTATTAGCTTGTATTTTCGTGTAGGTATTTGGATTCCTGGTTCTAGTAGACTTATTCAAAGAACAGTAATGTATTCGAACGTAATGTAGAATTTAATCACAAACATTTAGCACAGATAATTATGTTCAAGTTAAAAGTGACTCGGGAAAAACACCTTTATTTGGAAGGGACCAACAACGTTTTTCTCGATTTGGAGCTATCCAACTTGTAAAGAACATCTTCCTTATAAAGACCATTTACTACTTTTTGCGCTGGTGAATAGCTAGGGTCGCTCCATGGGATAGTATAGGCTTGGAAAATTCATTCGTACAATGAAACCACCAGTTTTATATGCACCTGTAACCGATTAAAAACAACCTGTGCTTCTTGCCAGCTTAGCTATACATAAATAACTTTTAGAAGCATAAGCTAGATATCTCAGCTTGTATGTGCGCAATATTGAATTTAATCCATTTAACTGTTAGACTTGCTTTTTACTTAATAAGTTACTAATAAATAATAGTAAGATAATAGACCTTATTCATTAATACATGGCTCCGGTAAACGCTTAACATCATTCGGGTGGGTGTTTGGCGGAGGTGGGTGCTTTATCTCTCTTATCTATTCTTAGAACAGACTAAGACCAAGTCTTTTTTAGAAGTCGTTATTATGACGTACAACACAACTTCTCAATTGACGTCATTTATTTCATTCTACAATAAGTAAATATATCGTTATAGTCAAATATTCTCTTCTGGAACAATATACGTAGTGACTATATTATTATCTCCATACACTCCTTAATTAGTTGGTAGGTACTAAGAATTAGATAATGTCCGCCATCAGATTTATCGCAAAGACGCATCTTCAACCGCTTACTGTCTACGTAACAAGAGTCTGAAAAACAAAAGCAAAACAGAATAATGACTTTCCGATTGTCCGCAATAAACATACAGCTATTGCATCCTTCCACGTTAGTCGCGTAGAATGGCTCTTTCAAAAGGGCGAGCAAGCCAAACTGGGTCGCTTTTCGTCCTTAAACACGGCCAAGGAGCCTCGGTTTCCTTCATTCACGCGCTGTTACGTTGAGATGGTTTTATTTTTAATCGAGTAAATGATAAATGAATATACTTTGCAAATAGATATTTTCAGACACTTTTACAGGTCGAACAATTTTGATAAAACTAGAGTTGCCTCGCTCACTTTAAAGTCTCCAAATCTAAGTCTTCTTGTCTTTTCTTGTTAAAGCGCCTCTCTGACTAGCGAAGGTTGGCAGTCAGTCAGTTCTGCATATCACGTCCTGTATCTTGCGAGGCGAAACAGTTCTGCCGCACTGACTACTCCTGTCCATTCCCGCATATTACTTAGCCACTTTTTCTTCTTCGCTTCCTTTGCATTCATATCTCCCATAACGACGGTGACTTTGTGTGTTTTGTTAATATAAATAAGTTGTTATGCTTAATTATAGAAATTCTGAACTTTCTGGTTATGCCCGTCTGTTATATATTTATTAAGTCTTCTTGTTCATTTTCACGTTTAACAAAATAAATATTTAAATTATTTATTAAGTTTTATTGTTCTAGAAATCTGTATTTTGTTGGAATATAATTTCCAGTAATGGCTGTTCATGCACATGAAACGTACCCGGTCGTTTTAGGAAACCGGCTGGCTCGATCGCTCATTCGCATTGCAACGCTTTTACAAAATATTTTTTTTTTACCTAATACCTACATATTTTATGGGTAAAGTTTAACAATTCACTGTAAACATTTCTATATTTAATCAAATAAATCTAAAAGCTCTATCTATGTAATCTATGAAGTTTAAAAACAAAATGAAAAAATTAACAAATAGTGATATGAATGGCTCGCGCGGTAAATGATACGAACAGGTTATCGTGGTCAAATTTGGCTCTCAGCTGGCGCGCGTAATCAATACGAGCCTCATTTTAAGTACTACTAGCTTTTGCTAGCAGCTTCACTCGCTTTAATATATGTTTTGTCATTCAATTCAGATAGCCCTTGGAAGCAGTACTTTTTTCTGGGTGAACAGCAGAAAACCCTATGTCATTTCTTACACCCTTAACAATGCAAAATTCAACAAACAATTAAACAAACTCACTTTCGCATTTATTTTTTAGTTAGGATTGTAATCCTGGTGACGGGTGCAAAGGGATCATACGGCATACCATATTCTCATAAAATCAATCATCCAATGGCTCATGCATGATCTTCTCGCTACTAATACATTTTTACGTTATTAAATTGATTTGACGACATTATATATATTGTCACGCCTCTGTGAATTACTATAGTGCTGGTGAGTGAGAAGTCCGCACTGATTTAGAATGAACTGACAGATTAGGGAAGACTTCAGTGACAGCCTTCGTGCGATGTACACCGACGACTCAAGAAATATTAATTTGTTTTAAAGTGAAAGATAATTGTTATTGTATTTTACCATTGTTACACATTATAGTACCAGTCGTACTGGCATAATCTTTCAATTCTTCTCATCTAGCTTAAGACCCTATCGTGTCCGGTACATGCTACCCCCCGGACACAGCAATATAGATAGGTCGATCTTTGTTAGGAGGCGTTGTATAAAAGGTGCAAATCAAATACAGCAGATTTTTGCTCTAGTTGGTTACCCCTCACCGATAAGTAACTGACCAATACTGTTGTATGTATATTGGTAAGTAGAGTCGCCAAAGCTTAATTATGGTGGTAGGAGGCGAGGAGAAAGAGTTGGCAACGTGCGAGTGTCACCACTGCTGTTGCCAGCGTTTAATAGCATCATCAGCATCATCCAAAATCACTTATCATCACGTAAACATGTCCTCGTTTGAAGGTGCAACGTGTTGTCACATTCTACCTTACATGACAATGAGATGAAAGAAAGACATGGTATTAAAACTAGACGCCAAGACTCCGAATCTAATCGAAGGTCTAAGAGCTAGGTTGGAAGGAAACATTACCAAGGTATTTCGATGGAATAAGAGAAATAAAATGGTTGAAATCTATGCTAAAAGTAAAATTAAAGCTTGCTGTTAGTCATAGATAAAAGAAAACAAAATGACAAAATAGCAAGGTGTAACAAAATATATTCAAAAATATTAAATAAATATGTGATGAATGAAATGATGTGATGAAAAATTCTTAAATTAAGTAAATCCTGTAACGAGAGGATAGTCTTGGCAATACAAGCCTGTAGTGTAAGAGTTACTCCACAAATAAGCAACTCACTTAAGCTCAACGTGAATTTGCAAACTTCAAGCCCTAGGTATAATTCAACATTACAGTTGTAACTAAACAGTTTCAATCTGAAACTTGTACCACGTTTGTTTGAAATACCCATTAAAAGTTTAACTGAAAACATCTTGCGACATTCGAAATCTCTATAACATTTCACGTTTCTTTGGAAAAGTTTTGCCAAGAAGATTGTATTTAAGATTTCGTAATAAACCTTTTTACACCGAAACTATACGGTTTCTTTCAGAGTTTCCTAAGTACAACTTGAAGAGGTTGAGAAATAAGACGTAAGTATAAATGTGTTTGCACTTGAAGACTTCAAATGAAACAAGCATACGTAATTATTATATTAAGTAGTTAGTGGGAGAGCCATACTTCGGCACGTATGGGCTGACTCGACCGCACTGATACCACAGACCCACAGAAAACCAGCAGTGAAGCAATGCTTGCATTGCTTTTCACACGTGAGTGAGGTTACCGGAGACCCTAATCTATTCTCTCCTCCCTCTTCCCGCTCTTTTCCCCTCTCCCTCTCTTCCCCTACTCCCATCTTAAAGGGCGGTAACGCACTTGTGACTCTTGAGTTGCAGGTGCCCATGGTCGGCGGTAGTCATTTACCATCAGGGACCCGTCTGCTCGTTTTCCCCCTACAACATAAATACATACGAGGTGGAAGATCCTCATGGATGTCCTCCGCCCTTGGGGGGGCGAAGGGGTCTGTCGGACTCTTACCGACTAAAAACCATCCCGGTGTTCCGCTACTTGCCTATGATCAGGGGAGTGAGAATCGCTATTGCATTCTTCCGCAACCCCCGATAGGCATTGACCCGTCTCACCCTAGACGCGCCCCGTCACCCGGTGCGACCATCACCCGTCGGCCGCACTCCTCTTAGAGCGCGCGCGGAACACTGCGCGCTGCCTCTCGGTACAAATAAAGTACTGAACTAACTGTTTTCGACATTGTACCTTAAATTTTAACTCTTTACCCAACCTTCCACAATTTTATTACCCATAGCTAAAAGGCTATTATTAAAATATGATTATTATTTATTTATTTTTTCTTATCGGTGTCAATTTGCTCCGAATGCTAGTCTAAATATACCTTAAGTCATGTCTGATTTACTATTGTTACGTCGTATTGTACGTATTGTCTGTTACAAAGTAACTATTGTCACATTTGGATCTGGGATAGCCAAAGATAACAGTACCACAGATGAGATAATATAATAGTAACTTCGTAACAGTACTATGAGGTACCAGGTACCTTTGATAATATCTATACAAATAAATAAAACTGAAGTCTGACTCTTTGTAATATCAATAAAACAGTTTTATATAAACACACATAGAAAAAAAAGTTAAAAAATATTTTCTTTCTGTATATTTGTCTGCTTGTTCTGGCTAATGGCTCCGTAATGGTTGGATCTCATTGGCAGGTAGCTGGTAGTCTTAGACTACTTTCATTTAAAAAAAGAGTAAGGGTTCCAGGCAAACAAAAATAATAATAAACTTAAACAGCATTGTACAAAGTCACTGCTACATTGCTACACACACGCTACTTTTAGCATCACATGCTTTAAAAATTGCATTGAATTTTAGCGTCTGGCTGCTATACAAAATTACAGATCAAATATATTCCTTCCGAAAAGTGACAAACTAGATTGCTGATGCTAAATGTATCGTTTCTGATTTGGCGCAAATTTTTGAAGTGAAACTTCTTTAGAATCGTAATTTAGAAATTGGATGAAACGAAAAAGTCAGACTAAAAAGAGACAAACATTTATAAATAGGATTTAGCCTGCGAGAGAATGAGATAGAATACAAGTATACAGTGTTTCCTATAGTCTTCCTATGCTAGCACGTGTCTTTGCGCCTGCGTACTACGAAATCTTCAGAAAATGCATCACAGTCAACGTGGTGTTCTGAAGTTGCACTTCTGCCGTGTGTGAATTGCACACACACTTTTTTTTATTCTTTCCTTTTTTAATCATAGCTACATAAATACACTCCCTTATATCCCCAAAGAGGTAAGCAGAGGTGAATTAACACCTGTATGGGCCAGCTTATTGCTGTTAACCGGGCACTTTGGGAATTAAACATGGGAAAATTGTGAGTATATTCAAAAGGTAGATAAGAAGGGAAGGTAATGCAAGGAATGGGATTATTATATAGGATAGGCTTATACGGATGGATTGGAGAGTGTAAGCAATAGCTCTTCGTCGTGGGAGAGCCATGCTTCGGTGCGTATGGGCCATGATATCACGGCCTCACAGAAAACCGGCAGTGAAGCACTGTTGCATTGCTTTTTGCCAAATGAGTGAGGTTACCGGAGGCCCTAAATCTCCCCCTCTTCCACTACTCCCACCTTAAAGGCTGGCAACGCACGTGTTACTCTTGAGTTGCAGGTGCCCATGGGCAGCGTAGTCATTTACCATCAGGTGACCCGTCTGTTCATTTGCTCCCTATACCATGAAAAATAAATAAAAAAAACCTCGAGCTGGTCAGGGGCGCATACCTGTCACTCAAACTGGCTGTTGCCAGGGTCCGAGCCCTCTTAAATATACATATATTATGTACATATGTCTTTTAATTAGTTTTTGTGGCTTCATTGTCGCTTAAAAATTATAGTACATAATTTACAAGGTATAACTATAGCAATGAGCTTAAACTGTATACTTTAATATGTGTCAGTGTTGAGGCCTAGTTCTGACGACGACGACGGTTTGATTTCATATAGTATATCATAATTAATTCAATTGTTTGTTCATGTTCTATTTTATACGATTTTCTACGTCATATGGATAAAACTTTAGGACATTAGTGGATAAATCAATTCAAGTAGGTAGTCCTGAGCGCGACCGTGATTCATTACAGCCTAGTTCAGTTATTAAAAATAATGTATAATTCAAACTCATTATTCTGTAATGTTTGTCATTTAAGTTTTTACAATATGTATAATACCAGTTGCTATAGTCCTCTACAGTGTATAATTTTATTAAACATAAAGCTTTAGTGACGAAATGAGATATCATCCTGAAAATACAATATTTATTACAAGCAACGAGATCAACTTTTTTGCAAACATCAGTAAGAGATTCCAGCTACATCCAATCTATCAACTTTTATAAAGCCTACTATGTATACACAGCCTTTGAAATTATGGAACTCTAAAGCCCAGTAGTTATTTCGAACATGTAACAGCTTCAAAGGCAATCCTTTGTACGTTTATATTTTTACCTTGTTCGGCAATAAAGTAAGTACTATTTCAGTCTGTCGCTTTTTGTCGATGATGGAATAGTGACATTTTAAACGGAAAAAAAATGGTTTTGTCTTTGTATCTTTTGGGATTATGGGCTATTTAAAAATAAGATAAATGTTCTTTAAGTTCTCGTTAGCTCAAGGACCAAACTGAAATGTTGGTATTTCGATTTTATTTTCTATTTTTTTTTACCTCTTGTAAATGTAATCGCCGTTGCTGTTGCCAGTGTCAATGTCGAATGTCAGATTGACTTGACCATTCTTCACCTGGAAACACATAGGAATGCATAAGAGCGCTAGTCTTTTTTCAAGATGGACGAATAGAAGGCCATTTTTTTACGTTTTTGTTATTTAACTTGTATAATTATAAAACACTTGACATTGGCGGAATTCCTGCACTGATTCTTCGCGCGGGATGGAGTCCATAACAAAATAATATATAAGAAGAGCTAGCGCACAGTGGCAAATTGTAGCCACCGGATTGGAGGAGACGAATTAGGAAGATCGGATTATTAATTCCATATGAGTTTGTAGACAAAAGGCAGGGTTCTTTGAGGGAACGGTTGGTTTTGAGATTTTGTATATAAACTAATCAATGTAAAAACTTATATTGCGCAATTCTTTAGTCATTCATAACATATAAGCTTTACAGTGTACACCAAATCGATTATATCTACACTAAAATAAATTACATACTTATATAATGTTAACAAAACTTAGACTAACAAAAATAAATAAGATCTTCTATCAACATAGGAAGTTTAAAATTACTCTTTAACATTTAGATAAATATAAAGATGTTTAATGCAGGATTACTTCGTGATGGTGGAAATGTTATACTTTCATAAGAGGTTTTTTATAGGTATTTCAAACTATAAAGCAACTATATTTTCATAATGAAATATGGGTTTTCCTTCAGAGGTCCACCTACGACTGACTATTTACTGCCTCCGTGTGTATTTTTCACCTCAACTCACCTCCTCACCTCACCGCTCCTCAGTATTTACTAAATTATCAAAGACACACATGAAAAGCTTGCATCGTTATCACTTCCACTCCACACTAAGTGAATTGGCGTCGGCTTCGATCCTAGACCGGTGCCAATTACGAGTATTTAAGCCGAGTAACTACCGTCTATCGTTGGAACTCAATTAAAGAGGCACATAATACGGTTAAAGTAGTACTTATGTTTAATATTTTATGTAGTAACTTGCATTGCCTAATGTAAATTGGATTTTGCCAACTCTATCGGCTATGGAGCTCAAGGGACCTTAATCACCAGCAGAATTACAACTGTACAACAATAGTGTATACCAATCATAATGCACACTTTACTTTAAAGGTACCCCCTGTACTTTCCCGTACCCCTAACAATTACAAGTACAAGTATTGTGGGCAAACGAGCGGACGGGTCATCTGATGGTAAATGACTACCCATGCCGATGGGCACCTGCAACTCAAGAGTCACAAGTGCATTGCTGGCCTTTAAAGTAAGAGTAGGGGAAGAGTAGGGGGAGAGGGGGGAGGGAAGGGTTAGGGGCTCCGGTAACCGTGCCGAAGCCGTGGTATCAGTCGGGTCGAGCCGGCCCATACGTGCCGAAGCATGGCTCTCCCAAGATCACAGGTTTTATGATGATCGGTTGAGTAGTTAAGACGTGAATAACAAGCAAACAAATCATATTTATAACATTGGTTAGGATGTATCAATGTCATTACATTATAGTAAATGTGAGAAGGTTTTCGGCGATAAATCACTACACATTATAAAACAAAGTCCCCCGCCGCGTTTGTCTGTCTGTTCGCGATAAACTGAAAAACTACTGAACGTATTTTCATGGGGTTTTCACCAATAAATAGAGGGATTCATGAGGAAGGTTTAGGTATATAATTTGTTAAGGTTTTGTGTAAATTGGTTGAAATATGATAATGATAGTTGAAGATGTCTCTGCTACCCGTGCGAAGCCGGAACGGGTTGCTATTAAATTATAATTATAATAGTGCTAGTTAGCCAGGCCCTAGCCTAAGATCCTTACTGAGTCGTTTGAAGAAAAATCTGCTATACCTACCCTACTGCCGAACGAAGAACTTACTGTGATTACACTATGATTACTTTTTCTTCAAGGATAACATCTTACGTAATCTTAGCATGGCTTAAGAAAATTTCAACAAACTTGTTGAAGTTTCAGGTAGCTCAGTTTGCAGAGCATACTGTGTACCAACACAATTGTAAAGTATACACTGAGTACCAACTCAGTGTTTACTTTACACTATAAACTATATCTATAATATAAATACTGTTACTATTACATTGAAAACGGCTTACGTTTTTTATGGATACTAGCCTAGATACTAGTAGCGCCCCGCGGTTTCATCCGCGTAAGTCCCGATCCCGTTAGAATATCGGAATAAAAAGTAGCCTATGCGTTAATCCAGTTCTTCAGCTATCTATATACCAAGTTTCATCGCAATCGGTTCAGTGGTTTTTGCGTGAAAGAGTAACAAACATCCATCCATCCATCCATCCATCCAAACTTTCACATTTATAATATTTGTGGGATTTATATAAGTAAGCTTTTACGAAGTATTAGAAAACATAAAAAAGATTAATGAAATCGGTTAAGTCGTTCTCAAGTTATGGTGTGACCAAGGGAAATAGGGATTCACTTTTATTTATATAGATTTGTAATTATTTGATTTTTTATACACCTCGTGAATTATAAATCGTAGATTTCAGTGTTACAATGATGATTTATAAACCCTAAGCTTAGTCCTTTAATAAATTATACTTTAAGAGAACTAAAAAAAACATGCTCACAATTAAAAAATAGTTCCACTAACGACCTCCTAGCTCTATGCCTGACATGGAACTGATGCGACTGCAACTTCGTTAGCCTGGAAATATTGGTGAAAGTCTCCCACAGGAACCGTACATATTTTCCGGGATAAAAAGTAGACTATGTTAGCACGGTTAGCACGGCACGGATAGATTGTAGTCGGTTCCAGCCTATAATCTACCTCTGTGCCAAATTTTATCCAGATCCGTTCAGCTGTTTTTGTGTGAAAGAGTAACAAATCCTCATCCTCACAAACTTTCGCCTCTATATTATTAGTTATATTAAATATTTACCAAAGATCTAATTGCCTGTATTTACATTGATAAAATTATTGACCGAATAATGTTTATATTTATTTTACAATGGAAGGCTTTAAGTTTTCGTTTGAATAAGAAAGTTCTGTCAATTCCGCTGTTTACCTCTTACGGTAAACAGTTATATAGTTTAATGGATTGGTATTGAATACAGGGCTGAGCTATATTCAATCTAGGACCTATTTTATGTCTATGATGTTTCTTCCGCGTATTCTCTCTAACTAATCTTCCTTTGTGGGTCTCAATTTCGGGTATATATTTGGATAAGTAACACAATGTTGTTAATCTCTGTATACAAACAAGGCACCGTTAATACCTACTCTAAGACTAAAAAATATTCTCGACGTGATTATTTTTGGGGAATGCGCAAATTCTTATTTTTGTAATATGAACGCTCTCTCTATATTACATCCGTTACTAAGTGTCCTCTATCCTACCCGGTGAAGCCCTCATTATTACCTGTAACTTAAAGTTTTCGCAGGTTAGCTCCTACCACATCTTTCTACATATATTTGCCACGACTTACGCCTGGCCCTTTAGCATAGATGAGCACTCTTAACTGCTCAAACTTCTTCCTCTTCTCTTTTTTCTTAATAATCGCCAATGTAGCGACATCGGTCAGTAACAATCTTTATATATATATTTCTTCTGTACGTGTGCATGTCACTGAACTCCTCCTAAACGGCTGGAGCGATTTTAATGAATATTTTTGTGTGTATTCAGGTGAATTCGAGAATGGTTTAGATTTACAATTGGACCCGGTAGATGGCGCTGCGATATGGTTACAGGAAAAATGTCGGATTTTAATGATTTTTTTTGTGTCTTCAGGTGGATTCCAGAATGGTTTAGATTTACAATTGGACCCGGTAGATGGCGCTGCGATAGGGTTCCAGGAATAATATTTTTTAAATTCAAGCAGGACAACGTCTGTCTGATCCGCTAGTTTCACTATAAAAATGTAACTGTATAGATAGTGTACTTTAGTAGACAAGATGAGAGATGCTATCATCTCAAAAGAAATCTGACAGCTATTCGAATGTATACAGGTTTGGTTGTAAGCAATGCAATTGCAAGGAATTCCGCATCGCTATACACGTCCTAGATGTACCGAGTCCCCGATCAAAACCATTTCTGTAGATGTTTCCATGTAGATATTTCAGATTATATCCAGAAATCTTACATTGCATCTAAGAACAAATACAATTTAAAGTTTTTTTTGGACCATCAATGTTAGGACTGTAGAAGGATTAAGTAGTTTCGAGATTATTATAGTTTAATAAAGGCTTAATGGCGCTTAAACGCTTTGATGGCGAACCGGATAAACTAAAAAAGGGTTCCACTATCCCCCTCTTGGCTCCATCATCAGATCAGCTCCGAGATGCTTAATTTTAGTTTTGTCATCCAAACTACAAATACATACTGTAAGAAACAGTCTCACAACCACTGATATAAACTATGAAAATCACTTACTAACAGTAACTGCCAAGTTGTTCGTACCTCTATTCGCACTCAAGTGAAGTTCTGAACTTATTTCTACCCTTTTATAACCTCACTATTCATTAATATTTATCTATCGACCAATACCATTGCGTTACCGGTATAACTAGTAAATAATGTCTATTAACTTATTCTTATTAAATAGTAAACTGTGTTATTATCTATTATAGTTTGTCCCTATTTTTAATAAAATAAATAAGAGTTTTTTATGTGGCGACTACACTACATACAAAGTTTTATTTCGATACGACATTTAGAAGTAGCTTAAGATTTACTTCCAAGCTTTGCATAGTTATAAGTACAGCTAATAATAATAATACGGAACGTATTGTGAGGAGGTTTCTGTCTCTGGACCTCTAACGCCGGTAGCTTGGACCCTGTACCCGATGCGAGTGGGGCAATATCTTTTTATATTTTTAAATGTATTCTTGATAAATCTAAATGTATTTAAAAATGTAATTTATATGTTTATTTAACCGAATAAAGAGAATAATAATTTATTTGCAAGAATATGAGTACAGGGTTAGATAATATATATTAACAAGGTTTAAAATTCGTCGTATTCTACCTGGTAGGCGTTCAAAAACTTTTCTTCAGAAGCGGATAACTACAAAACATGCAATACATAAACTAATAATAATTAAATTTATTGGTCAAATATCAAGAAATTATAATAACAGTAGTTAAGTGGTCAAATAATAATTAATTAATTATAGATAGTATGGAAATGTCACTGTTAAAGTACATTATTATCACGGTCATTCAAAGACTCATCAATCGTGTAAAAACATTTGTAAATGAGATATTTTTTAACTGAACTTTAAATAAATGTAGATGGAGTTCTCTTGTGGCTAAAGGTATCACTACATATTATTAAACAAAGTCCCCCACCGCTTCTGTCTGTCTGTTCGCGATAAATTATAATAATATAATAATAACAATAACAATTTTATTTCTTCTCTCACACAGAAATTACTACATCATTAATTACTAGTAACAAAGTTATAAACCATTTCAAGAGATTGTAATAAGTGTGAGAGACTGGTATCCGTACTAGGTAGAACCTGTATGACAGATGACCAGCCTTTCCTAGCTCTAGACAAGTCGGTTTTTCGGTAAGTGTACTTGTTACAATGTAATTATAACATGTGAGATGAATGAATGAATGTATATTGTCCGAGGTGTAATATGACTGAAGAATTCGGTGTACGTAAGTAAGTAGATTTAGGGATTTTTATATATGAGGTAGAACCTGTATGACAGATGACCAGCCTCTCCTAGCTCTAGACAAGTCGGTTTTTCGGTAAGTGTACTTGTTACAATGTAATTATAACATGTGAGATGAATGAATGAATGTATATTGTCCGAGGTGTAATATGACTGAAGAATTCGGTGTACGTAAGTAATAAGATTTAGGGATTTTTATATATGGATGTAGGTGTATATGTGTGTGTAGGTGTATAAGTGTGTGTAGGTGTTTGTGTGTGTGTGTGTGTGTGTGTGTGTGTGTGTATCTGTGTGTTTGTGTACGTGTGTATGTGCTAACCCTACGACGAATAAAGAGGATGAACGAATGAGTTTTTAATTGAAAAGCTACTGAACGGATTTTCATGCGGTTTTCCTTAATAGACAGAGTGATTCATGAGAAAGGTGTGTAATTTGTACCCGTGCGAAGCCGGGGCGGGTTGCTAGTTTTGTTATAAACTAGGTACCATGCAAAAACTACTCTTGCTCATTAGTGCAGTTTGAGCCTTTTGCATACATAACCTATCATTATCTCGACTTTTCCGTTTCGTTTTGTGTTGAAGACTAATAAGAGTATGTTAAAAATAAAGCTTTAAATTGACAAAAATAATGGTAAACGTTGCAAAAATCGCTCCGTTACACGTGACGTCAAACGTGGCTGAACAAAGGGAACAAAATCAACAGCAATATCGTTTTTGACACACTCGTAATTGGGAAGTTTGGTTGTATTGAAACGAAAAATACAATGATCGTGAATTTTAAAGCTTTAATTAAACGTAAAATAAACAAGTACTGCAATGTTTGTTTACTTCCAAATAACGTTATAGCTTTGATTGCAGGTATTGTTAAAAAGATAATAATGTGTTTATTCCAAATAGATTCATTTAACAAATATGTTGTTGAAAATATGGTTTAAATTATACATACATTTTCTAATGCTACATCTTACTTTATTTGTAACTAGCTAGGGTTGCATATCATATATTGATTTTTGCCAAAATCTTCAACAATCACCATCATATTTCAGTAATTTTACACTAAAACATAATAAATTATACAACTAAAGACTAAACCTTCTTCATAATTCAGTCCTATTGGTGAAAACCTTATGAAAATCTCTTCGGTAGTTATTGAGTTTATCGCGAACAGACAGACAAGCAGACGCAGCGGGGGACTGTTTTTAGTGATGTAGTGATAACTATCCGATTGCCTATTACTGAACATTATTTCGCATTGTCTCATATCGTTAATCTCAACTTGATTATTTTTACCCCCGAAGGGAAAGGAGCAGTGTTATAAGTAAACTTATATATATAATATTTAAAACATGTGTATCTGTGTCTGTCTATGGTTTCATAGCTCCTAAACGGATGGACCAATTTCGTTTTTTTTTTGTTTGAAAGGTGACTTGATCGAGAGAGTTCTTAGCTATAATGCAAGAAAGTCTGTTCAGCCGTTCGAAGATCATCAGCTCTTTTCTATTCCTTAATAGGATTAACGAATAGAAAAGCTCGTAGTTATTTTAAATTTTTAATGGATGTTATCATTTCATTGCTCCTATTTAATACTAGCTTTTGCCCGTAACGTAGATTTCGTCAATTAATTCAGGTATAATTAATAATAATCTATATATTAATACGTGAAGCGAAAACTTTGGATCCCTTTTTAAGAAAATTGGGCGGACGGAGGAGTATTAAATTTCGCACACTTATAGTTTATACAGAGAAGAAGTGACGAATGCTAAAATTTTAGAACAATATTTGCTACAAAGTTAAAAAAAGTGCAAAAACGGGTACATACAGCTATGAGTGTCCAGTATCTATTTTGACCTGTCATGGTACAAAAATCTATACAATGACAGGTCAAGTAATATTGGCCAATGAAATAAACCATGGTCGAAATTCGACCACCACGCGATCTCTAGTATATATAAATACTCTTTGTTGTACACCAAAAAAAGGAAACAATGCACAAACAAGTTATACATAAAATGCACAATGGGAGGCCTTATCGCTAGAAGCAATATCTTCCAGGCAACTTTTGGATGGACAGGAGTGTTAAGATATACGTGGGTGGTTTTGGCGTCGCAATGTCAAAGAAGAGCTTCTTAGGGATTTATGCAATCTGTGAATGGATTGCATAAATTTTAATACATTCATATATTAATATTGTATTATGTTATATATTAGTACGGCACACATACAAATACATATCTAAATAAGTGCATACATACATAACACATAAATACATACATACATACATCATAATTATCTAATCTAACTAAGAAATATAAACATATTTGTCATGAAAGTAGTTTATTACAACATTCATTTATTGCAGATACCTAATATTCTTTTATCATTTTTTTGAAAGATGATAGTGTTTGAGCTCGTCTGATAGAGAGTGGTAGTGCATTCCAAAGGCGTGCTGCTTCAACAGTATAATATTTGTCGGCAAACCTTGTAGAGTGCACTGGAATTTGCAGTTGCAAGTTTTCAGATGATCTCAAGAACCTGGAATGTGTGTCACTTAAGAACCTAAAGCGTTCTTTGAGATAAGAGGGAGTGAGGGGGTTGAACAATATGTTATAAAGTAGAGAAATGATGTGAGTATTCCGTCGAAGGCGGATCGCGAGCCACTTGAGCGAGGTTGCGATATTCGGATACATGATCAGGTATATCCCATGGGAAACATTATTTTTCTGGTATAGGGGGCAAACGAGCAGACGGGTCACCGGATGGTAAATGATTACCGCCGCCCATGGGCACTTGCGATACAAGAGTCACAAGTCACAAGTGTGTTGCCGGTCTTTAAGGTGGAAGTAGGGGCAGGGGGAAGAGCGGGGAGAGGAGGAGATGGATGAGAGGGGGGGAAGAGGGGGGGGGGAACCAACCCACAAAAGCAATAAAATTATTGCTTCACTACCGGTTTTCTGTGAGACCGTGGTAACACTCCGGTCGAGCCGGCCCATACGTGCCAAAGCATGACTCTCCCACAAAAATATATTTTTTTAAATCAATCAATCAATCACTTACGTCACGTACTCTGTCCTTTTCTGTACCCCTGACAACGTGTTGGCAAAATTTTATCAAAATCGGTTGAGTAGTTAAAGTGTGAACGGGTAACAAACAAATAAATAAACTCAATATCGTATTTTTGATATTAGGATAGTTAGGATCATGACCCTTGTGATGAGTGCGAATGGATCGGGTATTAAATGGATCATGCATGAGCCATCGCATGCAGTAGTTAAGGTCTGAAACCGTAACAAATAAACTTACATTAGCGTTTACAATGTTAGTAAGGGTAGCAACAGAATGTGTCCGACTTTCTGTACTATCTGTACCAAAATCTGCAAGGACAACGCCTCGCATTTTCGCCATGTACCAGGCATTTATGATAGTTAGCTCCGAAATATTGCAGATACGGGCGAGTCTACTTTCGACAAGTTTCCTAAACATACAGATGTATTATGATATGATATACAGGGTGTATTTAAAAAAGGAACACTTACTTAAATCACTGAAAGAGCATGACTCTAGTATACAGTTACAGAAAGAATTTTTGAAAAAATACTATCCGTTTTCCAGTCATGACTGTTTGAATTACCAGGTATTTTTACCTCCGTTTTTCATAAAAGTAGTTTGAATGTGTGAAGTCAAAGATTTTAAATCGTACGTATTTTTTTTTTTTTGGAATTTTTCATTTCGTTACTAAGAAAATCCATAACAAGATACGCGCAAAAACATAACCCTTCCTTGGCAGTCGGGTAAAAACTAACTAAGTATTTTTTTTAAGTTAATGTTTATAGATTTTCTCAATAACCGAGTGAATAGTTCCAAAATAAAAAAGTACGATTTAAAATCTTTAACTTTACACGTCCCACCAGCTTTTATGAGAAACGGACGTAAAAATACCTGGAAATTCAACGGTCATAACTTGTAAACGGATAGTTTTTTAGAAGTCCTGCCGATGGTGGCGTATGTGTTACCTTCAACATGGTTGATCTGTACGATGGCTGGCATATGCGTCATGCTCGTAATCGTGAACG
The DNA here is from genome assembly GCA_963859945.1 of Euplagia quadripunctaria. Taxonomy (NCBI): domain Eukaryota; kingdom Metazoa; phylum Arthropoda; class Insecta; order Lepidoptera; family Erebidae; genus Euplagia; species Euplagia quadripunctaria. Next base: position 6,549,714 of record OY982572.1, read on the forward strand.
GGTGCCGTTGATCGCGGCTGGTCATCTCCGGACTGCTATTACTTAAATATGTATAGTAGTAATTAGCGCGTCTATTTATATTTTAGAATAATAGGTATGTTACATTGTCCTCACATTTCATTTACGCGTATAAGCCATGTAATCAGAAAATTGTAAAAAACATTTTGAAAAAGAGTGTACTTGGAGTTTTTTGCCTGGTCTTCTCCGTAGGATCTACATTAAACCAATAATAGGTATTCTACCTATTAATTGGTTTAATTGAAATATATGGTTTTGATTTTATTTGATTTAATTTTCAAAAATTCTTATTGTAACTGTATGCTAGAGTCATGCCCTTTCAGTGATTTAAGTAAGTGTTCCTCTGTCAATACACCCTGTATAGAGATTAGGTTTTTGGTTGAGCAAGATTTTTTTATTCGTGTTTATTTACAAGCTGTTTATACCTTAAAAACTGTGTATTATCAATTATTGGATTCGAAATGCAATCAATCTGATATAAATTATAATGTGGGGTACATTACATACAATACCCGATACATTTTATTACAACACTCGAAAAATATTGTTTTTAACCTAATGCGAATGATGACTTTTCTTGAAAAAATATACCTATTGTGTAGTAGATTTTAATGTAGTAATAGTATATTTATGACTTACTGACGTTTGGGAAGCGGCGCTTACGGCCTGGCGGCTGCAACCGAGGCGTTAGGACTCTTCACCCCCTCATAAAGTGCGCCCGTCAGGTCCGAAGCTAATCAGGCATCCCCAAAATAAGCAAACCGTGAATAAACCGTACATTTTTAACTCACAGAACTTTCACCTCCGTTAATGGTCATTATTCCGCTAGGTAGCGTGATGTTCAATGAATACTCTATCCAAAACAAAAAAAATAATTCAAATCTGACTGATAGTATCAGAGATTAGCACGTTCAAACAAACAAACCATCACACCAAAAACCCTTCAGCTTTATTTTAGTATACATTAATAGAAAAAAAGTGTGTATGTGTTTGCAATTTACACACGCCATAAGTGAATTTTCAGAAAAGTAGCCTACGAGAGAATGAGAAATAATAAAAAGTAAAATCAACACAATTAATAAATTTAATTTTAGATAATTTCTATAAAATTTATTGGTCAAATTATTTTATTTTTATTTTATTCAATAGGTACAGATACAGACAATAGATCAAGATATACAAAGAATGGCCTTTAAACAGTAAGCAAACCTGAAGTCCAGTTACAATTGTAAACAACTTTCAAAACAAACAATACTTCGTTTATCAATATCGAATCAATTAAGTGTAAGTGAAATATGGAGAAAAAAACAACTAAAATTAATTTATTATGCAAATGCACAAAAAATACATCACGTTGACATTGACATACAGTACACAGGCGCAAAGACAAAAATTGGTAGTACGCAGGCAAAGATTATAGGAATTTTATCGTAGGAACTTTATCGTGATGCTTCCATTTCATCGAATTTCAAATCACAACGATTCTAAAAGAGTTTCAGTTCAAAAAAACAGTATTGCAGATCACACCCGCAGGCCTGTGCCCTACTTTTTCTCTTTTATGTCTAGTTTCTTAACAAAATATATGTTTAAGGTTTCTTTTGTTCTACATATGTATTACACCAAATTAATAAAACTTGTAAATGCGTCCTTGCCTTGGCTCTTATCTTAAGGTAATTGTGTACCAAGATTCACATACACAGCTCATTGCAATATATCTGTGCCTAGCAAAACGTAAATCACACGGGGACATATCCTGCAACAAATTATCTGTACGGTATGCAAGTATTTGTCCATAAGGAATTATAGTCCTGTCCTAGTCTTGTGTTATGTCTTTCGCCTGTGTGTCGGTGGGAGAGTTAACATTGTACCTTAATGCTGCCGTTGTGTGAAGACGTTCATTAGACATTAAAGTGTCCGTATTTTTAAGAAGGGTATAATATTCCGAAGTGTTTTTTTAAATGACAAATAAACGAAACGCGAATATTTCTTTAGTTGGAACACTATCTAACTTTGTCGGTTAGTTCTACTCATGAAAGAGTTGTTAACATTTTTTAATGTAACGTTTATTTGTTTCGAGTTCCTTTTTTTAATGTGAGCGACATTAAAAAAAGGAACTCGAAACAAATAAACGTCGTCTAAGTGCCTCTCTAATATTTCGTCTAGTTCTGAGTTGCAAAAGATTACAGATGATATGGACGATAATATGAGTAGTAAATACATTTCAATGTGAACTTTTCGGTGAACAGTTTTCACCGAAAAGACCACCAACGTGATAACCTCCATAACCTCGTCTTTAATCCGGCCCTGTCGTAAAATTCATGTCATGTCATGCCAATCCACTCACATGTCTTACCTATTAACTACCTCTTTGCCTCTTGCATTGTATAAAAAACAAGGACTTTCATATAAACTTGCGAGAGCAAATTTTATAGGCTTTCGGTGAACATCTTGTACATACAAAGTGTGCAAAAAAGTCAAGGATGGCGCAAAATGATAATTTTGTTCAAGGCTTGTACGAAAGTATCATTTTGCGCCATCCATTGACTTTTCACCAAGAAAGACCACCAACCTGAATACCTCTATAACAAATCTCAATATATTGTTCTGGTGGATGTAGTTCAAGTGGTTCGTAGTTCGCACATTATTCTACTTTTTTACTGTTCACGACACAGAAAATATCTTCAACGTCTTATTCAGTTGGGATATTATTTATTACCTTAAGCATTAGTTGTAACATCCAACTCGGTGATACAATTCGTGAAAAAGGGGATAGTGAATTTGTAAGGGCAGATATATTTTCCACAGGCTCTTACTAAAATGCAACGACTTTGGTGGAATATGTTACTATTTAGGATATAACACTAGGTTTTTGAACTAAACATGATTTAAGTAGCCATACTAAAAGTTCAAGTAATTTATTTACAACTAGGTGGATGAAAAAGTATACAGGTCACTTCATGGAAAGCGGTACTGGTATTAATAAACCCTTGCAACACCAGGGTGTTACCTGTTCGTTGCAAAATATATCGATCTTACATTCTCTGGCACCCTCTACTCACCTGAATAAAACAGCTCTATTCTGCCAGTGCCTTGCTTCATGATAACCATCCTCCAACGTTTCTTTATGTCCCGAAAATTGATGATAACCATCAAAAAGCGCAATCTGGAATATCTTGGCCACATGCTTAGGCACGAGAGATATCGCCTGCTCCAAGTAATTATGATGCGTAGGGTAGAAAGAAAGAGACGCGTTGGACGAAGGAAAGCAAGGCCTCCGTAGAACATTTCTTCCTCTTAGGCATTAACAAAGATGAATGATGATGATGAAGAAGAATATTATTTAATTAATACTTTTCCAACAAGGAGGCTCCACTTCGAGTAAAAGTCAAGACCCTTTTTGTTCTCATTATATTGTCATTATCCTTACTTCAAACCTTTCCTCTTGCTTTTCCCGACACGTCTGTTAATTAATTTCAATTATCAATTACCTGCTCCAGTGACGTCATTAATTAATTGACTGACATTGTTCTGACATTTTGCGCTGTATTTGTAATGTATTATGTAGATACACATATATGATGAATATTGCCTTAACTCTAAATTATTAAAATATATTATACTTATTGGTATACGCTTTTTTCCAGAATCTAATAAATTTACATAGGTACACAACATGTGTCGCGAAATGAACTTTAAGAATTTAATTATAGGAAACCTTAGAATGTAAGCATAATACCGATACAACGGCAAGCCAAACCCTACCCTATCTGTACAGTTTTAGTCTCTAAATCGGTTAGAGAAGTAATGAGTACGTATTGAACATGTAGTTGTAGGGTTTCCAACTTGGGAAATTTGTGAAGAATTATTTCGGTATTTTTATGTAAGAATTTTGATAGTTACGATCTTATTGAAATCAGATATGTTATGGAATATGGTACATACACCATATTATAATTCTTTTGATTTCTGCTTGGTAGTAGTTGTAGTATGTTCAATTTCATTGTGCGTATACTTATTCAGAACAGATCCATGTATTTTATAAGTTTAAAAAATATTTTAATAGTGATATCTTATGAAAGAATTAAAAGTTTCTGAGACGAGGAAGGCCTTTAAAGGAAGCTTTTTTTAAACACGAAGGCTTCAAGTGAGCTCAGGACCCGACTTCTAAACCCAGCAGAATAGATTTCTGTAGGCGTAGACCGTGAGGTTTGTTTCTCAGTTTAATATTGATATTCCTATAACATGCTTTAAGCTAAGCAATACCCGCGGAGCTTTATTAACACTCCTGGTACTCAGAACCCTTATGTTAACACCCTTAAGCTCTGACGTAAACGATAAACAAAACTAAAATGTCCTAACATTTTGGACAGATGCATATCCACAGTACCGAGGACACACAGATCACAAGGCATTCCTGACATAATCGCGACACAGACGATGCATCAATCTCTGTAAGATTGCGTACGTGACCTTACAGAGATTGTCCGAACCTTCATTCGGTATGTTTCATGTCCTGGGTTTCAATCATCAGAAACTATGTTTATTTTGCGGTCATAAATCTTGAGCATTCCGGACTACAGAGAAATTAGGATAAATGTTGTGCAGTGCGTAAATCTTTCGTCTTTGTTTTGTAAAGAATGAAAATTTGAATCACGTGTGTCAGAATATGATATCTATAGATGCCAGTTTTAGGTTGATATTTAACGTCTGACATACCAATAGGCAGTTTTAAAAAAAGACTCGTGCAAAACTTTGATCAAAACTTAAATATACAGATTTCTGGTCTAATCGAGGCCGCAGAGTCCCATGCATTCTCCGTACTATCGGCTGTGACTAGAGGCTTCCGACACCTATAGCCATCTTGAGGTTGCGGCTCTACTGGACACACTACAGTATCCTCAGGATAGCCTTCGCAGTGATGGCACCCTGAGTGCCGGTACCATTGGTTCCCGGCTTATGCAACACCGGTACTTTCGAAGTAGCCAACCAGTGAGATAGTCTGCTATGCCTCTCTAACCAATCCTCCATGAGCTTTACTGCCAGAATTGTGGCGATCCGGTCGGTCATCCAAGTAGCTTTTTCCACTCAGCCATAAAGGCATTCCTGGCTGGCTGTAGCTTGGACCGCTGGGCTTTAATATCGTCAACCAAAGGCCTCAGATCGGCGTTTGAGGCTTTATGGTGACTGGCCCAGGATCCAGGATCGGGCTTTTGATTGTAGATCCTTCAGCGAAGTGTCAGCTAAAAGACTAGCTGAATCATACCTAAGTATCGTCGGCGCTCCTGTCTCGTACTTACATTAATTATGAGTATTTAATAACATTCACTTAGCCGTTCTGCCCGAAAGGTCTTACTTCTAAGGATGTGTTCCTCAAAGGAAAAAAAAGGAACCGTTATAATCCTACAAGGACAACAAAGTGATCCCACTTTGTTGCCCGTCTATCTGACTGTTTATCTGTCTTTCAAGACCCTTTTTCTCAGGAACCCGTGGACTTAATACCAAATACTTATGTCAGCGGTCCCTTGAAGCTATAAAAAACTAAAGCTTCTAGGCAACGCAATCAAAAGATACGGCCGTTAAGCCTTAGGTTATAACAAAATTGAACATTTCGTAGGTAAATCAAAACCTATAGGGTACCTCCCACTTCCCATCGACGTAGAATCATGAAATTTGGTAAGAAGCAAGGTCTCAAAAACAAAAGTAAAGGAAAATTCCGAAAGTCGTTAATTTGTTGTTATATTACATAAAAAAATAGTTTTTAATTACAAATTTGTATTTTGCGATTGGAAAGTTAACTTTGTCTTAAATCGAGGTATGCTCCCAGTAGGTATTTTTAGAACTGCTAACTTAAGTTTGTCTTACGGAAAAGACGGTAAAAAATCTTCAAGAATTGATTTCCGAGTTCTTCTAGAACTATGTAGTATCTACATACAAGTTTGCTTGCTTACGGTACCCTCGGTGCGCGAGTCAGACTCGCACTTGTCCGGTTTTATTTTAATTTTGACCTTAGAATTTCTTACAAATTTGGTAAAAAACTAGATTTGTTGTTGAAGAGGTTGTTTAAGGAGTAATTTTTTTCTAATTAGCTGAATCTTACTCTTGTTTTAAAACTGCAAGTTCCAAAGTTTTTACTGGTTGCTACAAACATAAAATAAATCTTATTATAAGGCAAATAAACTACTATCACCTCACTTTTGTAAAATTTATGCATCGAGATTGATGACGCCATCTGTTGGAAAGTGTTACAAACGCCTCGTAAAATTACAGGTGAGTACTGTACCTGACTTTAAACATGGTACCTATGACTTTTCAATTTACGTTGTCGGTTTTTTCCGTACGTGTAAACTGTAAAAACTCAAAGTAGAAGAAATAAACCATAAACTTAATATACTTACTACTAAGTTTATGAAATAAACTTACACTACGCATTTATTAAAAATATAATTAAATATAAGCGGAAGAAAAACAATACAAAAATGTCATATCACTTCACTCCATTTAAGTTGTCTAACCAGTAGGTCAGAAGACATAGAGAAAAATAAAAATATTTTTTTAGTTCTATGCTTCGTGCCATCAAATATGATTAACCATGTAATTTGTAGGATTGCAGTAACATTCATTGAAAATATGAACCTTCTCTGTACTTATATAAATAGAAAATAATACTGTTAAATACATTACAACTTACAAAATTTAGAAATTGACGTGACTTTGATCCTCAATAAAGAACCCACCTAAAATATTACAACAGTTAAAGTTACGTTTTCCTAACGTATAATTAACTAATGTTCTAATTATAATAAAAATCGTTTATATATCTCAAGATAACTAGATACCAATATTGATCATTGGTTGGAAAATAATAATAATAATTTTATTAAGAAAGAAATTAAATAATTTACAAAATGTATAACACTGCCATCTGTGATCTTTGTAACAAAGATATCTTTGTTCTAAAACGAAATCAGAGATGGCGATATGTTCCATTTAAAAATATCTGGATATTAATTTCTTTACTTCATTTTTATCTTTTAACTGAAAAAAAAAAACGGAGGAGGTCCTCAAGTCAACCTGTATTTTTTCTTTTAATATTTTATTTTACGTATAACTACGAATAACTAACTATTTAAAGGGTACACCGATTTCCATAGTTCTTTTTTTATTGGATAGGGTATATACTTCGAAGCTGGTCCCATTTAAATTTCAAATAAAATTTTCAACCTTCAGGGTAGAAAAATAGGGGACATATGATTGTTTACCCATAGACTTTACACCTGTAAACCGATTTAAAATTAATAACAAATTAATACAGTTCTAATGACACTAAAACATGACGGAGACCTGTAGTTGATTTGATGATGGATGCGAAAGTCAGTCGAGTGAACTCCTCAACGGTTTACAGCTTAGTGCTCTAGTGTTTGATCTTATTGATTCATCTTAATGGTAACTTTAAACCTAATAAAAGATTGTTCAATATTTGTTGTTTAAATGTTTATAACAAATTAAAGTCGAGATTAATAGTTAAAGTCGGTAGTTATATCACTACATATTATAAAACAAAGTCCCCCGCCGCGTCTGTCTGTCGGCCTGTTCGCGATAAACTACTGAACTGATTTTCATGCGGTTTTCACTAATAGACAGAGTGATTCATGAGGAAGGTTTAGGTGTATAATTTGTTCCCGTGCGAAGCCGGGGCGGGTTGCTAGTTACACATAAGCTAATTAAGTAACTAAGGTAAGTAAGAATTGAAAATAAGTAACTATTAATTAAAATTATATTCTAGCCACAAAAACCGAAAAAATAAAAACTATTTAACAAAAAATTTAAACGACGAAAAAAGAAAGCTACTGAAAAGCAAAAAATAAACTTGTTAGCCTAACTAAACTCCTATACTAATGTAAATTATGTAAATACGTAAATAATAAAATGCTCTTGTTGGCTATTGGTATCTTTGAAGGCAATCGTTAAAAATGATGTCGACTTCGTGTGAAAATATTTTCTTATTCAAATTCTCTCATGAAATAAAGTGAGAAGTCTAAGCCTAAAACGTGTTATCATATTACCCTTACCTTTTCAGGGTTTGCGAAGGAGTTAAGAAAGAAGTCAAATTAAAACGTTTCACTGATTTGCTAGAATATCGACATAACTCAAAATTCAGTCGAATTGAAGTAAGTATGCCAAACGATCATAAATCTCTGATATTTTATGGTGAACAAAGATGCAACGCCGATTTCGTGCTAACGTTCGTTAGAAAGCGACAAGTTCATTATATATTTAGAACAAAATACTCTAGCGGAACTCACAAAACATTGCCATTCTCTAAAATCAATAATTTTGAGTTGTGTCGCTATTCTCGCAAACCAGCAAATTTTGTAACTCCTCCTCTTCACGTTTGGATTAGCTAATTGTTTGCTATGGCTGTGGAGATGTGAGTAGCTGTAGTCCCAGTAATAAAATCTCACTAACAGCTCAAGGTAAACATAATAAAAAAGCTATAAACCCACACCTAAAATGCGATTACGTCCGCACACCTAAAATGCGATTACGTATGTGCGGACGTGCGTTCACCACCGGTCAGAGTAAATGATGGACACTTTGTAGTTGGCGAGGTGAGGAGGCTCTAAATTGCATGTTTATAATGAAATTCTGAAAGCGTCTACGTATTTGCAAAAACAATTAGTATTACCTATATACTTTTAGAGATCTACAGATATCGTATTAACAGATACAAAAATATATTTTAAGACTTTAGAAGAAATTTAGTATGTACCTAGATATCTGGAGACCTGGATTAACACATAGGCTATTTTTCATCCCGATATTCCCTCGGCACCGGGACTTACGCGGGCGACATCACGGGGCGCAGCTTGAAGTTAATAAAATAAACATGCTACAACACTTACAGTTTCTATAAATTATAAACCTTGCCTTAAATACAGATATTGCTACATAGTTCATGTATAGATATCTGTCATCCAGAAAGTTTATTTTGATTGTATGCTTAAATTTTACATTATACATACTTAGATTATGTTTAAAATTGTAGCATCGGGACCTCCTGTGATCATTCAACCTCCTTCTAGCGGAGCGAATACTCCTTCAACAAGGCACGGAGGTCCTGGCTGGTACCACCAAACTCGATTCAAGAAAAATCGTTCTCTAATTTAAAAATGTATGTAGTTCAAACTTAGGAAAAGAAGAGTCGCGTCGCATACGGCTGAGAGTGCGGACCGTCTTTCAAGAAGCAACGCTTTGATGAAGATATTATAAAAGCTATAACATTTGTGCAATGTGATATAGTTCTGTTTACATTATATTAAGTCTATTACCTTGCAGATGTTTTAATTGCTCTCCTCTAGATAAAGACACTCCTTTCCCTGAGCCTATACGCATTACCCCAAGTCCTCTTTCCCTGAGCCTATACGCATTACCCCAAGTCCTCTTTCCCTGAGCCTATACGCATTACCCCAAGTTCTCTTTCCATGAGCCTATACGCATTACCCCAAGTCCTTGCGCTGCAAAGCACGAGGACAAATACTACACTATGTATACAACCTGTGGAAAATGAGTACACTTCACTCAGTTACTTCAATTTATATGCGTGTTCAACTTACTTTTGTATAAGTACGTTACTTAAATAAAAAAGTTGCTCTACTGACTGTGTTGTTCAGTTGGATTTGGTGTTGCAGTAACTCTACTGTTTTCCCTATAAAATTTCCTATAAAAAACTGACTGTCTAAAAAGCGAACTGAACAGCTGCTCTGACCGTTGGAGAATAAAAGAATATCCAATCAAAGACAAAAAGATAGTTGCTTTCATTTTTTCTTTGATGCCTCAAATTATAATTACTGCAATTTAGTAAGTTTAACTGTCTGTAGATGCATATTATGTTGATCGTATGCATAGTAATTAATGTAATTATAATACGGGAAACATTAATTGGACAGCAAGGATAGGACAAGGCAAGATTAAACGCCCTTTGTTAGATAATGGATTAAGTGTCATGGAATTAACATGGAATGAAGACAAAGGGGGCAAGCTGTACCCTGTTGTTGTCTTGTAGTATTTACGTTGTGTTAACTTGTCTTTTGTCTTAAATAGACAAAGTGGATGTTGGCCCATTATTTTTTTTTTGTTAATTTGATAAATATTATATTTGTATATTAGCAGCAATTAATAAATAAAAAAATCGCACCTGAACTGTTAAGTTTAGCTCATTCAAACGTTGAACTCTTCAGCTTTTAGGCATGTAGATTTAAGAAAGAATATGTCACCGATTGTTTGTACTTATTGATAGTGAAGGAAAACATTTAAAGTCAAAAAAGGGTTTTTGAAAAAAGGTTATGTCACTGAGCTTCTAAAGTTTTATGTGAAAATTCAACCGACTTAAGGGTCGTTTCATATTGAGCGGATAAACGCTTACACAAATGTGTTATGCCAGACGGAGACCCCTCAGGTGTAACCTTGGGAGGATATTTCCGGAAACAAGGTTACATATCACCATATACTTATCATCGAAGTGTCTGCGAGAGATATTGTAAACAAAGGATCGGCTCAAACGACACGAAACGAAATCCTTTACCCACTTTACCTAATGATGTTTATGTTTGATCCGAGCTTTCTAAAACTATAATATGATATGGGTGATATACCTACATACTTAATTATATAATTATCAAAACATGAATAGGTGGACAGATAACAGAATAATCCTTATTTTGTTATGTTCACTACACTGAAAGCAAAAAGGGTAGAGATGATATCAATTCCAAAATTTTTATTTCCACATTCACTAGTGCCGATCATAAAGTTCCTACATTGTTTGTTCTATACTGATTTAATAACTTTAAATGGTGACTGTTCAGTTTACAACAAGTAATGTAGATATATATTTACATATATTGGAACTCCACTGCAGAGGCACTGTTGATTCGAAAATAAAGTACTTCTTACAGGAACTTAGAGATAAAATGTTCTGTAGGGTACAAACCTTACGTATTATATCAGCCATAAGAAGCTTGTTATCTTCTTAAGACAACTAGGGTTTCCAAAGATCCAAGAAGGTATACTTACTACAAATTTACAAACTAGCTTTGTCCTTGCGTTAACAGTGCAGTTACTCCTGTCAAATCTCGTTAGGTTGTGTACAACGTACTTACCATGAGAACTAATAAAAAAATAAGCTTTAAAAACAAACACACTCTATATAAATACGCTTCTCACTCATGTTAGTAGTATGTACCTATTACATGATGTTTTATAGTTTCCGATTTCTCTTGAAAGGCTACTTTTTCCGAAACTATTTATCCTCATAAATACATAGATCCAATTCAGGTATCTATTTTGAAGTGTACGCTACGAACTACACGAGAAACTGAAAAGGAAAGTAATCCCTCACTTATTAATATAATTCTGACTTTTGCATTCAACGCATTGCTTCGTGTGTACTACAATTATGATAATGTATGGAATACAAATCAAAATAATTTACCTAAATCAAATTATATGAGACGTCGGGATGTTGGGGGTCGGATTACCTTTATCAGGGAGATCGGCCGTCACCTTAAAGAGGCATGGCGCCTCTCTAAGGCATGCGCCAAGTAAGATCCGGAGCGATTGTCAAAACCCCTAATTTGACAGTCGTTCCGGGTCTAGCTTGGCGCAAACGTTGTTCATTGCCGTACAGAATGGAAACGCGGCCTGTGTTGCCGTACAGAATGGAAACCGTACGTCGGGTAGGGTTCAGGATGGACTTTTTTAAATTTGACTATTTTTTATTCTAAATTAGATGTCACAATTAAAGAATTTGAGATATAATCGAATTTGATAATACAATCTAAAAGATTTTGGATTTAAAATACTATATCAGCTGATAGTACAATATAGCTAAGATTGTACACGGGTTATGAATTTTGCTCCTTATAATTATGTATTTACGGGAATTAAGGCGATCACGAAAAGTTACTACATACCTCTGAATTGTCTGACGTTTCGACCTGAGTGCAACCTGCACTGGACGAATGTCAGGCAACGGAACGCGAAAGTTTAAAAGTTTGCTCCTTATTCCAATGATTCACTGTAAGGTTTATTGGAGTGATGGATCAATTTACACATTCATTTGTATGTGGAGAAAAGGACACGGAATCGTATTAATATAAATGTACATAAAAAATCGGATTTAGATTCGGTCCTTTTGAATACAATTCCGATTCTGGGTTCAAGGGTTTCATAATATATTGATGAATTTTCAAGACCGTAAATAAAATCTCCGTGATTTTATTTCGAATGGACGGATGGTGTTAACAAAACAATAGGCTTTGTTTGGAACACCGGTTTTGTTACCCAATAATGACGCGACCGAACAGTCTTTTATACATAGACCTTTCTGTTTATAGGTCTAATAGAAAAAGGTACGATAAACACACACATCCCGCCTGATAATAAGTATTTAGGCATCAGTGCCAAATACGAATTTACGCCTAAAGTATTGACACGCAAATGTTTTTCTTACCAATCGATTGACCACCTCAAAACTGCACTCATTTAAATGGTTTGCTTTTTTTCACAATATAATCAATTTTACATAACATACACAATACAGTTGAGATGATTGCACTAGTAAAATTTGCACCTCATTACCAGCACACGTGTTCCCTTCGACTTAAAGCCCTGGGTCTTTTAAGCGGGGTGTGAAAGATATCTTTTGAGGCCGTCAAACTGAGGACCACTTTTATAGTAACGTCCCTACTTAAAATGGTGGCCTTCAATCTAGCTTACCACCAGGTAGGTTGAGGTCATACTGACGAGATATTATAAAAAAGTAACAGAGGTGACTGTCTAAAACATTATACGATCCGTAATTTTTTAATTATCAAATCTTACAAAAAAACCAGTGGAACACAACTCAAAACACAAACTATTATTAGTTAGTGTTCTGACGAATTGTTTGAGATGACGCCAATGGCCAATTGTAAGCTTGTACAGCTTGCCACCAGTTGTTGGCTTTCGCTATTATGCTGGGTTTTATTTTTACTCTTACGAGTAAGTTGCGTAGTACCTATGCGACTCGTAAGTAATTTCCGTCTGCGGACGTTCACCTGGGGACATGACCTGCGCTTCATTTTCACCGGTGACTAGAGTATGTAATGTTCAAACAGTATGCAAGTTTACAGGTGTTGCAAATATACACCAACGCACACACACATTAGTGTAAAAAATCTTTGTTTGTACTTTTCTCACATGCTTTCGGTGCTTCCATTAACTGTCTGTACTCGGGCAAAGCGAGCTCCACTCGGCGTTTCTTTTTGTTTAGGTAAATCCCTTTTTTTCACGAAAGGCACCTATAATATAGATAGTGCCTACCTAGTAGACATCTAAAGTAGATAAATTTAAAAAGCGAAACCTTATCTAAATACAATATTTTATTCAAATCGTTACAGCCAATTGGTCGTTTAAAGTCATTAGATATACCTACTTATATATATAGAGAGAGATATACATATATCTTTCAAACTTTGAACTTTGAAGACAGTGTCTATTGCGAGTTTTTCGACACATGTACTTGCGTGTCGGACTATGTTGATACCAGATGGCGCTCTTAAAATAAATTATATCATATAACGTAGTTAACCCTTAACCACTGACGTTCATCTGAGAGTCTCAGCCACACATATAATACCATTATAACTTTTAGAATAGAGCGCGCACAAACTTTCCACTCCATGTTCATTTCTAGGATGCTCCGATTTGATGATTATATATAATATACCTATTAAATTTAAAAAATAACGAACCCTAACAGTAAAACCTAAGGGATGACTGATTTTGCTGTTTAAATCTTATCATATTTAGCTCATAAAAGCAAACCTCAAATAAATAAAGAAACAAAAGCGGAAAACCACAAGAGTTAATAACTTAGTGCCTAAAATAATTAATCGATTTGATTAACTGTATAAGTCACTATACATAGAGCCTCAAATATGTGTGTAGGTGTGGGTGTACATATGTCTGTAAGCAAAACTTCTTATTCTCGTTGAAAGCATGTAATATGTATAGTATATATTGTCATTGTGTGTGTTACATATGACGAAGTTATCACACTAATATAATGTCTGTTTTAAGACCTTGCTTTCTAATCAATGGCAAGGTTTCCTATTGTATTCAACATCCGCATTATTTGTATCTTTGTCAGTTACTACTTTATTTGATTATTTCTACAACAGCTTTTGCCCATGACTTCGATTGCGTTCCTTTAAGTTAGGGTAGGAAGAAAGGACTAACTGTTCACGATTGATATAAAAATAACGGACAAACGCGTGTATGATTGTGCACCAAAGGTTCCGTAAAAACTAGATAGCTCATCCAATCTCGGGAATCGACTCTCGAAGATTTTAGCCTGTTTTTTTTCGAGTATGTTTTCAAAGACAAACTTAACTTTACCGTTCTGAAAACAATGCTCCATACGTATACGATGGAGGAGAACGTCATAGCAAATTTTCCAACCGCAAAATGTAAGTTTGTAATCGCAAAAAATTATCGACATTCGGATTTTTTCCTTTACTTGTGCTGTGACCTTACCTACTTCTCGCCAAATTTCGTAACTCTAGGTCAATGGAAAAGTACCCCTATAGGTTTTGATTTAGTGTTCACTGGTTTAGGTATTGCTTAATACGATATATTGGTAGGCTTAAATTGCCGTATCTTTTGATTGCTTTGACTTAGAAGTTTGATTTTTTTTACAGCTTCAAAGGACGTGGATATTAATTTTATATAGACAAACAGACGGACAATAAAGTGATTCTATAAGGGTTCCTTTCGTTTCCTTTTGAGAAACGGAACCCTAGAAATACTTAATTGCGCGAGCGAAGACGCGGGCTACCTTAAAGAAATTACGGTTCAGATCATCCCCAAGTAGTCCAATAAAATAAATACACAAAGCTTTTATACGACAATAATATACTCTTATGTATGTGGTATAGAGGACACAACTGATCTACTATAGCTTATAAATTTGCTAAGTAACCACACACAATAATTCTTTAAAAAAAAACGACTTCAACAAAAAAAAACTATTCCATAAAAGACTTATATATGGTTTTCTCATGGATGCCATTGTCAGAACTGGACCAAATTGAAATGGGACCACACAGGAAGCACCAGCTTTCAAATGAATCATCAAAATCGGTTCACCCAGTGGAAAGTTCTGAGGTAACAAACATAAAAAAAACATACAGTCGAATTGAGAACCTCCTCCTTTTTTGAAGTCGGTTAAAAAGAAGTCTAATTGAGTACTCGTGTATTTAAAAATAATCTTGTGACGTTAATAACTAAATAAACCTTAAAAATGCAAGCAAAATACAATATTTAGGAATAGTGAACAACAAAAGTTGCTGAATATACACCGGTCAAGGTTTTTGCATTGAAATAAATCAGTAAACAAATAGTACTTGAGGTTTTTATGACCGCTAGCAAAATAATCATATATGACTTGACACATCTCACACAGGGCCATCTGATCGTAAGCTAGGTAGAACCTGTACTAGACTACCAGAGTGCTGATAAGCATACTTATATATTTCTAAATACATACTATTATTATAGATATATTACACTCAGACACAGAAGAAATGATCATGCTCATCACACAATTATTGTCCTGGGTGGGAATTGAACCCTCTGGCTAAGCTAAGCCTAGCTTGTACTCCGGTAGTACAGGTTATGTTTGATAGACATATAGAGTAACTTATTTAGAACTGTAAATATATATGTATGTATTTACAGTTCATACTCTACAAAGAATCGTCCAAGCCAATACACATAACTATTTGCATAGAGCGGGTATCGAACCCGTGACCGTTACAGTCGAAAAAAGTCCATAAAAAACCGAGTTACATAGGTGGTCGACAAATATTACTGACTGGCCTATTGCTCTAGTGGTTAGTGACACTGACTGCTGAGCTAGAGGTTGTTGTTGGGTTCGAGTTCCAACCAGAACAAATTATTGTGTGATGAGCATGATCGTTTGTTCTGTGTTTGGGTGTAATTTATCTATAATATGTATGTATTTAGAAATATATATTTTATGAATGTTTATCAGCAGTCTGGTTACCGTAGTACAGGCTCTGCCTAGTTTGGGATCAGACGGACGTGTGTGAGATATGTAAATTTATTATTATATTAGACAGAATAATTAATTAAATACTCTGTCTAGTATTTGATTAAAAATATGGAAAATAGAAAAAATATGTATGGAAAAACGCCTAAACGTTCGAGAATTTTTCCAACTTATGAAAGTATCAAACTTGTCTGCTTGAGAAGTTGAACACACATAAAACTATGAGTAGGTACTTTAATTATATATATTCTTTAATAAGCAAAGAGAACATAACATTTTGAAAAAGACATTAAAACACAGAATAACAAATTGTAAAGTAAATTTAATCCACGTCTAAGCAATTGTTACCAACTCTCGCACGGCCGTCAGGACACGGATCTCCCGATAAACTTGCTCCAGGTTCCCTTTCACCTGATCCGTTTTCATCAGTTGTATCCGTTCTATTAGAATTCCTTTCTGCCTGCATCATAGCCTCTGGTAGCCAATTCAGCCATCCTTCACCGAAATGTTTATCAAAGAGCTCGCAGTTACAATCATCATTATCAAAAAAAGATTTGAACACAGTTGGCCTGTACGAGTTTAGTCCAAATCGCGGTGATCGGACACTTGCTACACAATACACAGTAGCAAACAAAATTAAAAACACAGACACTTTCATTGTGAACAACGCTGTAGAACTGACTGCCTGTGATAACATTCGTACAGTAGGTATTAGGTATACAAATGTTGGGCTGCCAAGGTCCTTTATTAAAAACCAGTTAAGGTGAGTATTTTATTTGGTGTCTTATTTGATTTTGAATTATTCATGTGCTTTTATGTGTTTTATGGAATACATTTGCATGTGGATAGCCAGAGTTGAAGCCTTCGACTAACACTTCATGGGTTGCAAGTTCGACTCCCACTCAGCCTAAATATTTGTATGAATGAATTATATTTGCACTGGTTTAGGGGTTTCTATAGATGTATGTATTTATAAAAAAAAAATGTCTAGGTAAGTGTATCTGTCTACTAGAAACCACAGTATTAGCTATGCTTAGTTTAGGGCTAGTAAGCACTGTGTGATGTGACACAGAACAAGTTTAAAGCACTAACAATTACTAATGACTGGGTGAGAAATAGTCATCACTTCCTTTTCTGTTATAAATACTCTTACGTGATTCCGCCATATTAATCATTGTCTTATTTTTAGTCATAGACCGTACAATGTTCCAAATAGACTTCTGCAAAAAATGTTAGTATCTATATTATGTTTTATCGATACCTACTTATAAAGTTGTTCAATCGCTTTAAAATGCTATAAAGATAATTTTAGAAATGTGTTTAAAATACCAATTTTCCATAATAGGTATGAAAAACATATTTTTTTACAAAAAATGATTTCAGAACGCCGCAAGAAAAACTTGTCCTTTAGAATATGTGATCTGTTCAAAACAGTTAGATGTATTAAAAATAATGTATGCGTCCCTTAAATGGGTTTTGTTTATTGCCGGCCGTTAAGGTGGGTGCAGGGCAAGTAGGGGGAGGGGGTTGGGGCCACCGGTAGCCTCAGTCGCGCGGCGAAACACAACGTCCGAGCAAGCATTCTCCGAGTGTTGTGGGTTCAAATCCCACACGGGATAAAAAATTGTGTTATCAGCAAAATAGTTGTCCCGATTCTGGGTGTTCTTTATGTACTTTGTTTGAATGCTTGTAAAGTAAAGGACTTGTCTGCAAAAGAGCTAAGCGTCGAAGTCGACGAAATTTATTTTTTTGAAAAGAGGACTGATCTGTTTTGTTTAAATTTTGAACCAGTTTTGAGCTATAGTCTTTTCAATAAATCGTGTAACACATGGTGAATACAGCGTGACACATAATATTGCGAAGGAAACTAAAGAATACAACTGATAACCTGAGGATTTCATGATTAAAAGTTAGGCAGAGGCAGGTCCGGGCATAGCTTCGGCCATGGTTTATAAGGTTGACATTGATATGCTAGCAATATAATCAAATAGGAGACGGCTTCCTAGAGGTCATTTGACCTATATACCTATAGGTCAGCCGTGACATTTTCGATTAATGTTTTAATAATTTCATTAAATCTTATTTAGTTAGGTACTATTAAAATTTAGTTAACCTCGGTAAAGGTCGCGCTGACTCACGCCGAATTGAATGTATTTCTCGAAACAAAAACGTATTTTATTCTATTTAAAGAATGCGTTATTTTGTTATGCCTACAACTGAGGTGATCAATAAACACACTTTTTCTTTAACTCGTTTATAGTCACCAGAATCACACTACTGGGATCTGGAGTTCTCAGTTCCTTCCTTCCCCCTATAGCTCTAAAGTTCCTACTCAAAAGAAAACGCGAGTAATGGCATGGTTCCCAATCTTCTATTTCCTGTTTCTATCTCTAGGTAGGACCGGCAAGTGACGTAGCCAATATGGTAGGCCATAATTGTGACATTAGTTCAACATAAGTTATTGGGTATCAGAAATTAATGATACATACATTTAAATCAGGCCAGTTATAAAATATTTTTGCTGAATAGTAGATAGATAGATAGATAGGTACTCTTTATTGCACACCAAAAAAGTATTATACAATCTAGAAAATTAATATAAAGGAACAGTACAATGGGCGGTCTTATCGCAGTCTGCGATCTCTTACAGACAACCTTTGATGGACTATACTGTATGGAAGTAGATAACTCACGGTGCACAACAATTAAATATAATAATAAAAATATACAATTTATAAATAACAGTCTATTTAAGTCTATTATTTTTTTATTATTATCTAAATAATACAAATACATACATATACATAAAGAAATATACATACACACATATGTTCATAAACTACATATACATTTAATTATAATATATGGTTCTTACGAAGAAAGGTAATGATCCTTGACGAGTTTCTGAAAAACAGCTTGTGACTGTGCTCGTCGGATAGCTTCTGGCAATGCATTCCACAGTAGTAATAGTAGTAGTAGTTAGTAGTTCTATGAGTTTGTTGAATTTTTCTCAAAATCGATCTGGTACAACATTGACAGCGGTCGTACTGTCATGATTACAATGTATTATTAATAACTATTATACATAGTTGTATATATACAATTTCAGCTTACTTAACAATCAGCGCACAAAACTAATTTAAAGTCCAAGAAATGTTGAGTAAACTTGCAAACTTTTTTATGAAGAGAAAGTCTACAGAAAAATATGTACTTATCGAGTTTCCTTCGTAGAACAAAATAATGTAAATTCAATTTTTAGTTCAGTTCTTATACGTCACTTTCACGAAGTTGGATTACGAAAGAGGCCGTTGCATCTGTTGTCGAGTGAAATACAATAAATTGAGATGTGATCCAGGTTGCATGTTTTCATTGACTTTCACTTTCTCTTGGTCATGTGTAACAAAAGTTAGTTTGTCTTGAGTGGTTGTGGTATAACATATGTATTTGTTTAGCTTTTGAAGTAATTACGTAGAACCTATGAAAATACAAATACTTACACATGTCAAGAACGTATATACGTTCAAAGACATTCGATTTACTCACAGGAAACGAAAGAGTACGGTAGGCTTACAAGTACTTGTATAGTCCAGCCTTTTCTTGATAATATGCTTTACAACGACCCGGTTTGAATGCAAAAGGGTATTGGTCACGCAATCAGATGTCTTCAACTTAAGTAAAATGCTTGTTCTAGTAGAGCACTCAGTACTATATTAGTTATCTTAAATACAACAGTGCCGCCAATTCATCTTGTTTATCTATCAATTTAGTTAAGAGACACGTTTGTATCCATTATCCATTCTTAAAATAATACAGAAAGAAAAAGAAGAACATAATAAAAATCGACATTATTATTATGATAAAGAATTTTGATACATTTTTGGAAGTTTTTTCAATTTGCAATTTGAATTGACAAAAATTTTAAGATTTATGTGAGCCCACACACAAATTATTTTAGGTATTTGGAATGCATTCACGTTAACGGTGAATGTTTAAAATGTCTCTTGGGATTCTATTGTGTATAACAATTGACTTTAATGTTGGTGATTAAATTTATTTAGTTATTGAGAAGTTTGTTCAGCAATTTGAGGTCGTAGATTTTGCGGCAATTATGTAGCGTTTCTATTTTCTGCAAATTAGGTTTATATTTGTCTTTTCTGTACATGTTAAACTCATGACCAAACTTTAGTGGAGAGTTTTTTAGCATTTTATTCTGTCTGAGAAATCGATGAAAAAGAAGAATTACAGCGCACAAGTAAATATAATATACGTGTGGGACACTCAGTAAATTAAGCGAAACCAAAAAAAAACTTTAAATCTAGAGATTTTTTTTTGCAGATTCGTCGTACCAAGCGCGAAACTATGCTCGAGGTGTACGTAAAAACTGTGAACGCTTCCTGAACCAATCTTCAATATGTACTAAATCTCTTTATGCGGGATTCCCCAATTCTCTATGTTGATTTTTTTTATTTCTAACACGTTTTCTTACGTAACAGCCGTTAAAATTCATCGGCCAAAGTTTGACGACCTCCCTTAAATTCGGTGAAAAATTGGTACACGGTTGCTTAAAAAAAACTTTTTTTACAAATTAAATTTGAAGTCTATAATACGATTCTTCCGGTTTTGGGCCACATTTGAAATCGACAAATATCGTCACGCGAAAATATTCTCGAGATAGATCCATTTTTCATTGAGACACGATTTCACAGAAAACCAGCGTGAAGCAAAGATTGCGTTTCGCCGAAGTAGTGAGGTTACCGGAGGCCCAAATCCCCCTCCCCTCTCCACCACTTCCCTTACTTCCACTATAAAGGCCATAATTAAGGCACATAATTAATCAGTTCATTAGCCCAATCTCTTGGAGTCGTCAAAACGAATCATATGAACTCAAACTAAAGGGATTTACTAGTAGCCACTGAAGAGTACCATCCACCTCTTTTTCTATCAACAGATCAGCTCTAAGATGCCAAATTATAGTATTGTCTTCTTAACTATATATACATACAAAAGACAATTAGATGTAGGTTAAAATTCACTTCTAAGATTTGTTTAAAACACTGTCAAACGTACTACAAATTAAAATAAAAAAAAAGATTCGATATTGGTATGAAGGAACTTTTCAAATCGCAATCATAACTAAAAAACGTGGATTTTTCTAAATTCTTGTACGGCACCATGCTCCTGGAGAATCCTAAAATTGCAACGGGAAAGAAGTAGAAGAGTATTTTTAATTTAATTCAATCCCTTGGGCGTTGCTGGCCAAGCACAACGAAGAGATTCCTACGGCTTTTCTGGCGATAATAGGTCGACGGCTCTAGATGTTAACAAACCTATATTGTAGATTGTTAAAGATCTAACAAATAACTTTTAATGTCCTAATGTCATTAAATGTGTACCCTATTTAGGTGCGTTTATCCTTTATATAACCAGTATTATACTACATAAAGCCAATAAGGCATTGCTTGACCTAGATACATGCTTAATAAATATCAAAGGTCCGATTAAAGTTCTGCGGTACTATACAAACATTTACTCTGGTCAAGTTGATCGAAGTCCTTGATTAAACCGTTGTTTGTTTATTCTTTGAAATACTGTCCGAATAGACTAATCTATATACTTTATATAACTAGTACAAGATTGCAAATTAACAATAGAACAACTTTTAAAGAGAATGCATTCAAATTCTACAACACACAATTGTATGATTATCACTACATGTTATAAAACCAAAATCCCCTGCCGCGTCTGTCTGTCAGTCTGTTCGCGATAAACTGAAAAACTACTGAACGGATTTTCATGCGGTTTTCACTAATAGACAGAGTGATTAATAAAGGAAGGTTTTGGTGCACCTAAAATAAGAATTTTCCAGCCAGTTACATAAAATTAGGTTTTATTAAAACCTAAATTTGAAACAGAAAACAAAAAAGAAATTACACTTCACAGTATGAAAATTGATAATAATATATGGAGCAGTGAATACACAAAATAATCCGATGCGAATACACAAAATAGCGAAAGCAAATTGAAGCAAAGTGCTAATTGAGATAAATGGCTATTAGTTCGCAAAAACCTCTGCGGCGAACGTGACACTCGATAATTCAATTAAAAAAAGGAAAACAGTCGGGTATGTTAGAAACTATACCAATTATAATGTTATAAATGGATTTTTATACAGTAAATCTAATCATTCTTGGAGCGATAAGGCTTTAGGGAAAAAAGTATAGATGTGACATTGTTAACAAACAACTCGTTAGTTCCTCAAACTTAACTTCTTCTTGTTTATCTATGGAATGGAAAATATTTGTTTTATCTCTAGTTTCGTTTATTATTGAATGAATATTCAATGGGCATCAGTAGGAGAGGTAAGGAACATATTTGCCTAATTTAGCATTTAACTTTTTTATTAGAACATCAGATTGTTAGGCAATGTAATTTACTAATTAAAAAGTTGAAAAATAAATTTAATGCAAACCAGGGCCTGAAAAGGCTATGTGTTGTTTTAATAAAAAAAATAATCATACCAAGAAATTTTTCTTACATTCTTATATGTATTTCAATATATGTTACATAGAAACAGCGATATATTTTTTACCTGATATTACATGGGACCGCAATAGTAGATAGAACAAGTTAGGTAGGTACTTATTATTAGCGTTCACAAAGTAGAATTTCTAGAAATAATTTCGAACATTACTACGTATGTAGTATACATACAGATTTTATATTATCTCTGTGATGTAGATACTAACCGTACCGTAAGTTCTCTTATACAAAAAAATGCATTTTTAATTCATGCATTATTTTGACTGACAATTCAATTCCCAAAATTGGTAAAACCAAAACATTTGAAGGGTGACTGAAGTATAATATCATCCTATGAAGTATTATTCATTCAATTCCTTTAATCTGTCAGTCTTGTGGTTAGTTATCCTGACTGCTGAGCCAAGTCATGGGTTCGGCCATTCAGGAAATAATTGTGTCACGAGCACGGTCATTTGTGCCGCGGCAGCGGCCGCCGAGTGCTAGACAAAAAACAAAATATGAAAAAAATAATGAAACCACCGTCAATTTATTGAAAATGAAAGGAAACTAATTATTACTAAACCGAATATTCAATATGATCTCTCGACTAAATCATTATTAGTCTAATGCAGCATTAGTTTAAATAAAATTAGTGCAAATGAAAATTCGGTGAAATGACATTATTCCAAATAAATAATTATGCTAAATAAAATTCTACCAATTAAATATTCGGTCAAATGAATAATTATGTGAAATTACTTTATTGTAACTGAAATTAGTCGAAGTGATTTTCGACCAAACGTTGTTATACCAAACAAGGGTGAACCTTGTTATAATTATATTGTATTGTTATTGCAATAGATTTATTTGGAAATTAAAATCGAGAATTAAATACTGGCAACACGACAATTTACATTTTACTCCCTAATCTGACTGATAACTACGAATCAAGGGCATCAAAAGACAATCATGAATATGCAACCTTTAATTCATTACTTCGAAACATGCAAGGGTGCCCTACACAATTACCTGCCTCCATATTTGTTATTTCTAACTGTGGAACGCAATTTGCGAAGGATTATAACTTTGGTTTGCAAATGGCTTGAATATATTTCACCTCAATTTTGTTTCACTAAGTGAGAGTAAGCGATAATAGCGTTGTTTTCTCATCTTGCGTACTTTGATGGAGGTGTTCGTGTGATTACACTGAGTAAATAAAATAGAATTAACAAGTAACGCCGTAGAATGAATTATCAAGATTTTTATACTAATAAACCCCACAAGGCGTCCATTACACGGTAGGTTTTGCTGTCAGTTTTTCCACAATCAAAACGGTGATTGACGAATAACCTATCGTCTAATGCAGTGATTAACGATTGCATGATGAGATTTTAATGTCGATGTTATTTCATAAATCACCAGCGAACATCCGTCAATCACGTGCATGACGTTTGCATGAGCATCTAATGGACGCCTAAGAAACCAGTCGGAAGAGTAAAGCACTTGTCTTATAACCGAATCAGCTGAAACATCAGAGGATTTCAATTTCAGCCTGGAAAATCGAAACGCAAACTATACGTAGGCCATTATTTTTCGGGCGATAAAGAGATTACTCGTCTAAAAGCCAAAAAGTTACAGACTCTCATCTCCAGTCTACCGTCTTGAAATTAGCAAATGTTTGCGGTTCGCGTCATCAATATGTATAAGGGTGAAAGGTCGACGCGTCTTGTTTTATCATTTGTCTGTGCGGAATAAGATCTATTGAATACTTTGTTACTCGAAAAGGTAAGTGAACAGTGAGTGATCGAGATACGTAACTTTTTATTAACGAGTAAAATATAATTATGCACATACTTTAATAGCGGCAGCGATGATTCAGCTTTGGATTAACAAAAACACGTTGTGTAACCTAAAGCAGGATCCACTGGTACAAAACATAAGTACAATGATCAAAGTCAATCCAATGAACATTAGTAAGTAATAAAATATTAAACAAATTATTAGATAATTAGAAAAATTATAAAACACAATTGCCGGGCATTACGCGCCATAATGTTTTTTCCAAAAAAAGATATCAGTGTCACTCGGAATGATGTAAGGGTTCTAACGATATCACATACAATGATATTTGGAAGTTATGGTAGAATAAAGAAACTGACATACTTACATAAACCTTGGAAACATTACATTACTTGTTTAGTAATGTAAAAATATTACACCGACATAAATGTGAGTAGGCTGCTAAGGATGAAATATAAACATAGTTTTATGCCGAAATGCCGAATATTTTAAAAGTAAGAAAAAGTTATTATAAGATTGAAAGTGTTATAGTAATAAGCAGGAAGATACAAACTTAAAATAAAGGAGGAGGATTGGCTAGAGAGGCGACATGGCAGCCTCTCCTACCGTCTGACGCAGGCACTCACCGGACACGGTTGCTTCGGTAAGTACCTGTGTCATATAGGCCGGGAGCCAACTGGGAGGGAGACACTGCACTCCACACCTTAGTGGACCACTCAGCGTGGGTGCAGCAGCGCCTACACCTCGCGACTACTATCGATTCGGGAAGCTTTTCTCTGGAGACCATGGTTCTGTCTATGGTCCGAAGCGAGAGTGCATGGAATTTTGCAAGGAGGTGGGGAGGAAAGGGTACGGGAGAGAACGAGTACTCCCCGTCCCGCAGAAGACACATGGGTAGGGCTATCCGTTACCTTAGGGTAACGGATAGCCCTACCCATGTGTCACAGAAGCAGGCCTGAGAAGGTTAGGTACGTGTTCCGCGTGCGCCTCTCTAAACCAAAGGGAGGCAAGGCCCCCGTAACAATTGTTAGTAAATTGTATAATAAAGAAAATAATAATAAAACGAAAAAAAATAAAAAGAACAATAAAAAAGTGACGTTGTTACAATTATTGTAATAACATCACTTTTCTATTGTTCGCTTTTGTGTTACTAAAATTAAAAGTAAATAAACTAAAATTAAGCTATGAAAATAGGGAAACTGAAAATGAAGGAAAGAAAATTAAAAGTAAAGAAAAACATGAGATCTACATAAATCTGCATGTGTACTGATATTTGCAGTGTCAACATAGACGTATGGTAGAGTTGCCATAAATACACGTAATAAATAGCAATAGAAAAGAAAAGTGAAGCGTTCGACGTAAATGTATTTCGCTTCTATTTTATAGTTTACTGACGCCGTAGTAGCGCGGGGTGCGATAACATCAACTAACGGATTACAGTTGGATAAATCCGGACAGCCTTGAACTGTAGATGATTTTCTACGGAATTGAAGATGTTATACGGTTCATCTATTTGTTAATCCGCTTGTGAAATATTTTGTGATTTTTCTCTCTTTTGTCAATAGTTAAAATTAATAAATAAAGCCTATGTACATTACCTAAGCACTTCCCTAACGTTTTAATTTTACATTACAAACTGTATGTATAGTATAATAGGCAAGGCATTTGGGTCTCTCAGACGCAATAAGCATTTGGATTAACAGTAATCCAAAATTCGTGAACATTTTAACACTGCAGTCATTCATAG
This sequence comes from Euplagia quadripunctaria, assembly GCA_963859945.1. Taxonomy (NCBI): domain Eukaryota; kingdom Metazoa; phylum Arthropoda; class Insecta; order Lepidoptera; family Erebidae; genus Euplagia; species Euplagia quadripunctaria. The sequence continues at coordinate 6,575,912 of OY982572.1, forward strand.
TCTTAGTAGTCTATTTGTGCATCCGAAAACGTAAACATTCTCCTAAGTAATATTCGAAAAACGTTGCCTATTCGTCGTTTCTAGTAGCATTGGTTCGTTCCCGACAATGTCTAAGTATTTTCCTGTGCTAACAAATATAACGTTAAAATAAACTACTCGTAACTAGCTAAACTCGGCCACGATTTGCTCTGGCTCAGTAAAATTTCATACAGTCATGTTGCTATGAAAACCGATGCTATATCAACAATTATCATATCAACGTAACAAATTATACCAAAGTCAATCTAAAATGCATAGAGGTTTCCATTTCCTTTGAAACTTCGAAATAAAAAGGATATGAAAACACTCTTCTGTTAAAAGGCCATGTTGTGTAAAGATTGCAAGATTCCTCAAAAATACTTTTCGAGATTTGCAGCCACAAACTTACGGAAGCTGACTTTTACAGATGCATAAATCTATTGATTGACGTAGTAAAATTGTCTTGATAAATGTTGAAGATAAATTACCTTTAAAATATTTTTTGTTAATCTAAATTGAAAGTAAAAGTAAATTTACACGACACTTCTGCACGAACGACCAAAGTTCTTTAATACTTTGAGAAAAATATTGAAAATTTCTCAAGTAATAATTTCGTAATGAGTTCGTTCGTTTCATCAAATCTTATTTTAATCAACTAAAGGAAAATGAAAAGTTAAAAATAGAATCTCATTTGGAGACCTGTTTCAGTTATTTAAAATACTTACTGTAATTTAATACTTAACTAAGTGTCCTTGGATCGCATGCTTGTTTCAGTAGTGGCAAGTACCAAATTTGGTTTTCTCAAGGTTTTCTTTAAATCTTTCTTTTTACAAAATTTAACTTGTAAATATATTATAAACGTTCGTTTTAACAAAAACTAACAAATACAAAAAAAAAGTTAAAAGGAGTTGATAGTCAGAGAATTACTAAATAAAAAAAAAACGGTTTTTACGACTGCATGCATGTGATTCTTTGTTTAGAATTAAGTGCTGTTAATGCACTGCACGTGTTACCTCTAGTCTCAGATTCGCTAGTCATTGGTTTTTTATTTGTTTAATTATAAGTTTTCGTAACATCATTTGTTCCCTCAAGTTTAGTAATAGTGACTACTTGATCCTGTATTGATTATTTTGGACTATATTGGTTACAAATATCAATTAGAGAAGGAAGAAACACTTACTTAAAAACCGTATAAATAAGAACAGGGCAAAGGAAATTACTAAAGCGATTATTATGCTGGTTGCACATCCTTTTAGCGGGTCTATTGAGCAGCAAATACAAACTCGACTCGAAATTGTTTTCCTATTGTGATGATTCAACAACTTGGAGGCTCAAGAAAGTAAAAGTATATCTTGAAAATAATTCATACACTACATTTCACGTTGTTTTATATCTACTACTCACCCAATATTATTCAAACAAGAAAAATACTGTATACGGAGTAATATTAGTTTTCCATCCAAAATATACCTAGTAACCTTTAATGACAAACTCTTAATTGACATTTCTTATTTTAGATGGTCACTGAAACAGTGATATAAAATAAACGAAAGCTGTTCAAACGAATAAACGATTGATTTATAAAGGTGATTTAATAGTTATATTTTAAAATTAATTTGAATTTGGAGTTCTAGCTAGAATGAAAGACGTCGACTGTGACACAATCCAAATTTACTAAATATTGTTAAATCTATCTGGTGATTTTAAAGAGTGGCCGTGAATTTGTTTGCCCGATTTCTTCTCCCAAGGCTCAACATTTTGAAAACGGGTGGATATAAATCGATACAGGCAGATATTTTTATAATTAAATTTGATAAAGCAACCTATTGTTGCAGTGACTCTGTGTGTGTTCAGATATAATTTTTAAATATTGTTTTTTTTTTTAAATTGAGGGTTTCGAATAACTGATGGCCAATTTTATGAAATAAAGATATTTTTCATTTGATTCTTCACATAAAAAAATTGACAATGACACATGTAACGAAAGACTTTATATGTTTGTTCATTAAATTTTGTTGTGTTTTAAGAATAGTAATAACATGAGTTACACACACATATTACTATTATTGCTTTAGCCCCTACAGCTAAGCTAAATGTGTTAGGAGTGAGTCTACGTCGATAGTTAGCCCTTACGCTGACGCCCCGTTTCGTAATTAAACCAGTTTATTATTTTAATTAAGAAAAAAAAACTCGTCACAATTTCTAAGTAAATTGCAGTTCATACCACTGGCAACAAAACTAACCATAGTTCAATCTACCTTCAGTCAGTTTGTAATAAAAAAAAGTATGAAATTTTTATGGTTACATATTACTAAGGACAATGAATCTGACCTTTAATATTCTGACGAAATCGAATCATTGAAGCTACAGCTACAATGACAATCAGCCATAGAGGCTTGTAAAACCCTCCACAGATTTTTACTGACGTTATCCACTCTAAACAATCAGCAAGAAGCCTTGCTCACAAGAAATACAACAATGTATATTACAAGTTTTACTGCTGTCTGCAGTATTCTTTTGGATTTATGCTTACGTTAAAGTTAATTTAAAATCTTTCTGTAACTTCTATCCGATTTTGAGATGTGATAAACCATAGTCCGGAGAAAGGTTAGGCCAAATTCCATCTCAGTTTCTTCGTGCGGTTTGTCAGACTTTACAAACCTTCCATAACATTGTGGAGTATTTATAGGTGTGAACTGTGAACTAGTGTACTACTAGTGATAGCAGAGTGATAAGACAACTCCGTTATCACTGTTCATATAATAGCAACAGGGAATGTAAATAATAATATTAAAGAAAAGAAAAATGGCAACTTAACTTAGGCCGATCATAGTCACTTCACGTCCTTATTTGTTGACCGCAAATCTTTGCCACTTTACAAAGGCTCCGGCTATATATAAAATCACAATTTGTTCTAACTAGCTACGTCACCGTCATTCGGACAGAGATAAATAAGGGTTGTCGGGATTCGACGGGCCGGGCTGATCGTGGTCAATGTCGTTATGTAAGAAAATTGCGGTACCTACAGCTCTGGTATTAATCAAACCTAAAGTAATACCAGGCAGATATGACGTTATAAAATATTTTGTTAATTTTGGGTCTGACCTTTAAGTGAGGTAGTTTGTCGCTTCCCCGGTACAGTAAGATAGAGTACGTATAAATAAAGATCACTTATTTAGTGTTTGTAGGAGTAAATGGTAAATTCCTCTAACTTTTCTCCTTCATTTCCAAGTAAAATGCATTGCTTCAGTAAATCACCAAGACGATAACATTACGGTATTATTTGACTTGGACGTGACATCATAACATCATAATCAGAAGGTCACCTAACATTCTTTAGTCAAATTTAGAAATACTATATACTGGCATGATGATCATCGTTGACTTATGCCCGGTTCCTATAATCAAGAAACGATTCGTTTTGCTTACGGACGGTAAAATTTTCGTTGAATATTCAACGAAATTTTACTGTCATAATTAAATAATTCAGTGATGTGCATGATCATTAAACTTATTTTGTCTGAGTGTAATTTATCTATATACACTGAAAACTGAACAAACATATGTTCAACATAAAGTTGGGCCCTAAAGTTGGGCGAAAACACAATATATATTCTGTCAAGTGGCAGAAGAAACTGCAATGCATATTCTATGCTTATGTGGCCCACTAATGCGGCAACAAAGTATTAACCTAGGGTTGCACGTCATGCAACCGCTGGAAATACAAACAATCACTGCTGATAGGATCTGGAGGTTTCTCGAAGCCATAAGTCTGAGCAGTGAACTTTAAAGCAAGAGGGCGCTAGAAAAACAACAGAAATGGTCGAGGTAGCACTAGGCACTTAAAATAATAATAATAAAATAGTTTATCTACAATATGTACGTATTTAGAAATATATAAGTATGTTTTACAGCAGTCTGGTTACCATAGTACAGCTTTGCCTAGTTTGGGATCAGACGGACGTGTGTGTGTCTAGTTATTTATTATTCATGATGTGTGACCTATATATCAGACCTATACCAAATTTAAACCATTTTTGATCATTCTAAATATTGATTTCTAAAATGTTGCCACTCGCAATAAATAACTATATAGTTACTTAAAAAATCTTGGCGTGTGAACAATCCTACAATATTTTAAGAAAAGAAAAACTGACTTTGTAACAAGAAATATGATTTTCGTAGAAGTTTTTGTCACACAAGTGTTTCAATGATTATGAATAGCGACTTGTGTAGCCAACTGTACTTAATGTGTGTGGTAAGGTCTTTCATAATCACGACTATTCGCTTATTCGTCAATGCAGTCATTGTTCAAACAGCGCAAGTAAACGTTTCAAAACTGTACTGTGACTTGAGATTTGACAAAGTCCTGACGCAATGTCGTTATTGAGATATTTTTTTCTGTTGTTATATTTTAATTTGTACGTACTATGGACATATACATACTTAACTAAAGTTTGAACTACTACATATGGGTAAGGTGTTTTTAAAGATTTTAAACTGACCAACTACAAGCCTGTTTCCATGGCTTTCCTATGACATATGGAAGTAGTTGTCGCAATAATTTTTGGTGGATAGTAGTTTGTGTGATTGCCAAGGTAACAGTAGTTGTGGAAAAAGAATACAACACTGTTTGGTGATAATTAAAACTAAAATAAAAAAGATGAGATACTTTCTAGAACAGTACAATATTTAATAGAATAAGTAAAATGACAGTAAGTCAAAAAATAAAACCAAAATACTTAACATTAACTAATCTAAATTCTAGGAGTTTTCCTATTAGCATTTTTTGTTTGAGACCTATTTAATTGACAAACCCCGATTAGATTTTTTAAATTGATTATTTATTTTGCAACGGAAACCACAAATATTTTCTTACAACAATGTGTTGCTTGATCGATATATATGGCATTATGTATAATGTCCAGACATTTTGAAAATTGCCTAATATGAATGGACAATATAATAAATGATTGCAATAAACAAAGTGATCAGGCGCAGTGAATAATGTCTCATACACCCAATGGTGGAGTAATAAAATATAGGTGTTTTACTCAATTGTTTGAATATCTTATTATTATAAAACGAATATTTATTAATTAAAAATATATGAAAACAAGTATTCGGGTCTTTAATTAAAAGCTTTTATTTCAACAATTTCAATGTAACAAACATTGCAAACCAACATTTGGGTCAATGTTTATCTTACGAAGTTGAAATTTTATATGTTGGTTTAATTCCAATGACAATTATTCGTACCTAATCTTAACATAGTCAAACACAATACAGTCTATAAGAATGTGTAACAAACTAACCATGGATTTAAAAACTCTAATTTATAGCAGCGAAATTAAAAGCGTTTCTCTTGAAAGGCTGTTACTATTCTGACATTGTTTACAATATCTTTAATGCTATTGAAATATGTGTATTTTTTATTTTTCTATTGATTCAAACACAATGTAAAAGTTGTTCTTGAATACATATGAGTATACTGAATAAAATGCATTTTTATGTAAAGCGTGACTTAATTTTTCACCCAGGATTGGCCCCAGGCGAGGGAACTCGTTACCGTTGGTTGTAGCGTTGGACCAGCCTTGGAAAAGGAAAACTCCATTATCAAACTCAGAACTGTGTTTCGTTAGGCACAAGTAAGCTCAAACACCAAAGTCAAGGTGAGCCCGTGCCGAGGTCTGATCTAAACATGTTAATTGAGATAAATATTTTTTTTTTAAATACCTACTTACTAATTTATAACACACTTTAATGAAATATAAACAATAAACCGTAAGCCTTTATCAATTAATTCTAAATAGAAAACAACTGCACTCTGAGACTAAACTAAACTCTGCAGTGCGTGTTTGTAATTTATCATGGTCCTTACATGTATTTTTTGGTGCTAACGTACCTTAAGTATCACAATGCCTAATCGTTATCATATCAATGTTAATAATGATCAATATGTTAAATAATGCAGTTTTTATAAGTATTAATCACATCACCTGACTTTACTTGTCATTAATTATATTGCCCGGGCATTATAAATAGTGCAATATTCAATCACTTGGCCCATAACGATTGACTTAGTGGCAAATAGGCTTATATTTTATGCTATTATTCTCTTCATATCTCGAGATTTTTTGAAAAATCCTTGTTTGCTTTTTATCTTCAAGGTCTTTACTCTTTAAAACTGAAAATGCCGCAATAATCGCCTATTTAGCGAGTATCTTTTGAAAGCCTCGTACAGACTTCATTAAAGCATCGACAAATTAAACAGCATTCTTCAAACTATTCTCGATCTTATTACTGTGGTTATATAGTTGCGTATACCATGAGTATACCTAATGGCCCAAGTCCGTGGTTGTACACTCAACGATCCTTTTTCTCTTGGGAGACAAAGGGGACTTTTCTATAGAGTATCCGCTGTCAGCACATAATTAGGAACAAATTTTTATGTTACACCCGAACATAATTAAGGAGATGTTTGAATGACTAAGCTATTTCAGGGACTCAATAGACTCGTCTATATGGCGACCTACATTTTGGGACCTTTTATGCAGTGTGTGAATAATAACATACTTTATCAATGGTGTTTGCTTGATAAAATATGTTTACTTAAGTTTGTTATTGTTAGAGTCCTCTATTAAGTTTGTAAAGCATGTTTTGAATGGCAATTACTATGCAGTTTTTACAACTTTAATATTTTTAAGTAATAGCTGTTGATATGAGGCCGGCGCGGGGCCAAGTTCTCTAACCACGTACATAAGAGTTTTTGTTATGTTCTTATGCTAGATTTAATTTGTTTTCTTTTCTAAACATCGTGAGTTAAAAAAACCGCAATGTTCTCTAAGGATTATGAAGTCTACCAATCCTAGGCAGGTTTGGTAGAATACGTACTGATCAATCTTTTACGCATAGGAGACTCATGTCCATGTAAACTATTTGAATAAAATGCTTAATTTTTTTTCCGAAGAAATAAACTACTTGGCATAATCAATTTACATTTAATAAAAAACGGAGCTTCAAAATATTATGTCTGATCAATCTTGATGAAAGAGACAAGCGTTACGCTTTAAGCGTCTTGGTAATTTAGGTTACAAGGGTGCAAATGTGGGTAATGTTTGATTTTCCAAAGTATTGGATGAATTGCACGACCTTCGTCACAGATAGACAGGTGTAGGGTGAGCGTCAACGATGTACTTTAGAAACTAAACCACTTAGTAAACCAGACCTTCCACAACCATCATTATGATGTGTGTCCCATGTATGTCATAAAAAAAGTGTGATTAGGCACACATTAGACTGCGCGTGCAACTGCTAGATAAAGGTATAGTACTTTATTCATTTGTCGCACGAAATTATTGAAGTATTAATACATTTATTAAAACACCAGCTGTACCCGCGACTTCGTTCGCGTTTATGTTGGAAAACAGCAATATGACGCTTATCATGGGCGTTGCATCTCTTAATGAAAGAGGGGGAATCCTCCAGCCAGGATTTTTTATATTGTATTGGCACTGAAACAACCCGCAGCGTACTAAAAAAGGTTATTTTGTCTGCTTACATGCGAAATATTGACGTAATTTGGCCATGGGAAAAGCACCCATTTGTTTTTCGTGTGGAAGCTCACCGCACCAGGCTACTGGTGACGCCGTATATCAAGCTTAAACCGACTAAAACCACACGGTGTGACTTACACGTTATGAGTGGACCGTCGGTACGACGACGTTTTGCCTCCAATATATGCCCAGCGCCAGCCCGCGGGTGGCAACTGGGCGATGTCCAGACACCTCCTTGGTAGATAAGTTTCCAACAGAAAAATAATGATTGTAATCGGACTACGTTTTATTGAAGGACAACTAAGTACACATTTTGACTTTCCTCTCCTCTCTCAAAGAAACCGTCCTGAATTTCGGGATAAAAAGTATCTAATGTCTAATCTCCAACTAGTCGTAGTATCAACTCAAATCATGCCAAGTTTCATTTGAATCTGTTCAGTAATTTTAGCGTGATGCACGGCCAAGATAAAAACAGACAGACAGACAGGCCGATAAAAATGAAAAAAATATAGTTTTGGCTTCAGTATCGATTATAGAGAGCCCCAAAATTTTTTTTTTAAGTATCTCCAATGTACAGAATTGGACCTGTTACAGTTTTATTTTAAGTAGAGATGTAAGCTGTTCTGTTCTTATCATTATTCTGTGGTTACGGTAGCAAGGGAATAGGCTGGTTTAGACGCTTTCACCTACCTTTATTCGTGACTAATATTTATCGACCGATGAAATAGTTAAATAGTGTAGTAGAGTAAAGTAGTGTTGTAGTAAAGTAGTGAAATAAAAAATCCATAGTAGACATAAGTGGAAAACGCATATTGCAATGTATTGCGTTTTTTTCACATCACATTTGAACGTTATTGGTATTTTTAGTAACATAAGTTTATACTGTAATCAAGATATGCTCAAGTAAACTATTCCGCTATCACAACAGGAAATCATTCATTATAATCGCCTATGGTATAATTTTCCCACAAACGCAAAATTAGCACTTCGAGTACAGTAAGTAACTATTATTTTATCTGTAGTACAGTACAATAATGCATTTTGTACATTGATGCGGCTACCTCGCCATTGTTCAGCATCTGATATGTTTGTAGGTATATTGAATGTGTTGTTTAATGTGGGTTTTTTACCTGAATAAAAACCTATTTTTAATATTACAATAATAAACATATAAATAAATATATTATTACAATAAAAATATTAAAAAGTCACTTGCAAAGTATCGGAACTGGAATCTATACAAAATTGATTAAAAATATTATGTAATTTCGTTTTTAATATAATGAGAGCCTAATTTTAAATTTGATTCCAGTAAAAGTTTAAGGAATTGGGTATAGCAGATGCATGCTCTATTTTTTTAGGAGGGATAAACGAGGTAGGCCTCCTACCGTGGTTAAAGCATGATGTGCAAAGAGCTTTCAATGCCAGGGTTTGTTGCCTGTTGTAACTTTTTATGGGCACCTTTAACTTCATAAAAAGAGACAAGCAGCTTTGCTAACTTTGGTGTACAAAACGAATAACCGTTTTTATTTCGAAATTGACATCTAATAAACTGATAGATACATTATCGATTGAGAAAATGGCATACAATATATTTATTTAAAACTTAATGCACAATTTGTACTAATTGTACCAGTCAACCTTGGGGTGATGTAGAAATATTATAACTGTCGTGTAACTAGCGTAGTGACCGTCATTGTGAAAAGGATCACGTATTTTCTTCTTGAATATAAAACGGTTTGTGAACATCCTGATATTGACCGGGAGCGCATTCTAGAGAAGAACTGATTGAACAAAGAAAGTATATAAAGAAACATAGAGTTGACAATTTGTTCTCTGAAACTTTTATCCCCATCACCTGGATAATTGGCATTCCACCACTGTGCGGTTCTCCAGAACTTTTTTGCCTCGCACAACCAATCTCTGGAACAAATTATCGCCTGCGGTATTTCCGGACCGATACGACCTTCAAACCTTCAAGAAAAGAGCGTACTCCTATCTCAAAGGCCAGCAACGCACTTGTGACTCTTGAGTTGCAGGTGTCCATGGGCGACGGTAGTCACTTACCATCAGGTGACCCGTCTGCTCGTTTGCCCCCTTTAATATTAAAAAGAAAAAAGTAGTTAAAAAGGATAAGGTCTAAGTTTATCTATAAATCTGTACTGTACCTATACCAACTTTTAAACTTTCGCGTTCCATGATATAATTATGTATTCACACGGGAATTAACACGATCACGAAAAGGTATTACATACCTCTGAATTGAATGAAAAAATGAAAACCACGACGGTGAGCTGAGCACTGAGCCAGTCAGCCTGTGACCACGGCCAGTGCAACCTGGTCGAAACGTCAGGCAATTCAGAGGTATGTAATAACCTTTTCGTGACCGCGTTACTTTCCGTGTGAATACATAACTGTACTGTACCTTACGTCATTTTTGTATAATTTCTATCTTGTTTTGCAATCGTGTAAGAGATTGTGAAAATATTTAGTACGCATTTCCGTTGCCCAACTACGACGTACTTAAACTCGTTAAAACAGGTTTTCTTAAAACACAAACAAAATCATGAAGAAAATTTAAAAAGCTTCGCTGCAATATTTTCCTCGTGTTATGTCCCTAGTTGTTACCAGTTTGGTGCTAGTTAAGCTGTACGGCTTGTATTTCAAGTTAGTTCACTTGATAACATTACCATTTTAACTACTTCGGAGTCTTAAATATAATCGTACTGAGATATTTGCTTCAAATTTTATTACAGGCTGTTGCGAGGACTACTAATAAGGACAGTAATGTTTTTCTTGTCTGCAAAAATTGTTGCGATAACATTTTACAAGCTCCTCTTATGACGTCATACTAGTAAAAAATAACATTCATAATTTAGATATAGGTAATATGTACCTATTAAATTTAAATTGGGACTTATTTTAGGTAATGTTTACAAGGTATGGGACCTTTTTGTTTTTCTAAAGTTTTGATTGAATTATTGTCCCCATAGGTCACAGGAGGACTCCAAATGGGAAAGTCTAAAAATTAGTTGGGAAAAGGCGCGGAAGATGCCATCATCTTCCGCGCCTTTTCAAACCTAAATTGGGGTCGGCTTTCAGTCTAACTACGAAACGTCCGAACTTCGATATTTTATGTGAAGCGACTGCCATCAGACCTCCACAACCCAAGTACTAGGCGATATCGAAATTCTGAAGCTAGTGGCCAATACCATACAAGGAGCAATATCTTAATACAACTCAGTTTATCTATAAAGAAAATATTCTTTCCTTGTGCCTTTAGATGTCATGCTTCATCAGTGGAGACTCTAAATCTGGCGCCAAAGTTCTGGCCTTAATCGCGATTATATATTTGGGCCGTTTGGGATCACGGCGATCCATGGGGCAATGAGATGTCGATGCGACAAGATGACGACGGTGTAATCTCTGTACGTCGATTGTGAAGCGTTTCGTAACAAGAGAGTTGGTATTTTCCTGACGTAACAGATCAGCGTGGAGAACCTCGTTCATGAAAGCGTAGCTATAATTGTTATGCGAATAAAGTGGCCGTATCTTAATAGATAAGTGTAGCTCGAACAACTTTTGAAAAGTGTTTAAATAAAATAAAATATTTTTTACCAGAATGTGCGATTTTAAAGAAGGGTAATGTTATGGTTCTACTTTCACTAAATACAAAACAAACAATGTGCAAACTAAATACAATCCAAGATCAAAATGGCTAAATGGATTTTAATCAAAGATTTTTCTGTCTATTTTTACATTGCGCGATATTTATTATAGATATTATACACTAATAAACAATAACAATTAAAACAATATTGTTTTGTATGCTCCAAGTTGTTTCACCGCCTATACATAGCAAAAAAAGCCTGTCTAGAGAAATTCTTCCTTTCAGGAAGAGGTGGTACGCCTGTTATAAGCGAGATATTGTTATTTTCCGACATAGACGCGAACGAAGTCGCGGGCACAGCTAGTCTTCCATATAATCCACTATTGAGTAATAGCCCTAATATCGTCATAACTGTGGACTTATATTTGTTTGGACTTAAAATTTTAATGTTATTTCGGATTTTATTATAAAATCGCACACGGTGATTTTTAATGTTATTTCGGCTTTTTATATAAAATCACGCAAACGCAAATAAAATTTTCATAAATATACTGATATACTACCGTCATCATTAAAAAAGAAAAAATGTGTTTAGGTCAATGTTATCAATTACAGCTGAATTGAAGCCCGGAGTGAGTAACTCTTCGAACAGACTTTGGTTAGATGCTACTAAGGTGTTATGGCTATGAGTGTTCATTCTTGATGTTTTATTGTGTGCTTGTTGGAGTTGGCTTTATAGCATCCTATTTCTATCGAGGTCTTGCTTATTTATACTCATCCTGACAAACATCGAAGATATCATATTTAGTGAAATCCTTTATTGTAGTCTTAATGCTATTAGTACCTAAGATTAACGATTTAATCCCCTTTATCCCGAGTGCAATAAGACTAAATTACCACGTTGCTCAAATACTGACAAGATTTAGAGCCTCTTAGCCTCCGAGTTATTGTATAGAAGGTACGCTTGTGACCACAGAAGGTGCAATCACTGGGACATTAAAGTATTCTAACTGGAGATACAAAGCAATTAAGAACCGATGTTCAAAGTTCATTATAGTTTGTCTTTCATTGACCGCTGTCTCAGTATTTTACGTTTTACACTACAATAGACACATCAGCTGGACTGTAACCAAGAGAAATGTTCTTACTGGCTGAATGTAATACGATTGTTTCTTACAAAAATGGTAAAAATATTGAAAACTAGTAAAACTTGTAGTCAGGCAAATAGTCTTTGAAATGCCTGACTTCAATTTTAGACGTATTACGTAATCGCGTTAATTCCCGTTTACATAATTATACCTATCATGGAACGCGAAAGTTTAGAAGTTAGAATAATAAAATAAATTGACCACCCTGGCAACTAGAAGTAGGTTAAAAATAGGTTCAATATTCTGTTTATATATTTACAAGTAAGCTGAATTTGAAACAAGTAAAAAACCAATTTCTACAAGAAGTAGAAATAAAAGAAAAAATAACAAAAAATTATACCAAAGGATTAAAAGAGCAGTAGGTACATTTTAACACTTTTTTAGGTTTTTTCTTCCGGAAACTATTCAGTAAGAGTTGATGGTTATGTAACTACATAACCATCAACAAGACGGACAAACACGAAATCATTACTTGAAAACGTGCAAGCAACTGCTTGAACGTTTTCAAGTAATGATTTCGTGTTTAGTATCTTTATATAAAGTATACAATTGACTTTTAGACTTACAGATTTACTTTCAATTAACTAAAAAGTATTTTAAATTATATCCGACAAATACTTTCTATTCCTTCCTACGAGCAGCTTTGGAGTTATTGTTCTCTTTGAAACGAGAGGCGATTCGACAAGGGAATTGTTGGGTACTGAATAGAGCCAATAATAGAATACGAACACTTTATTTGATTGAGAAGTCGTTGGCAATTGATTGGAATTCACAATTGATTTCACATTTGATCTTATTACGAAATACTAAGCGGAGAGGATCCTTGAAAAGCAATCGCGGACATTGTTAGAACACGCCTAAGAAATGCCAATACAATGTAGTGAATCAATTTTTTTTAATGTGATAGGGGACAAACGAGCAGACGGTCACCTGATGGTAAATGACTACCGCCGCCCATGGGCACCTGTAACTCAAGAGTCACAAGTGCGTTGCCACCCTTTAAGGTGGGAATAGGGGAAGAGGGGAAGAGCGGGAAGACGGGAGAAGGGGATTAGTGGGGAGGAGAGGGGGGAGAGGGGAAGGATGGGAATAGGGGAGAGAGAAGGGTTAGGGCCTCCGGTAACCTCACTCACGCGGCAAAAAGCAATGCAAGCATTGTTTCACTGCCGGTTTTCTGTGAGGCCGTGGTATCGAGCGGTGTCGTGCCGGCCCATACGTACCGAAGCATGGCTCTCAAACGTAAAAACAATGCTTAGACTAGTTGAGTATTTAAAAATGATATCGTAATTACGTGTCCTAATTAGTAAAGTTATATCTGTACTGAAAAACAGTTTCTTGACATACATGGAAGCAGGCTTTTTATTGAATATCAAGACTAAAGAAACCAACGTAATAAAACCATTGAGAGGTATTGAAAGGTACTTAATTTAGATATCGACTGCATATTTACTCCAGATTAAAATTTAGAATGTTTTGTTATGAATGAAATTAGAAAACTGGCCTTGCCTTAAAAATAAATCAGTGTCTATACATTGCATTGTTGTAATTTTTGAACGAGTATGGCTTGATAGCATCTTTAAACTCTGGAGTCGTTCGAAACCTCCTTGGCCAAGTGGCTTAACTTTTCCCTTCTGTTTGCGCAAGCTCAAATTGCGTTTTACTGTCGGTAAAAATTAAAATTGTAGCTTGGTGTGGAAATTTACTTGGTGAATGGGCAACCAACTGCATATTCCTTTCAAGTTGAAAGGATTAGTTTTAGTACCTGGGAGACCGAGCTTCGCTCGGTGGCTTTTTGTAAAAACGCATTTTTTTTTTAATATATATTTTTTTATATATATTTTGGCTAATAATATATTTTGTTGAAAAACAACAGTGTAGTAGAACTTAAAATGCAAACTGTATCTGCATACAAAATTTCCTCAAAATCGTTAGAGCCGTTTCCGAGATACCCGAAGTATAAATACATACTTAGATAACTAACATAATAATAATTTATTTATGTATGTGTATATGTACCTATGTACATACAAGAATTGCTCGTTTAAACTAATAAGAGAAATCGGTAAATTTTTACGCCTATATTATATGTTATAATAGTTCTAAGAAAGACAGATTTTAAAGTTTCAATAATGGTAATCTTTACAAACCTTTGTAAAACGGTTTAGAAAATACGATTCAAGGCTTGCACCACAGGTATGTAAAATGCTGACTGCTACTTTGTGTTAAATCATACACAAATCATTTTCAGTGTCGACAACTCATTAATTTAAAAATAATTGAATTTGAAGATCAAAATCTTATAGTACACCAATACTCCACTCAATGTTATGCTTATGACCAATGATTACCCTAAAACACATAGAAAATGTTATCTAAAAAAAACATTAAAAATATAACGTTATTGAAATCAATTTACTTATAGTTCTATATATACATATATACTATAGTTTTATAAACTTTAGCCTATTTGGTTTTAGTATTTATATACTTTACCTTATAATGTCTAATGAGCCGTAAGGATAGCAAAAGGAAGGATGTTTTACATCAGACGCTCGCCTATCTGGCGTCTATTTTTTCTCTTCTAAACCGACATAAATCTTCGTTAATATTCTTGAAGATAAAATAATTTGTAAGTGGGTTTTTTGAAGTATATCAGAGGAAGGCAAAAATGGCTTCCGCCACCGTAAACTTGAGGAGCTCATCTGTTATGGTATGGACATATTTCGAAAAGGTAAAAAAATAAAATTGGCAGGGGACGATATGAAAAGAATTGCTGTGATTAATGTAGGTACACCACGATTAACAACATTGACCCATTAAAGCATCGAGAATGATCCTCAGAGTGTCCCAGAGGAATCTATTTGTCGTAGGCCGATCGTTGAATTGGGCCGATCGAGATCTGCCTGGGCATTTAATGATACGCCGGCATTTCTTGATTTACCTGTATAATTCTAATACTCGCCATATCGTGCAAAGGTTAACATTTGACGATTTGCCCGACCATGTTTGGGCATCTATACTTATAATAAAACTTTAACAGGTCCAATGTCCTGTCCTGTGCATTGAAGATATTTTGAAAATTCACGGCCGCGCATCACACTGAAACTACTGAACGGATTAAAATGAAACTTGGCATGCTTTGAGTTCATACTAAGAGGTAGGATACTTTTTATTCCGAAATTTAGGACAGGATGTAAGTCTAAATGTGTACTTAGTTGTAATTAATTAACACGTTGGCCGATTGAAATCATTATTTTTTGGTTGTAAAGGAGGTACTTTGAAGATTGTCACGTAATCTTCTTTCTTCTATATGTATAATAAATTTATAGACGTGGAATTTGTCTGTATAGTGAACACGTAAAAAGGAAAAAATTATCGTGGAACCGTATTATGCACAAGTATTTTGTGTAATTCGGCGTAACACCTAGTATTTGATTTATCGCAATCGGTTGGCTATACTCATAGAAAAAGAATTCAAAATTTTCCAGAAAAATTTATCATTACGTACACGCAACGACATCTGTGGGTCCCAAGTGATACTAACTCTACAATACTACAAAATTAAATCGTCATTTATTCTTTAAATATTTATTATTAGCTTAGAACACACGCATTAGGAATATTCCTGTGTCCAGACTTGGGACAACTATTTGTGCTCTGGAATTGCAAGGCGTCCATAGGCTACGGTAACTGCTTATCATCAGGCAAGCCGTATTCTTGTTTTCCATCGACGTGTATGCTACGTCGGTGCACAAACATACGGCTATACGACTATAAAAAAACCTCTCTTAAGAGAAGGAAACAGAGAGGCAAGGTCCTATAGGAATGCGCAAGAAGAGAAGGTACTAGTAATTAGTGATACTTAAACGCACGGTACTAAACTATAACTATAAATAATGACACATCAAATCGTTTACCGAACACCACCATTTTTTGGTTTGGCAACGCTTGAGAGCCAGTAGTGGACTGCAATTTTTTTTTGGACATGTTTTTTTATTTATTTAAATTTGTTCCAATAGGCTGATTGATTGATTGATTACAAGTGTGCATAGGCACTGAAGAATCTTAACAAATCATTGTCGAGATTTCATGGAAAAAATACTTATATTTTTACGCAAATATACGTTACCTGACTTTATTACTCAGTTGATATATTCGTGATTATATATTCAGAACGTGTTATACAACTATACACAACACGTGCCACTTAGGATCTCATTAAGCCTGTGGCAATCGAATCTTTATAGTCTATATTACATAACACAAAGCGTACAAAATCCGCAAAACAAGTTTTACCCGTCTTAGGTAATTTTAGATCCTTGGATAAAATCGGTGTAAAGCGAGCTACGTAAATAATTTTATAATGCTGTACAACGTGTTACAAAAGTGTGGTCATACTTGAAGATTATATAAAATTGAGCAGGATTAAAAAAATATTTGATGTTTTTTTTTGTCCTGGTGCATTTATGGAAGAATCTAGACATTCTATTAACATCCTTGGTGTTTAATAACCGTGGTTTTCTTGTCAGTCCTTTCTTACTAAATGTTAAGGTTAATGTTAAATTTAGGTTATTTTCGTTTTATTGTATTGAACATCATCATGATAACATTAATTTCAGCCGTAGGACGTTGGATGACTGCTGGACGTTTTGAAGCGTATATCCGATCTGGCAATATAGTACAGTTATTATAGAGTCAACTAAAATTTTTCGTGGGAGAGCCGTGCTTTGGCTCGTATGGGCCGGCCTAACCGGAGTGATACGGTCCACGGCCGTGACGAGAAAACCGGCGGTGAAGCAATGCTGACATTGCTTTCGCTGAGTAAGTGAGGTTACCGGAGACCTAGCCTTTCCTTCTCCCCCTCTCCCCTCCTCTACCCCTCTTCCCCCTTCCCCAACTCCCAGCTTAAAGCCTGGCAACGCAGTTGTGACTCTTGAGTTGCAGGTGCCCATGGGCGGCGGTAGTCATTTACTATCAGGTGACCCGTCTGCTCGTTTGCTCCCTATGCCATAAAAAAAAACTTGAAAGACTTTCTAGATTTATGAATACTTATGTTACTTTGTCGGTAGTTGTTTTTTTTTATCTATTTATTTGGAAAAATAAACAGTTGCGCAGATGATTATAATCTAAACATTACAATAAAGTAATGCCTTTGTGAATGCAAATAATAATAATTATATTAACACGAAAAGTAAAAGTTAAAATTATTGAATGAATAAATATAATGACCATAATAATAATATAATAATAAATGAAATATGTCATAAGTTCGTGAAAGTACTAGTTATATTATTAGTAAGCCGACGGAGAGGCGCTCGCAGACCTACGCAAGTACGAGCAGTGAACACAGCAAATGTGAGTTGCACTAGCGCCGAGTCGCTCGATACGTCGTGTTGATGTTCTATTTACTACGTAACAAAAATTATTTCTAATACCAATACAGTCATATATATTGCTACACAAATCGAACAGTATGTTTGACTGAATTGAATGTGAAGTAATGAGTTCTTTACTTGCTTATGAAAATCCCCTTACAGCTTAACTTAAAAATAAACGGAAGGAAAACATACAAAACACACTGACGTGGAAACTTTATTAAGGGTCGGATTATCAAATTAAAATGGGCTAATGGTATTAAATTTTCATAATTAACGGCAGATTATTTCCAGTAGAATTAACAATGGCTGTTATCTGTCTACCTAGTAATTTTACTTTAGAACGACCAACTTTTTCAGTATATTTATGCTAGTTGATGACTAATCTGTAGTATATACATATACGTATAAGTATCTACATAGCCTTCTTACATAGCCTTCTATACCAAAAGGCTACGTAGAAAGGATTAACGCCCCTGTAAACGTGTCTATGGGGATAGAAAGCAAAACATCAATATCAGGACTATTCAAGGAATTTTATTTTCTTATAGAGATTAATTGTTCTATCAAATAACCAAATTCACGGTTCAAATAACCGTTTCATTTACAATCGATTAATATACGGTTTAAAAGATATGTTCGCTAGTAAACGTCCAACTTAAAAATTGAAATCCCTTGTTTATAACATCAAGGTAGTTTTAAATCGACCTTAAAAGTTTTTACAAAGTCAGCAGACAGTGTGAGCGGCATATATATATAAATATATTTTTTTTATTTGTTTTTTTGGGTTAATAAAGACTAATGTTTTTTACGATGTTTGTTGGAAAAGCATACAATCTCTGAATTTACCTGAGTCGTGATGCGGAAAAAGATTCACCGACTTTCATGACTTTCTTTTTAATAATCCTCTGGTGATAAAACAGAAAGCCAAAGCATACCAATTGAGTGGTATGAACTACAAAAAGATATAGTATAAATATATTTTTTATAGTTTCTACAGTCAATAAATTATGAACATCCCAACCTCTTCATTCTTATACTTGAGCTAAAGTTGGCAGTGGACTGTTGTAAGTCAGCCAAGCATCAGATGATTTAAAATAGGCTTGTACACGATAAGTAAGCTGTAAGGTGTAGTGTAATGACTCAGTACTCGGGCCCTTCCTTCCTTACGACACAAGAACGATGGCATAATCTGTAAAGTACGTTCAAAAAGTAAGATCATTTTGTCATTGCAGCTTTATACTAAAAGCAATGCCCCACGGTTTCACCCGCGTAAGTCCCGATCCCGTGGGAATATCGGGATAAAAAGAACCTATATGTTAATACAGGTTTCCAGCTATCTACATACCAAGTTTCATCGCAATCGGTTCAGTAGTTTTGGCTTGAAAGGGTAACATCCATTCAAACTTTCACATTTATAATATTAGTAGGATTACAAAGTTAAATCGCACCACAACAATATTATTATGCAAGATTAGATATTTGATACATACATGTTCAAATATGCGGCACAAATTTCCAATTGTTTTTCCTCCTGTATACCTAAGTATTTTAATATTAATTTTGATATGCTCATTTATCAGAAAATAATAGTGACAGACAGATAAACAGCAACGTCCGGAACATGTATATATATATATATATATATATATATATATATATATATATATATATATATATATATATATATATATATATATATATTCTTATGGACTCTATCCCGCGCGAAGAATCAGCGCAGGAATTCCGCCAATGTGACGTGTTTTATAATTATACAAGTTAATAAATAACAAAAACGTAGAAAATGTACGTCTATTCGTCAACCTTGAAAAACCAATCTCATACAATGATCCGTAATTTTATTTTGAGGTACTGAAGGAGATTGGAAATCCCATACCAGTGTACGTATTTTTTAATTTGAACATATTATTTGCTCTTACATAAGTACCTACATAAAAAAATAGAGACCCTCCTTCATTTTCAAGTATATAAAAATCATTCCCTTTGACCATTAAGTACCGGATCATTTACCGGAGGAAACCCTAGAGGCGAAATCCAAAAGATTACACGGTTTTGAAAGAAGGTATGTATCTCAAACGTCAAACAGTAATTTTCTTCACCATTACACTTGGCTGCATATTCTCGAATGGCTATTGTGGGTGTAAACGGAGACCGAATGACAGTAGTAGGTACCGATAACATTCACCCTTTCCATAAACGTTTTCGGGTTGAAAAGTTGGACTGTTCGGATATCTGTTAAGTTTGGATTTCAAAGCTTTATTTTGATATTATTGACATTCGATAACAGGCGTATAAGAGCGTATAATAAATACTTTTTGGGATTGGAATAAACCTACAAATTCATCACGGGATTTAATAATATACGTTTCATGAGATTAGGTGACGTGTTTTCGTTAGTAGTCATAAAGTGGACGGGATCAATAATATAATAATAATAAAATATATTAATCTAATCCCTTTTCGTAATCGTTATAATGTGTAAGAAGCTTACTCTGTAATTCGAGAGCTATTGTAGTATCCTGACTGTGAATTGATACTTAAGGCTCATGATATTTACGACAGGCGGTTCCATCCTTTCGTGGTCGAAACACCAACAAGTCGAACTAAACGCTTTTTGGTTCGAGTCGCCAATTATAATCCAGGAGCGTTCAAGTGTTGAATGAATAGTTTCCTGTTGGATAGGTGTATCATCTTCATTTTCATTGTCTCTTTCCATCAGGTTCCTGACAGACAGACAGACGCAGCGGGGGACTTTGTTTTATAATATGTAGTGATGAACGCATGCACATACTTTGTCAGATACACTTAGACAATATGAATTTGAAAATTTAGCATGACTTACATACTATTTGAATCAGTCATGTCACAGATTTAACAAACTTCTTTCGGTTTTCGGGAATAATAATAAGTGTTGTATTATGTACTTTTAATAGTTCTTGATAGTACGAGATCCGGCTGCAGAATTAGTGCGCTCATCGAGTATTTGCTAAAAACCTAATGTTTACGCATATTTATGATTAGGAGAATATATATCTACCAGGCTACCTATCAAAATGTGGCCACTAGTATTTTTAAATAAATTATTGTTAATTGATTTTTCGGAAAAAAATTCATTCACTTGTTTTTTAAGTAAAATATCGTCCACTTCAAGGCAATATGTATAAAGACCCTTTTTTTTTTGTGTGGAAACCCCCACGGGTCATCACCTCACCGGGGGCAAACGGCGAGGTGGTATGTCGGACTCGAACCGACTAAAACCACACAGTGTTCCGTCACCGGGTCTTATAGCCTCAGGTGTACCCTAAAAAGGAAATCCCTGTAAACCCTGAAAAATCGCAGTTGCCGTTGCGCACTTGGCCGCACCTCTTCGCAGCCAGGTGTAAACAGGCATGATTTTGACACATTTATACGTTCATAACGTACATTTATTATTTATATATCAAATTAAAGCAAATTTTTTTCTGTTTATTATGATATACGGCTGCTTAATTAAATTTGACCGCAAATAAGGGTTGCGGACTATTAAAGACGGTAAATAGGTAGAGTGAAAGAGAGTTAGCGCGTTACATCACTAGTCAGACGGGGATAGCGATTGCTAGCTGTTCGACACTTTATAGCTTTTGCGCATGCGTCGAATGCTAGTGTTCTCAACTGAACAGCTGTGACATTTTTATTCTAACATAAAACCACGATGTTTTGGAGTTCGTAATACACTACGTTATATATATTGTTGTTTTATTTGTGCATCTATAAATTATCAAATTAATTAGCGTAAAATAAAATTTGAAAAAGATGAAGGCGTGTTTTCTGTGTGACAAAAAATGCAATGTACGTGACTTTGATGATGCATCATTCAAAAAGTGTTCGCTAATGTTATTGTTTCACCGCAAAAATATATAAATATCATGACACTTTATTAACCATTGAATTTACTGATGATTATGGATATCATACAGTGTCTAAAAAAATTACAGTTGTAAAGCAAAAAGATAAAGAAGAATTCGAAAAATTTTGCAAAACACAGCGTAAGTAAAAAAAGAGGCAGTCATAGGGCTTACCGACAGAAGTGCAAACTTAAACGATACGACGAACTTAAAACGTCACATTAACAGGTTGGTGACATAAATTAATAAAGAGACACAACTCAATCCTACCTACGACCGAGACCTACGTTTCTCAATATGATGAGAGCTGTGATGGTACCCTTTACAAAATTCTTCTACCATGTATCAAACTTTATCAACTTATGTAAATAAAAATATGAAATGAACAGAACAGTAGAAACAGTGGTGTAACAATAGGGTGGCAGAGCGGCCAAAATGCCACGGGCCCATGGCCGTAGGGGACGAAGACACGAAGCACCAAGTGTGAACTTGTGCCCCACCCGAAGAATTAGCCACGGGCCTTAGATGGTATAGTTACGCCACTAAGTAGAAAATTATAATTATGTATCTATAATAATGTTTGTATGTGTGTATGTACTTATCTAATTCCTTTTTTTACTGTAAATATTTATAGGGATATACAAACATCTGTGGCATTACGGGTAGCTGGAGCCATAAAAATCCGACAATCTAGTCTAACTGCAGAACTTCGATATCGCCTAGTACTTGGATTGTGGAGGACTGATGGCAGTCGCTTCACGTAAAATATCGAAGTTCGGCCGTATCGTGTTTAGACTGAAAGCCTACCCCAACTTAGTTGGGAAAAAGGCGCGGAGGATTAGTACCTAGTTTTATAACATGATACTTCTATGTTACACCAAAACTACCCCTTATTCTTTTATCTATTAGCTGCGCCCCGCGGTTTCATCCACGTAAGACCCTGGTTTGTGACTGGTTGATGCTGGTTGATACTGCCTGATACTGCCTGATACCGCCTGATACTGCCGGATACTGACTGATACTGCCGTTTATGACTCGTTTATGACTCGTTTATGACTCGTTTATGATTGGTTTGTGACCGGTTTATGACTGGTTTGTGACTGGTTTGTTACTGGTTTGTGACTCGTTTATGACTCGTTTATGATTGGTTTATGACTGGTTTGCGACTGGTTTATGACTAGTTGGTTAATGGTTTGCGACTGGTTTGTCACTCAATATTAACAAACCATTGTTAGTTGAAAGTAATGCGTGACGATTATTTTGGTAATTTTGACTAGCAGTGATTTTTATCAGTATCTCGACTATGGTTCGTCATGCTCACTAAAATGTCATTGCTTGCGGCGTCGTCATGGGGCGGGTCGTTTCATTCCCTCTGATATGGCGAAGGAGACGATGGCTGGTCCATGCGTCATACTCGTGAACGGGTGCTGCTTGGGGTGACTGGTCGACCTAGTCAGCGATGCTTTAGCCTATACTATTATTTTGGTTCGTTCAACTGCAACTCTAGCCTCTTAATCCCACGAATCACGAATTAGTTTTAACAGTAGACTTTGTAACTGATGTGCACCTTGAATGATTTCTATGTTTAATAGGTTCGAACCTTCAACGGTATCACTGAGTGATATTTTTTGTTTGTACGTTAGCTTTTGGAGCATTTCAATAAAATGAAATTGAGGTGGCAACAGCTTGCATCATGCTTACCTTTTATGTAACACTAATACCATTGTACCTGAAGATCTGACTTTTAAAAAGAGTGGCCATGAGTTTTTTTGCCAGTATTCTTCTCATAAGGCTCTACGCATTTTGGAAACTGGAAGTTATAGATCGACACAAGTAGGCAGTAGATTTTGGTGTTTTCACCTAATTTACCTCGACAATCCAGTACATGCTGTGGCGTCTATTTGCGTCGATCTATGATTTTTTAACAGTAGCTTCAATTTAACGTTCATAAATGTCACTTAGTGTCTTAATTGAATAAATGATTTTGAATTTTGAATTTTGAACTCGTTTATGACTGGTTTATGTCTGGTTTGTGACTGGTTTGTGACTGGTTTGCGACTGGTTTGTCACTCGTTTATGCCTGGTTTATGTCTGGTTTGTGACTGGTTTGTGACTGGTTTGTGACTGATTTGTGACTGGTTTGGGACTGGTTTGTTACTGGTTGGTTACTGGTTCGTGACTGGTTGATACTGGTTTGTGACTGGTTTGTTACTGGTTTGTGAGTGATTTGTGACTGGTTGATACTGCCTGATACTGCCTCATACTGCCTGCCTGCCCGCCTGATACTGCCTGATACGGCCTGATACTGCCTGATATTGCCGTTTATGATTCGTTAATGACTGGTTTATGACTGGTTTGTGACTGGTTTGTAACTAGTTTGTGAGTGGTTTGTTACTGGTTCGCGACTGGTTGGTGACTGGTTTGTGACTGGTTTGGACTGGTTTATGACTAGTTTGTTACTGGTTTGTGACTGGTTTGTAAATTCAAAAAATAATGGCTGGCTGCTATTAGATGGTTTCCTAAAACCATCATGGTTCCTGGGAAACTCAACTCCAACGCAAGTTCAGAGTGTGCTATGTGATTCTATAATCAAATCTTTCGATAATGACGATTGTGGTATTTGTAGCGATGAAAATGATAGCTGCGATGATAGTCTAAGTGAAAGCTCCGATGATTCAGATTTTTAAATAAGTGTCACGGAAATATAAAAATAAGAAACATTTTTAAATTTTTTAATTTGCTTAAATGTTTCATTAATATGTAACAGACGATTGGATACTAGAATAAAATCTAATATTTTTTCAAACAGTACTTGCACAATAAAATTTTCTTTTACATAAGTAACCTTGGTTTTATTTTTCATCAGTATTATTTTTTTATTGTAATTTTTAAAGTAGTCATTTTGACTTGAAGTGGGCGATATTTTATTTAAAAAACAAGTGAATGATTTTTTTTTTCGAAAAATCAATTAACGATAATTTAATAAAAAATACTAGCGGCCACATTGATAGGCAGCCTGGTAGATATATATTCTCCTAATCATAAATATGCGGAAACATTTGGTTTTTAGCAAATACTCGATGAGCGCACTAATTCTGCAGCCGGATCTTAGACCATGAATTCTTACATTTAAAAGAAATATGAAATTATTGATATTATTTTAGATACAATGTGCAACCATATAAATTTGTAATAAATTTTGCACAAAACTTTTGTCTGATATTAACATGTATTATATATGCATAGCTAAACGTAATGTACATTTTTTTATTGTTATACAACAACACCATGCTAAATAAACTCTGATACGAGTATAAGATGAATAGGGAACAATTTACAAAGCAAGTTTACGAATGACAGGCGGAAATTACGACTAAATATAGGGGCGGAAGCTACGTCATGAAATCAATGTCACTCCTTTATCCAAGTAAAGGATTTGCGCAGGATAAGTGAGGTAAGAACTGTGAATTCAACTAGAAAGTCTCAAGTTTGGAAAAGGTGTAAGTAGGAAGTCATATGGAGCGAACATTGTTAATTGATTTAATACTATTCAACAATCCGAGAGTCATAATACTGCCGTGGTAATAGAGATGGCAGTAAGACAGAAGAGGCGTCTTCGTGATAGCCAAATAGTAATAGAGTTATTGTGACAAAAGTTACAACGCTAGCAAATTCAAATTTAATCCATTTTTTTTCATTAAAGAGTTTAGACATTTTTTTAGAATCTCCTTTTTTTACATAAAAATTATAGTCCAGTACACACAATGTCACCGCAACAATGAATAGGCTGCTGTGTCAAATGTAAAATTATATAAGAACAAATAATGCCGTGTAGAAAATAATAAGGATAGCTATAAACCCCCTCGGACCGCCACCCCATCGGGATATTCAGTGGGGCGGTTTGTCGGAATCGAACCGATTAAAATCACACGGTGTGCCGTATTGCGCCTTAAATAGGAGGGATCTGGGAACAGCTTTTATTAAGACATCCGGAACGATAGCGATCTGCCTGTGTCAATCTATAACCGCCCGTTTCCAAATAGTTGAGCCCTGTGAGAAGAAATCGGGCAAACAAACTCACGGCCTCTCTATTAAATCACCAGATAGTTTTAAAATATTTAGTGTAATGTATTACAGCACTGTTTTGTTGTGCGTTGTTAAATCTATACCCAAAATAAGAATAGCTTGTACTGGGGGTTCTAAAACATAATGTAGATGAAATTACTTATATACACATGCATACAAATATAGAGGCTTACAAGAAGATAAAAAAAATATTTTTTCTTCTTTTTTATCTTCATGAAAATTAGTAGAATACGTTAGTAAAACAATCATGAAAATTAGACCGTTATCGCTCGGACAAACACACGTACATGCATAAATACATACATAGAATCGAATACAAAATCTCCTTTTTCTAAGTCAGTTAAAAATAAATAAGAAACTGCTTAAAGATGGATTAGATGTCTAACAAAATTAAGAATTTTCTTTTCAGAAAAGCCTAATAATAACTTTAATAAAATAATGAAATCACAATAAAATAAATACATTTCTTTTAGATCTTGTGCTTCCAAGGTTAATGGATATTACAATTTTATTTGATATGTGTTTGCCCAATCCTATTATTAAAAATGTCTCACGAGTCACAGTAAAGAATAAAGCATTTGTCTTTTAATTGCAACAACGAATTATTATGACGATTTCGCCAAATCAGATGCTATGAAAAATATGTTGTGTAAAATAGTATGTACTATGTTTTAGATGAATATAGTAGACAATTTCATAATGTTAAGTTAAACAAAGGTGTACAGTTAAAATAAGTCAAATATCAGTTAAGCCAGTTACGTAAAATCACATTACAATAAAAAAAGTAGTTCCTCTTATTTTAAAACCGGTAAAATACATTTAGTTATCTAATTTACTTAGATCAAATATGCTATAGTTACACGATCTCCTACAAAAATCACGTCAAATAGTGGCACTCGATATGTTCACATTACGCGCATGCATTCATCTAATATGTCCTCATGAATCGTTCTGTATATTAGTGAAAACCGCATATAAATCCGTTCAGTAGTTTTTCAGTTTATCGCGAACAGACAGACAGACAGACGCGGTGGGGGACATTGTTTTTCATGGTGCGAAATAAAATAAACCCAAGCTACTATTTATAGTGTCTGCTATAAATATGCAGTGAAAGTCCCGCCAAAATCGGTCTAGACGTTTCGGAGATGAATATTAAAAAACAGACAGCCAGACATATATTTTAAAAATAGTTATTTGCCATAAGTATCATGTAAAAATTCATATGCATTTAGGATGAACCTATTTAAATTCACACTTCAAACACAATTTATTTGTATAGATTGTTGTTGAATTTATGTTGTAGAAATCGCCTTAACTTGAAAACGTTATGCATTAGTGATTAGATGGAAAAGTCACTATAAGTGAGTAAAGTTAATTTAAAATTTAAATTTGTTTATTGGTAGCCGCTAAACTTCGTAAATCGATAAAGTTGAGTTTGTGAGTTGGGATAGTAAACTGTTCCGTCAACTACTATACAGCTTACAACATCCATAATATTTTTATAGTGGCTGAATTAAGAATTGTACGATTCATAAATAACCCTCCTTCTTGTACAGTTGGATAATAACTTCATGGCTCGGATGTTTCCGTGGTGAAATGATCATAACGGTCTAGGGTCTTAAACTCTTAAAGTATTATCATACCCAAAGTCTTTACATTTAAAATCACTACATATTATAAAACAAAGTCCCCCGCCACGTCTGTCTATCTGTCTGTCTGTTCGCGATGAACTCAATAACTACCGAACGGATTTTCATACGGTTGTTACCAATAAACGGAGTGATTTGTGAGGAAGGTTCAGGTGTATAATTCTAATGAATTATACACCTAAACCTTTGTGTTAAACCCAACTTTTGTGTTAAACGGCTGAAATATGACGATGATTATTGAAGATGTCTGATGTGACTTCTGTTACGATAAAGGTTTGAGTGTGACGCTATCAGAATCGCTAAAATTGAGGTAACGACACGTTTAACTATCACTACAACCAGAAGTGAAGTTAACTACTACTACAACCAATATAGGAGTGAAGTCCAGTTTTGCGGGCGCATGGACCTTAAGGCCAAATCAGCCTCGAAGAATCTTGGTGTGCTGAATAGATCGCCTATAACTTTATAAGGCGCAGGCTCGGCCGCATATGGAATATTGTTCTCATCTCTATGCAGGAGACAGGCACCCCAGTACAAGCTTCTCCTTCTGAACCACATTCAACAATATTTGGATGTTTGTTGTTCTTTCACGCTAAAACTACGGAACCGATTGCGATGAAACTTGGTATCTAGATATCTGGGCATCTGGATCAACACATAGGCTACTTTTTATCCCGATATTCCTACGGCATCGGGACTTATGCGGGTGAAACCGCGGAAACGCAGTTAGTAATTTATAGGAACGTCGTGTATATTCTTGCTTTGAGTGAAGAAACAATGTCGGCTTTCTTGACTTCTTCAATCTCAAATCGAAAAGTACCAAGCATCGAAATACTTATGAAAGTTCTTGACGAATTATATTTCTTTGAGTTGCGACATGCCGCCGTCGCGTCGCGTCGCTTGGATAAAAATCTCAATATTTCAAGCTCCTACTGATTCTGCTTTAGACGTCAATCACTTTAACGACTTACTATTTCTATTTCTGCCAAGGCTGAATAGCAATGGCGTGTATACTGTACTGTATACCAGGGCATTCGACTTAAATTGGGGACTTTATTTAGATTTTTTCCTAACTTAATATCTCAGCCCTTCAAGCTGTAAAGTTAAAATTAGGCGTCCAAAGCTTTTCAGCACTTTGTAATTTTTTTTGATGACGGATGCCTTCAAGAAGCCTTCCTGTAGTGAAAACGCCACTCTAAATGTATGCCTAGAAAACTATGATAAAGGAATCGCAATATCAATTAGCTTCACTCATAGTAGTGTTTTTAAGTCATAAATTTGTACTGCATATTATTAAGATTTAGAAGAAAGTACCTATGTGTACCCGCCGCTCTCGAATTCTCTTAATTACTCTATTTCAATTAGGTATCATAAAAGTGTTCAACATTTTATTATGATATTCGAATATGCATTTTTGTGAAAAATAATATTAACAATATTCAATATTTTAATTTAAACTCTGCTTTCAGAAATCACATTCATAACAAAGTGTGGATAGAAAATTACCTTACCTACAATTAACAATGTGATATACTATAAAGTTACTTAAGTTACAACTATTCATGTATTTAATAACTTACCAAGCTCTACTAATATTGTAAAGCTGAAGACTTTGTTTGGTTGAACGCGCTCAGGAACTACTGGTTCGTATTATCGGTAGCCCATTTATCGAGGAAGGCTATAAGCTATATAACATCACGCTACGACTAATAGGAGCGGGGCAGTGACCATAAACGCAGGTGAAACTGCGGGGACGGCTAGTAACTTTATAAAATTGATTAATGTATTTCACACTGAACACTCATTCAGAGTGTTAACAGTGAACAGACTACAATTATGTAGTCTATTAAACTATAGCATTAGTAGAAATATATTATTATTTATGCTTTCCAGAGAACTCTCTTTGGAAAGCAGAAATGTCTGTCTGTTAAGTAGGTACATTATGTATTACTATATATTCGATATGGACAAACTACGTATGGGAGTTAGTCTCAACGACTAACTTATGTTCTGTACAATAAATCTTTGATTGTACACAGTTTTGCAATAAAACAAATCTTTATCTTGGAAACTTATGATCAAAAATACCCGCAGTGAGTACATTGTTGTACGAAATAATAAGACTACGAAATATATAACCACGGCCTAGTCAAATAGTGGCATACATTTACAGGCATTCAAATAGAATAGTTGCAAATAAAAATGTACAGGATGTCCTTTGAGCTGGCGAACTGAAATAGATAGCCAGGATAAACACTTTTTATTTTCAAATAAATCGTTATTGTAGTACTACGTTTGCAGTGCGCCGGATGCTCTTTTAGTAAGCAAAACCGACTGTGAGCGTTGATATCTTTGTTCACAAAGTGAACGACAATATCATAGAGACTACGCTAACATTTTACCGTTGTTAGATACTATCCCTATTATATTTCGTTCTAGACAACATTGATGTAGAAATTGTAGATAGAAATATTGTATATCCCCCTACATTTGGTCATTACGAGCCGGGTACTGGGATTCACAGCAGGACGATAATCGCAAGGATACTGGGATTCACAGCAGGACGATAATCGCAAGGATACTGGGATTCACAGCAGGACGATAATCGCAACCATTAAAACATCTGGAAGAACGATCGTCACCATCGGTCATCGAAGGACGTTGAGGTTTAAGGAGTCATAAGGAGGCTACATGGAATGAGATAAGGATTACATACGACAGTGTGTTAGTATTATACAAATTCTTCCTTTATTTAAGTCAATACTCTTCTCTTAATTTTATCAGTTGACGCATGTGCCACTAGGTATGTAACTAAAAGTTATAAAAATCAAAATCCAAGCCCTGTTTAGGGCGGATTTAATACCTTTTGCTATTAAGTCATTGTTATTTGCCCTCTCTTATCAATTCATTCGATTGTTAAAGTGAATCGTGCGTGAAAGCGCCGAGACCGCATCCACCCAAACCGGTTTATTCGTAAACGATCACTACAGTTATGTGCATAAATTTAGTAGCTGTTGCAAACTATGTATGTCAATCAGTGTATAACACTAATCAAGTTACATTTCAAGGATAATGTAGTAATTATTTTATTACAGGTAAATGGTAGTAGATTACCTCTGTTGTATTATGTAATTGTGCGATAAATTGTTATATATGATAAAGTGTTAGCTACATGTTGGTCGGTTGTGTAAGTTTGTGATTAATTGTGAATTGTATATTTATACATACCATTGATGTTACGAATGTCATATTTTAGATATTTGCGAATGTGAGAATGCGAGAAGCAAAAAAAAAAGTTAATTTTTAGTGTTAGTCATTTTTTTTATTTAACATACATATTATTTATAATGTATATCAGTAAACCAAGCAAAATTGGTAATCAAATTTTAGAAGTGGCAAATTATATTTTAGGAACAATAACTTAGATGCTTTTTCGCGTACGAGGCGATTTTTCAGTGGTTCGTACATAAAGCCAGGCGCACTAAATTATTGCTCACTCGGTACACCGGCAGGTGAAGCGCTGAGGTACTTGTTAGCAAAATATACCAATTTGTCATATTTATATTTCGCTTTCCATCAGTCCAGGGGGCTTTCCTCGAGAGAGACTCATTTTTCTTTTAAATAGGCCTTCAATTGTGCTTTTATTTCGTCGGAGCCTTCATCGCTTGAGGAATCCAGGATACCTACTAGATTAATTAAAAGGTTTTTACAAGAGCAATGAGCACTGAGAACTTCATCAGAAGGTTTATCGATATTGATGTATGGTGATGGTCTTGACATTCTCGTTTTTTTGGTAATTGAAACTGAAATTATCCGACCACTATTGAACAAATTTAATGCGAGTTCAATCGTCAACGAATTAGAGCTAATACTAAGATTGTCCTGATCCTTTACTTTAAAAAAATTTGATACTGTAAACAAAGGCTCATTGTCCAGATTGCAAAACTTCTTGCTTGATTCACTTCTTAAAACGTGAACAAAGGTGACTATAATGCTATCAACCTTATTGCATTCAATGGGCAAGTTTATCTCATCAATACTTTTTTTCAACATGTAAAAATCGAAATAACGGATGAAATCAAAGTTTGTGTATTGCTTAAGCTACGTGTAGCTTCTTCAAACGGCTTAAGTATTGATAAACAATACTCTATAGCTTTACATTTTTCGGGTGATCGGTTGGGAACACTATTGCTGTTACCATATATAGATAAAGAGTCCTTTACTTGTTAAACACCATTGGAACATATAAAAAGTGCTATTCCATCTTGTTACACAATCACGTATAACATCTAATGGGACTTGATCAGGGTTTATCTGCTTTTGGATTTTTGATAATTGACCTTGAGCGATAGCCGAATGATTGAAATGACTGGCAATCTTATTACACTTCTGAATCAAGTGTACCATAAACTCTTGGAAATGTAATCTACTTTTTATATTTGTCTGTAATTTATGAACGGTACAATCAATATCTTTGAACCCGGCCAATGACATGACACACTTCATGTATAAGCTCTCATACCTCACCATTAAGTGAACTTGATCCTTATTGATATGCCATTCATCCAACATCGATTTTAATTTATTCAGGAAGTGTTAGTAGAAATGCTTGTAATTGACGTATTAGGTATTAAAACATAAAACAAATATTTTATAAGTTATTATTAGAATTATGTATACACACCACTTAAAGCTTAATAAAGAATTTAGGTGGTAACGGGGTACTAAAGAACTTTCTGGTAGCAAATCTATATAAATTAATATTAAATTTAAAGTTATTATACGTAAGACTTAGCATTTTGCGACCGTTTCAATTATAATGACGTTGATTCTTGACACTTAACAAAGAGATTAAATGCGACCCACGTTAACTCCAACCCTAAATTAAAAAAAAAATAGAGCTAATGCTAGACTATACTTAGAATTTATCTAATATTTACTTGCACAAGTAGAAGATAGAGAATCTTTGACATATGAGGAAAATATCATTACACATATGTATGATTATATATTATGATTGTATATTATATTGATGTAGATTGAAATGGTGTATACACCATTTCAATCTACATCAAATGTTCCTTCTTTATTATTTATGTTCCTCGTATTGTATTTTCTTAAAAGTTTTTTAAGGAAGCGGAACGTTTAAGGAACATTTTATGTGATTCGCTGAAATACTTGGCAAATATTTTTATAAGATTCGACGAGATCAGATTCTCAGAATATGTTATGTGAAATCAAGCGTTAAAACTAGGGCGAAACGTTTAATATTGACGAATATGTGTGGAGAGAAAGTGTCAATATGAAATTTAAACAGAATACATGCGATTTTAGTTTGTAGTAGTAGTAATGTTTCAGAGTTAATACTTATTACAGTTTATTATTTAAAATGTATGGCTCTTCTTATGGTGTTTTATTTGATTTAAGTGACGAGATGATATAATCTATATTTGCTTTTCTTTTAGACAATATCGTTTATTACCATATTATCTGACCCGACAAAAGTAATCCGAAATGTTGGTCTGAACAGAAAAGTGAAAATCAGAGGAAAAAGTCAGTAAACGTTGGTAGCCTACTGGTCAAAATTGGACCAAATTTTTCATTTTTTTTTTAATAATACTAAACCTCATCAACAGAACTACTAAACAAAAAAGGAAAAAGAAAATCACTTAACAAAGACAGGAGAAAAAGGTACTGAATTGTGTTAACTTGGCCTATTTATATATACTAGAGATCGCGTGGTGGTCGAATTTCGACCATGGTTTATTTCATTGGCCAATATTACTTGACCTGTCATTGTATAGACTTTTGTACCATGACAGGTCAAAATATATACTGGAAACTCATAGTTGTATGTACCCATTTTTGCATTTTTTTTAACTTTGTAGCAAATATTGTTCAAAAATTTTAGCATTCGTTACTTCTTCTCTGTATAAACTATAAGTGTGCGAAATTTCATACTCCTCCGTCCGCCCAATTTTCGTAAAAAGGGATCCAAAGTTTTCGCTTCACGTATTAATATATTATCATGAGAATCAACCAATGTCACCATTCAAGCAACAAAGTTATCTATTTACTTTAAATTTCAATTTTATTTCAATATATTTTGAGGTGAGGTGGGTTTCAAATAAACTTTTAGCAACCGATATATTTTCGAGTTAATTCGAGAGTTGCCTCGTTATTTGGAATATATATAAAAGGTGTTTCATACGAAAGCTGTAAAGTTTTATTACGGGTTAGAGTCTATAAATGTCAACTACTAGCAATTTGGTAAAAGTTACAACCTGTATTTTATATTCTGTAATTTATAATGTAAATTTACAAAGAAGGAAGCTTTTTTATTTGTTCTTATATATTATACTCTTCGTTTAGTTACTCCGTATTCAAATATTCACACTAAAAAAAAATATGTTCATTTCGCGCCTAAAGAAATATCATGAAAGTCAAAACTGTGTTTAATACTAGGACATTTATAAAGCGGTTCTAGAACACGGATTTTACACACTTATATACATTTTATTGTTGTAATGTTGTAAATAGTAGCCAACATGGCCACTTTGCAAGCGCCATTTGCTGGCGTTCGATAGTCTACAAGTTTACGTGTGATACCGCCCAGGAGGCAGTCTTATTGCAGCGGTTGAGTAGAACAGTCGTCGTAGAAACTGTCTCGCGTTCCGTAGTTACCTAAATACCTACCTGGTTAGACACTGATTTCTTTGTTACGTTATTACTCTTGACTATTTTATTTCCTACCGACACCTACCCACCCTGCCCACAAAACTACGGCTACGGACAAAGTGAAAATAATGTACAGATGACATACATAGAAACAACCAGACCATTGTAATAAACATATTTATGTAAAAATATATTTAAATTGAACCCGCAACGTCATAGATGGGTAGAGCGATAGACCAGCGCACAATAAAGGTCATCCGTTTTATAAAATTACTGATGTTGAATAAAAGGTTGGCAAGTTGATGTTCCTGTCCTAGTGGCCTCTCCAATCACAGGACGGACATACGGGTACGTGACCCCAGTCTCTTCGAGCTACTGCATTCTTGGTCCTATTTCCCTATTCGAGACTTGTGGTATCCCTTATCCTAGCTCACATTCCCAAGAAGGGTTGGTGTCGGACTGGCGGCCGTCCATAAAATAAACCAGCTAAAATCCTATGCAATAAACATTGCGACGGCCCCATACAAAATTGGGAAAAGGGGATGATGAGGTTGAATAAAAGGCACTAAGCTATTTATTCAAAATTAGAATAATAGAATTAGTTATTTAACCAAAATGTATCACCGTATTCTACTAGTTGGTATGATTATCTCGTTCTCTCGTTCCCTAGCTCGAGAAAATTTTAATTGGATTGAAAAATTCTCAGTAGAGCTTAAATCCTTGAAACGTGCCCGGTTAGCACGGCAATAGGTGCAAAAAATTTGAGAGTTTTGCCCTTAATATTGTAACAAGTAAAAAGAGGATCTTTTTCTATGAAATGAAACATTTATTACTACAG
This sequence comes from Euplagia quadripunctaria, assembly GCA_963859945.1. NCBI lineage: Eukaryota > Metazoa > Arthropoda > Insecta > Lepidoptera > Erebidae > Euplagia > Euplagia quadripunctaria. Next base: position 6,610,775 of record OY982572.1, read on the forward strand.
TGTGCGTTAGTTTATACATTATTATAATAGCATTATAAAAATATAAAATGTATTGATAATGATTTCCATTAGTCTTAATACAATCGTTTTACCGTCGGGGCTAGTTATTGATTGAAACACTCACTTTCTCCATGCGAAAATTCTGTACTGCCAATCTTATGGAATGTTTTAGGGATATTATAATATCGTTTAGAGCATACCATACTCTGTAAAAGAGACCATAACCAAGCGAAGTAAGATCGAGACCAGAAGATGTTTCTATCCAGCCACGATTATGTGGATCGAGCTTTATGACCTGCTGCTAAGTGGAAGTACAATTTTTGGTTATGGACATGGTGTTGTTAAGAGGCTTCACTTTAATACTTTTTACACAAAAACAAGCCTAGCTCAGTCGCTCCCTGATAGCTAACACCCCACTAAACCATCACTGGAGCCGGATAATATCCACACCCATGTGTACCCTACTGACTAATCGAGAAGCTTCTCAGCGGTCATTCTGCTTTTAAAATGTTGCTCAATAGTAAAAAAAAATCCTTAGTACGTAAAAATTATCTGTATTTTGGTTTTATCACAATATTCATTTTAAAATTATCGATTCAGTAATGACCAGTGTTTCTCTTATAAGCTGCAATTCCTAAATCATCATTAATTATTCTGGGTATACTATAGTACGTATAGCTTTCATTCCCACCAACGTAAAATACTCGCTTTGTCGTGGAGTTGCGGAAAACTGCCACGTGTAAACCTAACCTAGCCACGTACGGAAATTAACGCCATCGCGTAATAGGTATTAGGCACATACCTTTTAATTGTCTGACGTTTCGACCAGGTTGCACAGGCCTTGTTGACAGTCAGCCTATAACGAAGGCGTGTGCAACCTAGTTAATTCCCGTACGTATACATATATAGTTCTGGGTGCTATACTAATTTCCCTAGACAAAACATTTGCAACTTTTTTTTCCGTAAAAACCTTATTCGGATTATTAATAATAATAAATTATTTTTTGGAACGAAGTTCCTCATCGCATGTTACACTACACGCTCAGCAGATGAAGGCTTCACGGAAAAAAGTGTTCGCGTCAGTGGCGTAACTATACCATCTGAGTGAGGCCCGTGGCTAAATCATCGGATGGGGCACAAGTTCACTCTTGGTGCCTCGTGTGCTTAGGGCTTTGGGGTCGGGGCCAGGGCCCCCCTAGGGCCATGGGCCCGTGGCATTTTGCCCGCTCTGCCACCCTATTGGTACGCCACTGGTTACCGCAACGAAAAATGCTGACCGCGAGTTGATTTATATTATTAAACACCATCTGTGGGTTCTGCGCCATACTTCTGTATACTTATCCACATATTAGTTCGGGCAACTTTCACAGATGGCGCAATTTTAATTTCGAGTTTTTACAATATTTACTATATTTTGATACAATTTATTCAATCCATTAAATATATTTATGTACAGCGAAAGGAACTTCGTACCAACCAGGTGTCCCAAACACACTTGACGTTTTTTTATTATTAAATTGCCGCACGACTGGTACTATTATGTATTCTGTAGTGCGATTCGTGAACAAGCAAAGAATATGTTCTGCTAAATTTTTCCAAACGTGTCAAAAGAAACATGTTCAATTTTATCTTTCATACATAACATAATATTATGTAAAATGCCAAGTCATTAGAAAAGTAAAACTATTTAAAATAATGTTACATGAGCAGTAACAAATTAACTTATGAATAGAAAGTACATATACATAAACTAGGGTGGTATTAGGGTTATAATTGTTTTGTTTTTTTTTTGGGTGGGCAACACATCATTTGATTATCTACGCTGAGAAATTATTTCAGTAACTTTTGCCGGTTGTTTAAATAATATTTAAAAATCGCTACAGAGGTTTGAATTTTAATAAAAAATAATAAAGTGGTAACTTTTATTTTTTGATCAAGATCCAATAATACGTCAAAATAATCAATCATTAAGATTCAAGGCTTTATTCCTTTGTATCAGGACATTTCTTCCTATACTATTTTAACAAAAAAAAAAGGAAATATTGCTTTTGTTCTCTATCGGTCGTCGTTACTTTCTTATATTTTTCAAAAAAGCTACACCACGCTCAGCAACATTATTTACTATTGAAAATCAGCGTCTTTGGTTCAAGCTTCAACATCTTTGTTCAAAACCTCTGATACCCAATACCTAAACGTGAACATGTATTGTGGCGTGCATCACGAATCGACGACGACTAATAAATTATGTCTAATGTAAATAATGTGGTAGTGTGTTTAATAAACATATTTTCTTTCTTTCAAAAAATCTTATGGAGTGGCTAGTCACAACATTTTCAATGCTTTTTTCTTGATGTGTATAATCTTTTTGGCTAATCTTCCGCACCCATCGATTGTTAGTGCACCTATATTTTTTCGTCTGAAACTGAAATTTCTTCTTCAAAATTGCGAAATTTCGATAAATGGCCCAGTATTTTTGTCAGGGTAATATAAGCATAATTTGGTTTTATATTCGAAAACTGTTACGTCTAATACAACTATAAGTCGTGTCTCCATGGTGACTAACCGGCAGAGGCTTGAAACCAATATTTAACATATTATATCATGACTGAAAATGCATATATTGCTCATAGCTTTTTTGTCCGTATAAACTGATGTCTAAATGGGATAATATCCAAGCAGAACTTAGCCGTTGCCATCCATCTAGCATGGTCAGAAGGTCTCCTAAATGATTTACCTTTTCAGGAACTCCTCCTAAATAAGTGTTTGAGTGATGCAACAACTCTTTGTAGTCATCTCGCGATTGATGTACTTAATTTTGTTTATGAGCTAAAGAAATCCTATTTGCAGCAACATTTTCCACAATGTTAGATGTGGTTTTATGTATTACTGTTCTGTAATAACTTATGTAAATTTTGTCCTACTTGTTCTTCAACCTTTAAACAATAAGATATGAGCACTAAATCTTCGGATATACTTATAAAATTTTAACAAGGCTAAACTATGTCTTTTCTTGCTCCAGAAGACTACAAGCTCCTTTTTACAGTTGTATTATCTAAACATAAGCATTTGACTTTATCGGTGAAGCCCCATAAATTTATTGTTCTTAAACAGTTGATGCACGTGCTTTAGCTGTTCCAAATCAGGTTTAATCAACCTCGACTTGTAGGAGCAGGAGATTAGTAGGCGAGGGGGTTTCCTAAAGAAAGTCTCTCTGCATGCTGTTTAACTTTAAATACAATAATATACGGCCCGGAATAAATTGGTCGAATGCATAGTTACTTCTCCATACAACTTTTTTTGAAAGTTTGACTACTGGTCCTTAAATACGTTCGAAAAAACAAATAAAGCAATACTAGTTCATATTTTAGGATAGATTCTCTATCCTAAAACATGACAGGGTGCCGCGGTAATTTTTCTAGTCGAGAAATAAAGGCAACCTTAATATATTCATATTTCCAAGTATATTTAGGTAAATAAGCCAACTAACACCGCTTTTTTATTTAAACCATTGTAGTAAATCCTAAGGATATCTGGAAGTAAAATGCAACATCAGGGGCATGCATTGCAACCTCAACGCTGTCCACCACCACCTGGAAACAGGAAAGCCGGCCTTGCTCTTTTGGTTGGCCCACGACGCTAAGGAGAAAGTCGACTTTTTGGGAAAACTCTTTGCGTCCAACTTGACTTTGAATGACGGGGGAAATGTACCACTGACCATACCGCTGTGTGACAGCTGCATGCCATCGGTTTTAACGCGCCTTTATCGGCTCTACTACTTCCTAGGCGTTGTTCCGCTCAGATCCGTCCAACTATAGAACTATGGCCATCACCACCTTCTTCTCCAAGATAATAGAATCAATTATTAACTGGCAGCTCCTTCGGTACTTAGAAGACCACCAGCTACTCAATGACCGAAAATAAGGTTTCCGTCAGGGTTGTTTAGCTGCTGCAGGCGATCGAGACCAAGGGGGAGGCGTTGTCAGTCAGTTTGGACATAGCGAAGGCCTTCGATCGGGTCTGGCACAAACCGTTTCTCTTGAAGCTTCCTTCCTATGGGCTTCCCGAGAAATTGTGCAACTGGATCACCAGTTTTCTCGCAGACAGAAACATCAAGGTCACTTACTATCAGGTGACCAAGTGTGCCATATAAGTTTCAATAAAAAACCCTGAAGTTGGTAAATGACTAAAGAAATGTAATTTTTAGGTGTAATGAAGTCGATTCGTTATTTTTCTAAACTATACATTTCTATCTTATGTAATACTCGAACTGAAACAGTGTTTAACTACATTATACATACAATAGACAATAGAACACTAAAGAACCACAAACTACGTCAACTTTCTTTTCTTTCTGTGAGGCATTTTCATCAATAGTATATATATTGTTGCTTTTCACTTCGAAGCGGCTGGTGTAAAAGTTTTGCTTAGATAGTTCATTCTTTATTTTATGTACGAAAGTGTTTTGTGTAGTGTTTCCACCATATGTTACCACTAATCGTCTTTTTGTTTGTACAATAAATACAAAATAAAAATATTGACTGAAGTGTTAGTTTGTTAAATGTGTTTTTGAAGTAAAACTTCTTTGAATCGTTGTGATTTGAATTCGATGAAACAAAAACTCACACTAAAAAGAGACAAACATTCATAAATAGGATTTAGCCTGCGAGAGAATACGATACGAATACGATCTTTGTCTTTGCGCCTGCGTACTACAAAGCCTTCAGAAAATGCATCATAGTCAACGTGGTTTATCATTCACGTGTATCATTTTTGTGCATTTGCGTATTATGGACCCGGTAGGACCCGGTAGATGGCGCTGCGATAGGGTTCCAGTAATAATATTTTTTTAAGTTCAGGCAGGACAACGTCTGTCGGGTCCGCTAGTATCGCTTATTGTATTGTTTGTTTACGCATATTGTAAATTATGTAGTAAACAAAGTTCCGTATTTTTCGCTCATTGCTGAGTAAATACTGTGTTACTCAGTTCTTATAACAGGCAACCCGCTGAATAGCTTTTTGGTAAATGTGTAACTAACTGCATACAAAGAGTCTGCAAATCAAACCGACATAATATTCAAAATAACTTTAGACAGTATTTAATTTACAAATTAACTATCGAAACAAATAATCATTTTATAAACGATGGACGAGAATCCTCTGATATCTCAAAGGGATTGGAGCTGTCGCGTATAATTTCTAAAAATAAAATATTTTTTTTATTTCAGATAAGGCCGTCATGATGTTTTTATTCAAACGTAAATTGTTGAAATTAAGTTTTCTGCGGAAGTGACATAGATATGTTACTTCCGCAGAAAACTTTATTTTTAATAATAATTAATTTATTCATTTAGGTAGATACCTAAGTGACATATTATAAAACAAAGTCCCCCGCCGCGTCCGTCTGTCTGTCTGTTCGCGATAAACTAAAAAACTACTAAACGGATTTTCATGCGGTTTTCACCAATAGACAGAGGGATTCATGAGGAAGATTTATGCATATAATTTGTTGAGATTTTTTCGTAAAAAGGCTGAAATATGACGATGATTTTTGAAAATGTCGGAAAAAATCAATATATGATCTGCTACCCGTGCGAAGCCGGGGCCGCACGTATAAACAACATAAATCCTACTAATATTATAAACGTGAAAGTTTGTAAGGATGTATGAAAATTTTATGCTCTTTCAGGCAAAAACTACTAAACCGATTGCGATGAAACTTGGCATGTAGATAGCTGGAGACCTGAATTAACATATAGGCTACTTTTTATCACGATATTAACACGGAATTAGGACTTACGTGGGTGAAACCGCGGGGCGTAGCTAATATATACATAAACCAACCCAACATATCAGTCTGTTGTTGCTGAGAGAAAATAATTCCCGATTCCTTCTTAACTTAATAATTATGTTTGTCCCTTACAGTATCCTGCCTAATAATAAACCACATTCTAACTTTAATCATTTATTCAGATACTCTGAGCATCGGTTGCCATCAGCACGTAATCGACCGGTCTAACTAAGTTAATATAAAGATCGGAGAGTTTTCTTGAAAACTTGTGTTTACTGCGTAGTGAAAGGTGACTGTAGCCGAGTGTATTCGTGTATTAACAAAATGTACTTCAGAGTTTTTATATATGTCTTACTTTTGAACTTTACATTAAGTGAAGCACTTTTTCTGTGGAAAGGTAAATATTTACAGTGGAAATCATTTTCAACTTTTCAAGTCGATAGCGTTCCAATCTATGTTATTTTACAGTTCGACTAATATAGAATTTTATACAAAGTTGAAATGAATAAATACTTTTTCGTCGAGGAGAGAAGAGAGGGAAGATGTATGTGATTTAATTAGAAAGGTCAATAAATTAAATAAAGATTAATTTGTGTTAATTAAACCGTTAAATATAAAATAAAAACGAACATACAAGATGAATTAAAAAAAATATACACAAAAAAGTGAATACATTGTTCTTTTTTTTTAATCGTAGGTACTGTGATAAAATTTTAACATTAATATTCATTTCAGAATTTTTAGAGATTAATTACTTAATTAATTTTGAGACTCATTATTGTACATAATTAAAAAAAAAACATATATTAAATGTAGCATGTGTGGAACTCTGTCTCAGCGAATTAATATTAACATTCCGAGGTTTAGCGGGTTTGTTTAGGTCCTTTCCTGTAATATACAGGCTTGCTGTTAATTAGTGATTGACCAAACGTAATATGGTTGTGCCTATGATAACAAGCAACGTTGAAAACATTTAATTTATTGGTTCAAAAGTAAACATAAAAGCCAAGACCAACACCACGTATTTGCCTTGTATTCTTGAAGTGATTACCAGCTTATCATAACTTATTGTTTTCCATATGTGACTTAAGAAATGCTATCTTTGTCACTATAATGCAGTATTTTTCCTAATAGTACATGCTTGGGATATTCTAGTGTAGCTAAAGTTTTTTTTTATGGAGTAATGGAATAGGCCTTTGTTTTCAGACTCACCTGACGGAAGGTAACGATGAAAACGAAGATAGTACACGCCTATCCATCAGTGTATTTTTCTAAGATTATAATTTTCTGGTAGAATCGTCGCTGGCAGTCAATTCCAGACTTTGGCAACTCGAAACAAAAAATAACTGTCAAAGCGTTCCTTAATACTTTTTTCTTTTAAAAGTTGGTTTTGGAAGCTTGCTATCGTAAGCACAGTCGTACGTTGTAGAGTTGGTTACTAATCATGATCCACCTTACATACTTTTGTACTTATACATGTATAATACAGAAAGGTATATAAACATTTACAAAAGTACACCAATTTATCCCTTCCTCCCTCCAGTTAAAGTGAAGACAGGCCTCGAATGAAGTAAGAAAGTCGATGAACATATAAAGACCAAACAGAAGAATAATCTATTTTGGATTAGACCAAAGCCATTTCAATTAATATTGAAATTGATGTATGAACGATATGTAGGTATACGATACGTCATATTACTGTAAATGCTCTCTGCCTTAAAGAGCTGCGCTTAAATTTTTATTTTATTTTTGTACAACTAAGCTGGCTTTTGTACTACTTGACTGGTGTTAAAAGGTTATCAGTGTCGTACCCATACTGTCCCTCCCGCTCTTTCACTGTATAATTGACATTGAATGACATTAAAAACAATTCAAAGTAGGTACCTCCTCAGGTAATCCTCTGGTAATTAGGACCCGCAGTGCTCTTTATTGAGAGCGCTTCGCTTCGTTATTAAAAATGGTTTTGTCTTCTTCCAACAGTCAAACAATATTTTATCTTATTGTATAGGTACGTAAGTGTCCACAAGTACTATAAGTGCGTACCATCAGCTGCTTCTATAATAGTTTAAAATCCTCATTTACAAGAGGTAGGAGTTAGTATATAGTCACGGGCTCGCGGGCACGCGATAACAAGTATACGAATTTTTAACCGACGAAAAAAAAGGAGGTTCTCAATTCGACCGTATATACCTATATATATATTTTTTTTTATGTATGTTCAGCCCTCTCTCTGTTATTTATGAGCCGATTTTGATTATTCTTTTTTTGTTAGATAGGGTATACCTCAAGGGTGGTCCTATGTCAAGGAAGTCAGGATCTGATGATGGGATCCTGATAAAATTGAGAGAAACCCTCAAAAATTGGAGGAACGAATAGTGTTTCTGTTTACTTTTCATTACTTTATCAGGTATTTGCGTTCAGAAATCATCACATCATGTAGCTGAGCTTATGATGAAAAAAATCATTAAATAAAAATCTTTTTAACAAAAAATTAAACTGATGAAATAACTAAAAAGCAATAAATAAACCTCTTAAGTCTTGAGCTTATTTACATAAACTATCAAATTTTATATAAACTTATTTTGAGTCGGCGCCAAACAACAAACTGATTAATTATCTAAATTTTATATGTACCCACGTAGAAATGGACATGGCTATACGTAGGTAATTAATCATTTTATTATTTGGCGCCGACTCAAAGTCGGTTTAATTTTTTGTTAAAAAGATTTTTATGTTCAAGTTTTCGTCATAATCGATCTGTTAAGTAGAATTAGGGTTAGCAAAAGCAAGAACTGATAGTGAGAGTGTGTTTTTATGAATAATAGTTGTTTGGCAAGCAAATGTTTTATATCTTTCACACATTCAGTCTACTATTCTGATTCTACTGAATACAAAAGTACATTTGGAAATAAATTAATATCAGATCTGACATCTAAAGATCTTTTTCATTTAAGGATAATTAAATTAAGCCTCAGTTCTTGTGTTTGTCAAATGTTTCAATATTGTTCGAATCGACATCTAATGACTACGATATCTTTAGTCTTATGATTTTGGATTTATTTTAAATTATTAATTTTGGTCATAAGTGGAAAAATGACAACTACATTTATGTCCTTTTTTTTGCTTTCAGATAAGTCAATATTCCTGTGTTTCAAAGTATGTCCACTATATTGTTCGAGGCGACGACGACGTGATGTGGGTAAGATTGTATTTGTTATAAATAACGTGACCTGTCGTATTCAATTTGTATTACTTTTTTAATATTGGTACCTACACGGTACTAACATTATTGATCTACTAAAAATATTTGTCTCCAGCTCAGTTAGGGTTGGTCAAGTGGTTTATCAATTTTATTGGTTTCTTTTAGTTTTTGTTTCCAACAAAGTTCTTATAATGTTTCTATATGTGATTAGGAAGGTAGTGAGACGTGACCAGAGAATGGTGGCTGACGGAAGTGTCTCGAGACAAAAAGAAATATTTTGCCGACTGTAGAATTTTTTATGTCAATTGTAGTTTCATGGTAAAACAAGCGAAGTATATTTGTTCGAAGTCAAACTGTACACTGTGATAAACTTCGTGTTTCTAGCTTTATACAGTTTCGTATGATTTCTATAACTATTATGAAATCAAACATAACTAGGCCAAAACATATTAATAACATTAGTCGCCGCCGACAGCCGCTTCCGATTTCAGCCACAGTACTCGGTCTGCTGTCTGCCGCATCCATTAGTGCCTGTTGCATTTTTCTTTTATTTTGATATGCATAGGCAATATTAGCAGTTAGAAGTAGTATTAGTAGTTAGTAATATATTTATAACAGTTGCATGGATTATAAGCAACTTCAATAAACTGTTAGTTTACTTCTTGTTATAGTTTTAAAAGCCAAAACTGTAATGTAAATTCCCACAGTGATTAGAAAATTAGAGAAGGGTAAAAAAAGTTTAGATATTTTATAAACCTATAAATTGTTCGAATAAAGGCACTGATTGATTCTGGGTTGTTATTTGTGAGACCGTCTAAGTTTTAGGTTGCCTCGGTAAAGCTTATTAAAACTTGCTACAAAATACATAAAATATGTATCTACGTTAAGTTATTTTAGCACAGAAATAATGAAAACAATGATTATTTCAATTGTGAAATACGCAGTTAAACATAACTAACATTATTTTTTAAACCTTATTATAAATCACTAGCCGTCCCCGCAGCTTCACTTGCGTTTATGATGACTGCTCCGCTTTTATTAGTTGTAGCGTGATGATATATAGCCTATAGCCTTCCTCAATAAATGAGCTATCTAACCCTGAAAGAATTTTTCAAATCGGACCAGTAGTTCCTTAGATTTGCGCGTTCAAGCAAACATACAACCAAACTCAGCTTTATATATTAAGTATAGAAGTATAGATTTTGAATAAGAGTCAATCTGAATTGTTGTGGGGAACCATTTATTCGAGAAGTTGTCATTCATTCGAGGGGAATCGAGAAATTGTTCAAACTTTCGCTTAATTATTTATGATAATAATTTAAACTTTCAATTAACTATGACACTAATATTAATTTAGTTTATGTTTAGATAATGGTATATGTTGATGAATTGTGTGGTTCTAAATTATAAAATAATTTATATTATTTCAGTTTTACCACCTTTAGCCTCCGATGAAGACTGGCTCCCCACTTTTTCTCCTGAGTTCTGGATGGAAGACTTCCATCATCATCATGTAATACCATATCACTACCACAGCCATTGGTTATATAAGCCTATCACTAAACCAATGCCGACTACTCCAAAGCCTACTACAACAGCGCCACCTACAACGACTCCAGAGCCAACTTTTATTTGTGTTGTTTGTGAGAAGAAATGTGGGTATCCCAGTAGTAAATTAAGTAAATAAGTAGTCAAGAATAGTAAGTTATTAAATATACTTTGATAAATGTTCTTACTGGGAATTATTTAATATCACATTATTTTATAATTTTGAGCTCATTAGAATAAATATGATTTTCATTATAGCTAAACATTTATCATTACATTAATATGTGAAGAGAATTCTTTGTACCTACCCTTTTTTAAGAAAATTTCACGAACGTAGTAACGTGAATTTTAGAATATTTACAGTTTATATATAGAAGACTGGCAACCCGCCCGGCTTCGCACGAGTAGCAGAGACATTTTCATCATCATCATTTCAATCAATTTACACAAAATCTTAACAAATTATACACCTAAACCTTCCTCATGAATCACTCTGCCTATAATTGGTGAAAACTGCATGAAAATCCGTTTAGTAGTTTTTCAGTTTATAGCGAACAGACAGACAGGCAGACGCGGCGGGGGTCTTTGTTTTATAATATGTAGTGAAGTGCAGAAAGCTAAAATTTTTATACAATATTAGCTATAATGGCTTGTCATGGTACAAAAGTCTATACAATGACATGTCAAGTAATATTGGCCAATGAAATAAACCATGGTTGAAATTCGACCACCACGCGATCTCTAGTAAATACATATAAATAAACGAAATTGTTGAAAGTTAGTTTGTTGTCATAATAACAGTTTTTTACTAAATTCATCTGAATGTTTACACGGTACATATACCAATTTTTTTTTTTAATGTTTGTCTGTCTGTTTGTTCCGGCTAATTTCAGGAACGGGTACACTGATTTCCACGGGACTTTCACTGGCGCTATCTGCCAGTGAGAGCCCTGTGAAAAAACCCTAAGTATTTTCTAGAATAAAAGTACCCTAAGTTACTCCTTAGAAAACCAGCTATCTGCAAGTAAAAATCCTGTGGAAATCGGTTTACCCGTCCCGGAGATTAGCCGGAATCAACAGACAGACAGACGATTCATTTTGCTTACGGAAGGTAAAATAATCAAGAAACAATTCGTTTTCCTTACAGACGGTAAAATTTTGTTGAATTTTCAACGAAAATTTTACCGTCCGTAACCAAAACGAATCGTTTCTTGATTATAGGAACGCGGCATAATACTACTAATATTATAAAACGAAGGTTTTGAGCATGTATAAATGGATTTTTGTTACTCTTTCACGAGAAAACAGCTGCACGGATCTGGATAAAATTTGGCACAGAAAAAGATTATAGTCTGACAGCACTTGGGTTACTTTTTATCCCGGAAATATATACGGATCCCGACGGATACTCGCATACGGATAATCTATATTTCTAGAAGTTAAAAAAAAAGTTCCTAGCTATTATTGGACATGCAAAAGTGAGTTCGTTTGTACGTTACGGGTTACGGTTTCACGCCTAACTTCTCAACTGATCATCATGAAAATTTACATACGTATGTTGTCATTGATACCGAAAAGGACATAAGGTACCAATGGTCAAAAAAAATTGATGGATTAACAAAATCTATATCAACGCGAGCAAAGCCATGGGCAAAAGCTGGTGTATTTTTTTTAAATTTGGTAATGGAATAGGCGTACATAGAACTATTCTCAAATACCATACGCATAAGTTAGTAATAAATTACGACAGCAAATGCGAAACAATATGATACAAAAAATAAAGATCTGGGAATGATTTTCGAGTATGATTCACATTTGTTTTTATTTTCTGAAAGATTAGGTCTATATTATTTAGCTTGGTTTGGCCACCAGGGAAAACGGAGAACGTTTACAAGACATCGTTGCGAAGACCTCGGAGGGGCAGTGGTTGTACATCTGTTGATGTTGGACATGGCAGGTAGCTTTAGACAGTCCGATTTCGACATAAACTTGAAATTTCCAACCTAGAAACTAAAAAGGCTAGTAGTCAAGATTTAGACCAATTTGAAGCCCTAAATATTCCAATATTACCTTTAATTTTGAGTAAAGTATGTTAAATTTTCTGTTAAATATTGCTGCAAATAGGATTTCTTTTGCTCCTAAACAAAACTAAGTACATCAAAATATCAAATATAATAAATTGCAATAACCATTGCGAGTAAAATTTATTTATTCTTATATAATTGACCAAAAAGAAAAATGTTAGAAAAGCAAGTAATCCATAGACAAGCGTATTCGATTTCTGAATTTTTGACGAAATCCGACGAAGCTCGTAAAAAGATCTTACGTGTTTCATCTTACATATGCCAAACGTAACCTTTCTTGTGTTTTATGTGAATTTCATTGACTAAATTACAGAAATCTCAAATGGTACAATATTTTTAGTAAAATGGTTTGAACTAGTCAAACCATCACTACATATTATAAAACAAAGTCCCCCGCCGCGTAAGTCTGTCTGTCTGTCTGTTCGCGATAAAATGAAAAACTACTAAACGCATTTTCATGCGGTTTTCACTAATAGACAGAGTGATTCATGAGGAAGGTTTTGGTGTATAATTTGTACCCGTGCGAAGCCGGGGCGGGAGGATAGTTTTACATAAAATATTGTCAGTGTTAGTAATGAATAATTCGCGATTTGCATTTTTCTTTTATTTAGTGTTTATTCAAAATTTATTACCTACGTTCTGATATGCAAGTGAATTCAACTGAATAATGGCAGCTCATAATTCTGAAGAATTCGTATAAACATATTTATAATTCAATGGTACTTTTCATACTTGTTTATTACTGTGGTATAATGTACAAAACATTTACACAATTTCCCTTTACTGTTCGTTTGAATTTGAAAGCGTTTGTTGTGTAAGTGGCCGCAGAGTGTGTTGCTTAATTTCAAGTAAAAACCAAAAGGAACATTAATGTGACAATATAACTCTGAGACAATGTAACTAGCACTAAAAACTCACGGCCACTCTTTTTCAATGTACGATGCGCACGTCGACGTCTTTGTCAGATGTAGTTGTCGGTCGGTGTCGGTCGATGTCAATAAACAAATTATACTAGCTAATGTTTTTACCAATGGTGAGATATACGTGGGAGTGAGATGACCGTTTGTGGGCGGTATACTGCCTAGTAAGCTACAGAGACCATAAATTGTTAGGAAACTATATAATGTAGATACAGACAACTGTAATTGATAGATAGATAGATAACACTTTATTTGTCTTACAGTAGAAGTATCATACATACATTTGTCATACAGATAATGTACAAAGAGCGGTCTTATGGCAAACTGCAATCTCTTCCAGGCAACCTTAGGATGGATGAATGTGTTTCAGAGAGACAATTGTAGTTGGAGGTGCATGTCAATTTTTTTTATGAAAAACTATAATTACTTTAACATAATCAACATAAAAATCTACAGATGTCCTGTATATTTAGTCTACTTATGCATACTAATACAAAACATACATTAACATATAATATATAATTAAGTGTACCATATAACATACATACATATTTTCTTTTATACGCAACATACTTTAAGACGGAAGTGATTAAACTAAGGTGATAAATAATGTTCATGAACCATTTTCTTAAAAATTGTTACTGATTGCGCTCGCCTAATGGTGACTGGCAACGCATTCCACAAGCGTAAAGATTGTACATTACTAGCAACCCGCCCCGGCTTCGCACGGGTACAAATTATTTTTAAAAACCGACATTTTCAAAAATCATCGTCATATTTCAGCCATTTTACAAAAAAATCTTAACAAGTTCTATGCATAAATCTTCCTCTTGAATCACTCTGTCCATTAGTGAAAACCGTATGAAAATCTGTTTAGTAGTTTTTCAGTTTATCGAACAGACAGACAGACGCGGCGGGGGACTTTGTTTTATAATAATTATGTAGTGATAATAATATTGGTTGTCCGTAAAATTATAGTCTTCATTTCATGTTTATGAGGAGCATGTAAGTACTTAGTTCTATTTAAAAAGACGCGAATACAGTTATATGCAATAAGTGTGTAGGTATAATATCAAAGCTAATCAATCAGTAGAAGCAGCATCCTTTACTAGTGTAAGACGTAGACCGTTTATCACTCCTATTTCGAAGATTTATTTTCTGCTGGTTCTATCTGATATTCGAGACAGCGTGTTTCAGCCGGTTTAAGTAAGATTTTATCAACGGCTAGGTGAGGACATGCTTAAAGGAAGCACCCTCATTATTTCTTTTTTTTTGTTGTTGATTTTGATTTACCAACCGTGGTGCATAAGTTGTAATAAAGTTGGAATTCAAGCTATTTTTCAAAGGTTTGTAGTTTATTTAACTTTTTGCTTGACTTGCTTTGTATTAGTTACTAAGTTAAAAGTATCATTTTGAATTATAATAAATATTGGACTATCTAGACACTCATAGCACAGTTGTGTTCTATTATTTTCTATAGATGTATATTTTATTTCAATGCAAAGGCGTTCCTTACTGTATGGTACGTTACTTTATTATCTTCTGCCACACTTGGTATATCTATGATGAAATATTGTTTTGTGATCAATTCTTTTACGTTTTGTTATTACCTTACTACCTGTTCCCAGCAGTCATCCGCGTTTATAGTCATTACTCCGCTCCTGACGATCGTAATAAGGCCTATAATCTACAAAAATTGGGCTATTTAATACAAAACTAATTTCTGAAATCCAACTATTAGTTCTAGGGAATAACGCGTATACCTAATAATAACTGTATTAATAGCTGAACAGTTAAAATAAGTTTTGGTGTTTAGGTTTTCAATATCTTTGGTAACATGAACATTCTGGAAACTCCTGTAAATCCCTCGGTGGTTTAAAACTTTGTGGTTCGGTATTGTATTACAGATGTGCTAATACATCACAATCATAGTTTTGAAATAGCTCTAAATATGTCATACATTATTAGAATGCGAAATAATTCATTGAAATGCAAATCGACTATTGCAAAAATAAATAAAATAAACAAATTGAAAAAGAAACTGAACTATGATAATTTGTCAATACTATACAAGCATTTCGTCAAGACGACAATTTTTCAGTTAAATGGTTTACCAATTATATTAAAGAGAAATTATATGAAACTAAAACCCGTCACAGTGGTATGGAACGAAGTTTGAATTTTCAAAAACGGACATTTTATAGTTCGAAAACATCAGTGATGATTATGAAATAACACGAATTATTGGAGCCCCGATGTAAGGTATAATATTACATATTCAAATCTTTGCAGATTATGTAAACTCACTCTCTCTGTAACCAGTGATACGAGTTGAACAGGAACTTGCATTTAATATTATTTTTGCAACTTCTTGTAAAACTAGATATCACTTAAAATTCCTTCAAACTAGTTCTGCTATCACGGTTTATGCAATTGCATATTTTAGATAATTATTTCTGAATCAGGAAATCTGTGGAATAGATGTTGTTTACCTATTAAAGATAACAACACTTAGGGTCAATGTCTTATTGGAGTGATTATTACATATATTTTTAGCTGGGTTCACGTAGTTGTTAGATATATTCCTGAATCGGATGAATGATAATCTCTACAAAGTCAAGTTTCAGCTTTATGTATTAAGAATCCTGCAATGTTAATTATTAGGTAATTATTGTGTTATATTCACTTATATGCCTAATAATAAATTTTGCTAGAACGCCATGACCTATGATTATTAATTTTTTTTTGCTAAAACGCTTTTATAAATTAGTATTTAAAATTAAATTAATTGAGTGTCCTTTGGGCTAAATTAAATCATTTATATTTGATACTATTCAATGTGTAGTTTTTATTATTCAGTCATAGACTATTAATAACGACTTAGTGACTTTGATAACGGGGTACTAAAAGTTTATCTCTAAATTGGGTCACATTCGATTCTTGTGAGTCCAGTAGTGGCTTTTGCGCTAAAACTGCAGCTTCTAAAATTTTCAAAGCGTGTTAGTTTACGACGTTATAAAAATGTTATTGTTTGTGTCGATGTTATCAATCGATTTTATAGGGATTATTTAAGAAAACCATTTATCGACGGTTGTTGGTTTTAAAATAAAGTGGTTTTTTTATACGTCAGTACTTGATAAAAACTTAGTAGGTGGTTAGTAGAACGTAAAGTGTAAAGGCAGTATAATAAGGGGTTTAAAGCTATTGAACATTTCTAGATGTATTTTGATGAAAACTCAACAAAAATTTTATATTGCTATTGCATTGTCTTTGAAGTTGATATGCAAATAAGCTAATAGGTAATCCAGAGTGAGAGATTAAAGATTGGTTAATTACTGTTTGGCATTTAAATAAGTTGTTCTTCATCGTTGATCATATCTTCAGTAACGCAGCCTACAACATTTTTGAAATCAATGTTTTTATTTTTAGTTTATTTATTAAAGTCACATCAATACGTACTCCACGTTATAGAAATGACTTTACTGTTAACGCCATCTACCCTATAATTATATCATAGGGTAACATTTATAGGATAAAGTTATACTACTTAAGCATTAAACATTCATTTACACATTTCCGAACGCATAACGCCTCTTCCTATCATACACCCCCCCCCTTCCTTCCGCTACCCCTCTCGTAAAAAGGATCGACGCGCACGCATTAGAGTTCCCGCTAATACGCTCCTAAAATACGAATTAAATCGCTATAAATCAATATAAAACCACACGCGAGTGTTCCCTGTCAACAATAAAAACGTCTTGGTGGTGATGCAACTAAAGAACCGGCGAAGAAGGGGATTTGGGAAGATATTCAAGCCACGTGTGTCAGCTCGACATTCCGGCCCGATTCTTCCCCTCCTTTCAGCGAAGGGTAAGTCACCCCCACTTACCTTCCTTTTTTCACTATCTTTTTCAAAGTTATAATATGTGAGTAGTTGTTAAAAGATTATAAATAGATAAAATAAACTGTCAGTCGTAGGACTGTATCTCAAAAGTGTAAATAACACATCTGTAATTTATGTATCCGTGAGTTTAGTGCTTTTTTCTCATACCAAAAGTGCCCAACGTACTTATAGAAGTTTTCACTTCAAAAACAAACAAAAAAAGAACTGTTCTGTTCATTTTATCGTATCCTCTTACCATAACCTTATTAGAAAATAAACAATTTTACAGTTAGATACAGTTGTCTCCTCTCATAATTTATCGAGAACACTTTCAATATTGCCACGTTGAAACGTGAAAAGAACAAAATAGATTGAAGTACTAAGGATCGTCAATAATTCGCTTCGCTATATTTATAAAAGTGACGAATACATGAATCTAGTGAATCTAGCATTTCATTCCCAAATGGCTGAAATAGAATTTTCTCATATAAGATTTGAATATTTACGCCGTTTGAGAATCTCGACCAATGCAGTATCACCCTATTCGCCCTATTGCCAACTGTATCATCTTATTCTCTTATTGAGCCACTTCTTAAAATATTTTTATAATCGGTATGGTAACTCTTCTTATTTGTCACTTGTAAAAATTATAATTTTGTTTATGAATTAGTACCTATTTAAAATTTATTCCAGCAATGCTATAAATCCGTAAGCAGGAAAATTTTACTTTTAAAATACTGACGTAATGTTGTTTGTCTGAAGTAAGCAAAGTCTGAAATAAATTCAATTTCTATTTTCGTATGAAAGCCTTCAAAACGAGACTTTTCTTCGTATAATTTCTCGATAGTTTTGTAAAGCATTCAATCATTTTTTTATTTGTATTTGCTCAAGATAAATTAATAAAAATGTGATTTTTTCAATATTGAATATGTTTTTCGGATTATTATTCTTACTTATTTCATTTTTATGCTTCAAATATAATATTTATTTATTTTGTGAGACCTTTTATCACAGCATCACAGATGAAGGAAAGAAGAAGAAAATACAGAAAGTTACACCCACTACATTGTACTCTTTTTAATATTCTTAATGCAACTATTTTTATTACTTTTCAGTTTTAATATCTAGTTACAATCTTCACTCATCTTAAAATCAGCTCGTCTTTTGGCCGTTTTGTAATACTAGTCCTGTTTATTCTATGTACTATCTATTTCTTATGCTTCTTTGGAATGCCTTCCTTCTAGAAATCAGGATGTCCTGCCAATCATCGGTCAAAAATGGTAAGAAATATCAATTTTTTTTTTCTCTTCCGTATTTAATATTTATTGGAAAGTATGTAATAATAAAAATATATATATATGAGGCACTTCATTACACATATATATGCTACATATTAAGCTACTCAGGTACATATAAATATATATTATGCCATACATATATAGAGACTCGACTGAGTCCACAGTCAAACTTAAAAACAGTTAAAACAGTTTTGTGGGCCTTTGTATTACAAAAAGGCTTAAAAAATTGTCACAATTAATTTTAATACTTAATAAAAAAAAATAAAAAAAAATGGTTTCATTATCGTAATTAAAAGTATTGTTAATACATTTTATAAAGTATTTCTGTTACGTGTTACACATACAAGTTTTGAAGAAGATGGTTGGCGTGAAGATTTTGAGCTCGCACCGAAACATTCTTAAAAAGTTTTGTAATATAAATCTCATTTAAGCTAACACACGTTCCTATTCATTACAGGCACGTTGGCACTTCAAAACTACACGTCTAAAGCTATTCGGACAGTTTTATCACCTGATTGTAGTACCGTATGGTGTTTTTAGTTATAAAAGTTCTGTTATGCTTCTAGTAGCTGCTGCTAGTAGTAGTAAATATGGGATAAAAATCGTTTTAACAAAAAATTAAACCAACGAAAAGAACTAAAAAGCAAAAAATAAATAACTATAAAATTTTTATAATCTTATTTTGAGTCGGCGCCAAACAACCAACTGTACGTAGATATAATTAATCATTTTATTCTCCAATCCAAGTCTCGCAAGTCGCTCTCGGGGACTTCCTTCCTAGGGTATACCCGAGTCCCTTGCAATAGACTCATTTATGACGGAACACCGTGGGGTTTTAGTCGGTTCGATTCCGACATACCACTTCACTGGCAGCCCCGGTGGAGTGATGACCCGAGGGGGTTTCCACACGATAAAAAAAAAAAGTCTCGCAAGTCGCAACGCAGTTCTACCACAAAAAGTTGTAAGATCTAATTGTTAGTTAAATTTGTTAATCAGAAATGTTTTACAGTGACCGTGTATATATAACATAAGACATCTTTATTTCTTTAATAAATTATAATATATAATGACTAAGACATAATAAAAAGACAGAAATCAAAATAAATTTTCTTCCAGAATATAAGGTTGTAAGCGATTAACTTTAATAACAGTTTTAATTTAAAAATAGAAATAATTTTATCATAAAAAAATCACGATGTAAATACAAAATTTCATTTCAAATGGCAACCTCATTTTCTCTTATCCCTCAAGGCTAACTTGTACATCACGTTTTTTCGACAAAATAAATTGGCGGCCAACACAATTTCAGCTTTCATCGGTCGCCCTCGAGTTGGTGATGTCAAACCAGCAATGTCGGTACCCTCTTGTTCTATTTGTATTTACACTCTTTTAATTGGTTTCATGAAAATACTACGGACTAAGCTTTTTGTCTTAAAAAGATGTCCACTTTATTTTTTATGAATATTTTTATTTAATAAGACAGTCGTGGACGGCGTAACACTCATTTAAGTTGCAAATATATAAGAATTGACGTATACGGCAGATATGTATACTTACGTATAGTATTGTGAACGACACGCTAAAAAAATGTATCGCTTCTCCGTTAATGAAGTATCGCTCACTTCATTTAGTTCTATGATAAACAGGGTCTCATAGAAAACGTTTGTAGACTGTGTTTCCAATGCAATTAAAGAAACTGTAACTGACGTCTATTGATCTCGTTAATACCAAGGATAAGACATAAGAGAATCTATTTACATGCCTTATGTTTGCGCAATGCGTTTAGGATGCTGGTGGGACTCATTCGATACTGTAGCGCGTCCGGCATGTTTGCGGAAGCGCGCGTTAATTGCTTTTATGCAACAAAGCGCAAGAGATGCGACGCGCTGGTGCGGCGTGTGCGGGGGAGTGCTGTGGGAGCATGTTAAAAGTTTGTGCGGCTGGACTGTGTATACATCAATATATGTTATCGAGTTGCACATGGAGGCATCGGCTGATTGACATTCAACACGTAGTAGGTATACTGAATAATTATATTTTATTTTTATCCATCTTCTACCATATAAATTACATTTTTAAATATGTACATAAAAATATAAAAAATTGTACACCACCGACATCGGGTACAAGGACCAAGATACCGGTGGTTAGGGCTCCAAAGACAGGAACCTCCTCACTATACGGGCCGTGTCGAGAAGAACTGCCTTCTGCATCAGTCCCTTGATCCAACCGTCTAACGCGAGCCTCTTAAGGTGTTGATCGAGGCTCTTGGCTATTAATCCATGAGCCGATATGACAATCGGAACAATGATCGCCGATTATTTTTATTATTATTAGTGTACATTTGACTGTGACTAATTAATCTGTATTGTTTATATTCTAATGATTTATTTTATTTATTTAAAACTTTATGCAAAGGCGGATTTAATGCCTAGGGCATTCTCTACCAGTCAACCTTGGGTTGATGTAGAACTGCTATAAGATAGGTGCAGAGATACATTTGAAATTATTCATAATACAAACTAATATTTACTTTACTCACATGTCCAAATTTCTAAATATCATTACGACATAATATACATAGTTTCATATACTTATACACAAACATATATAAGTACTTTTATTTTATACAGATTACATATATATTCATGTATATATCATATATTAATAGGTGAAGCGAAAAGTTTGGATCCCTTTTTACGAAAATTGGGCGGACGGAGGAGTATGAAATTTCGCACACTTATAGTTTATACAGAGAAGAAGTGACGTATGCTAAAATTTTTTAACAATATTTGCTACAAAGTTTAAAAAAATGCAAAAACGGGTACATACAGCTATGAGTGTCCAGCATATATTTTGACCTGTCATGGTACAAAAGTCTATACAATGACAGGTCAAGTAATATTGGCCATTGAAATAAACCATGGTCGAAATTAGTATAAGTAAATACGCGATCACCACCACGCGATCTCTAGTATAAGTAAATACACTACAAATACCACTATAAAGTCGTGTACTAGCGTTGTGGCTATTCCGCTAATCCATTGTGGAGGGCTTGTACTTTCTTTTTAAACGTGAAACGGTTTGTGGGCATCCTGACCTCGAGAGGGAGCGCATTCCAGAGAAGGACCGATTGTACATAGAAAGAAGAGTTGATGAAGTCGAAGCTGTGAGAGGGACATAAGAGAAACAAATTATTGGTGGAACGAAGATTCCTGTCATGAGTAGAGCACAAGTATTGGAAGTGAGGAACCAAGTAAGAAGGCGGCGATGGGGAATTTTAAAAGGAGAATAATTAATATTTATTTAGGCATTGATTGATTTAACTAGTTTGTGAGGGAATGGGTGTTATGTCTCTCCAACACAAAAGGAGGATCCTCAAACCACGCGGTGATGATGCCTGGCAAACGGCGGCCCAACGGTTGATGTTGAGAAGCTCTTATGCTTATCGTCGCTAAAACTTTCATTGCACGATACAGGATCAGTAGATGATGTTGAAGTATGTTTTTGCTTTATATGGAAGTCGCCAGAAGTTTGATAGCGAAATTTTGATACAGAACTAAATACGGCCATAACTCGATACAAAATTCTTGTTTATCCGTAACTGTCGGGAAGGTTAGGGTCAATTTTACCTGTTGACGAATTCCAATAGTTCTCAGTCGTTCTTTTGAGTGTTTTGTTTACCCAAGTCGAAAGTAAAGGGCTGAGAGGCCTTAAACGGGAACGACCGTCTTTGAGTAAATAAATAAGACCAAAGCTTTTCGTACGAACTTAACGTTGCCGATGGGTAAGATCATAAATGTAGAATGTTCTCTCAAGTAAGATTCAATATTTTTAGGATTCCGCCCTGGTTCCGTACTTTACAGAGATAACGAAAGCCTAACAAGAAGGATCACTTCGCTGTCCGTCTCTGTCTGTCTAGACGGTTTTTTTTCAGGAACATGTACCTCGAGGTAATAATTGTCATCAAGTACTTAGGTGTACAATATCTAGGATCTGTTAAAGTCAAGATTTGAGTTGAAGAAGACGGCCATAAATACACTTTGACATTTTCAAGTAAACTACAACCTATAACGTACAACTAGTGGAAATAGAATACTCAAAGTCAAGCAAGGTCTCCCAACACAAGCCAATTAAATAAGTCTTTGTGAAGCACATAAAAATATTTTCTGCAATTGTTGGTCGTAACGAATTTCAATGTGAAAACATGCGCTCCAATGCGCATGTTTTCCACTGTAATGTTGTTGTCAGTGCTATTCTAACACTTACTTAAATTAGAAGAAGTACCTTAGTTGCGAGAAAAGACATTATCTTGGCAAATTGCTATCCACAAGGCCTCACGTGGATAAAATAAACCTTATTACGCAATAGTCGCCTTTATAGAGATCATCAATTTATATTTAAGCAAGTTGTGGTGTCATTTATAGTCCCAACATGTTTTCTCGGTAAGTACAAGTAGGCATGTGTGGTGGTTTTGTGGTTGTGCCTTACCTACGGTTAACTTTGTATGTTTCGTATGTTTTACAATGTTTGATATTATATAAATTTACAAAGCTGGATTCAAATTTCAGCAACATTCCTTATAGTCCGGATTTACACAATTCCCGTAAGTAAATAAAAAACTAAAGGGACGCAAGTTTTAGAACGATGAGGAGCTTAAAGGAGCTTTTGATGAAATATGCGGCTGTGTTCCAGACGGATAGCAATGTGTTCAACCAGCGGAGAATTCCACTGGCATTAATACATGTATTACATAAGTTTTGTAGTATTTTGTGAAATTTATATTTTTTTCGATGTAGCGCCAGTGGAGGCAGTAATACAGCTCTTCATACGTGTAAACCTATATATACCAACACATTGCCCCAGTATGCCTCTAGAACACAGCCGCATATCTCCTCAAAAGATTCTCTTAGTGCATACTACGTATTTCCTGGAAACATTTATGTTTAGTCTACTAGTTTACTAGTATAGTATTAGGTTATCTGTGGTTTAGTTAAGGCACGCAAATAATGACCGCACGGATGGCGCAATGGTTTAAGCGGTCGCCTCGCCACTACGCCGCGCAGAGTGTTGTGAGTTTAAATCCCACACGGGTCAAAAATTTATGTGATCCACAAATAGTTATGTCGAGTCTGGATGTTCTTTGTTGGAATGTTTGTGAAGCCCCCCGCGGCACAGGAATATTCCTAATGCGGCAGATGTCTTTAAAAAAAAGTCTCCACGTAGGACTGCACGTCAGAAGTGAAAACATAACTGACACATCTGTCATCTGAGCGTGACGGTCACGCGAGTTCAGTGCTTTTTTCCCATAGCAAAAGTGCACAAAGTGCTTTAAGAAGTTTTTACTTAAAAAAAAAATACACGAAAGTCCTATGGAGAGAAGCCCGCCATTTTTTAAAAATCGAACAAACGATTCCTTGCGTCCAAATTTTTTAATTTCACTTATTGTTTATGGATATGACTTCAAATCACAATATTATGATATCTAGTTTGCATGTGACAAAACTTAATATACGTAAGTAGCTAGCTATACAATGTAAAATATATAAAAATTCACATATTACCTAAGAAAAAGGAACAGCCTGTTGTAATAAATTATTGTGCATGGTTTGAAAAGGGTCCAAAACCCTGTTCCCTTCATTTGATAATATTATTTGGCGTAAAGTAAGTAAAGTGTGCTAAAAATATGGGCTGACAAGATTAATAATGTTAAGATAGTTAGAACTATCTATGGTTCTGTATGGGTAACTGGAGTTCTGAATTCATTTTGTATTGCAATTAATTTCCCATTAATTCAGTTTTGTATAATAACTTTATGCATACAATGTCAATAAACTTTGCGGCAAAGTAGCTACAACATTATTTAAAACCTTTATGCGACGGTGGATTGTATGTATTTTTTCAAGGAAGGGCTTGAGATGGTTTATTGTAATAAGAATAATAATAATATTTAAATTATTTGTATGTTTGTTTTATTTGCTTATAATTATTTATAATAATAATTACAAATTAATATTAATTTATTAAAAATTATTATTAATTTAAAATAGCAATACTTTTTGACATTATTTAATTTTATTTATACTACTTTTATTTATATTAATTCCTCATATATCAATGATTATAATTTGTTACTTATTATGATTTATATTTGTGCATGTAATGTAAAATCATCTTCCCTATTAACAATTATGTAAATTAAAGTAATTTGTGTCCTAAAGACAAAACATGGCGTACTAAGATTTAATCTAAGACCTTATACAATGTACTTATGTTTAACAAATAAAAATCTGATTCTGATTCTGTTCTTAATAGGTACGAACTTAAGAAAATCAAGAAGTCGTCTCCTCAAACTCTAAATCCAGAAAGTTTTTTTTTTTTATGTGATTTTATTACAAGCCTATGCGTAAAAAATATGTATTAATTTGTGAAGGAATTATATAGTTTCCCTTATTTTCGTTTCAGTTAATATCTTCACTTAATTTCATGTTAATGAATGCGGCTTAAATGGCAAAATAAGCTTGGTAAAAGTAATTTAATAAAATGAAGTACCAACTACTCAGAAACAAACAGTTTCAAAGTGTGAATATGAAGGGAGTTTTAAAAATATTCTCCCAGAACACAGTTTGTTGGAAATGTAAAAATGTTTTATTCCGAATCCTCAGAAGTTTTCAAAGAATATTCTACTAACTTTTGCTTCTCTTCATTGTGCCAATGTTTTCATACTGATGAATTTCTTGTCAGCGTTTTGTTATTACACGTACTACTACATAGGTTTTCATTTAATATTTAAAGATGTTTGTGAGAATTAAACATAAAATATTACTTCCTTATCTGGTTCACTCAGCGTTATAGTACTACAGAAATATACTTAATACAACTCCACGGCTGCAATTCGACGGTTTACTAAGGAGGAAACATGCATCCTATGTGACGTTGCAGCTCGTATTCTGGTATTTATAACAGCTATACATTATTGTGAGAACAATCATCCTATAAAATTTAATTTACTGTAACACAGCTATGTACGTACGAAGTCATGCTTGAGACGTGTCGAGTACGAAGCTTAATAGAACAGTTAACAGGAATCACGACTCATCTTTTTTTTGGGTTTAACGTATTTTAATTAGCTTTAAATCTTTTAATTTTGTATTTAAAACTAACTAAAGCACAATCCCGACCAAGGGTTGCTTTTTATATAATGTGTTCATAAAGTAATTACAGGTACTTTAATGTACAGTTGGCCTTAAGGAGCTTAATTCGCAGAGCTATCCTATTTTCTGGAATTGGGTGTTGAGAACGGTTTTGGCACAGTATATGTTACTGTGGTTTTGGGGTTGACTTTTGTGTAATACAAAGTTACTAGGTTGCACCTATCTCTGAGTCATGCGTATGTATATTATATATATATATATATATATATATATATATACATCATACACATAATATCACAATTAAAAACCCTCCTGCCTTAAATAATAAGACAATAGACAACCAAGAACAATTTCTATTCCTACCTATATCACAAACATTTATAGCATGTGGAAATTCAATCTACAACACTCGACGTAGCAGCAGTTGGCGAGTTGTATTTTTGAAATGTGCTGCGCCATCATCCGTGCGAATTCTATTAACCTTGATTTTCATATATTTAAAAGACGTTGTAGGAAAGCAATCATAAATATAGAGCCCAGCTGATTCTGTTCGAATTACAGCCCGACTAAAGGAGGACTTCCCCCTGTTAGACAATTTTAAAAGCGTAGTAGGTACCGATTTTTCTGGTATTAGCTATACCTTTCTTGAAGATCGGGCTGGTAAAACACAAGGGTTAATGCTCATGTTGCTAGTGCTTATATGCACGGTTGACTGCTAATCATTAGGCAGACCATATGCTTGTTTGCCAATTCAGTCAGCTTGGCTTTGAGCTATTTGAAAGTAAATACTAAGTTGATGGATTTCAGTCTATCCAATATACTTGGGTGTTTAGTAAATTTATGAAGCTAACTACGTTGAATTTGCGTCAACACGCAATGACGCGTAAGCTCCCCGTTAGGGAGGGATTATAGGGGATCTGCGGTTACCTGTATTCTGTGGACCGTGACGCCATCTGTGATTTTTCCACGAAAACACCTTATTTATCTGGATGTGTTACGTATGAATACGCCGCTTCACTGATTTTGATACCGTAGGTATTGGTGTGAAAGTCTGGGTCGTAAGCTATGATGAATATTTTTAAAAATCAATTATTAGTAAAGAATATTTAATTTAGAATAAGGCGTCTCAGAATTATAAAGACCAATGACTTATTTACACTATAAAAGAGCTAGAGAACGTAAGAAGTAAATAGTTTAAGTGTATCAGTAATATCAAAGTGCTAACGACCCTTCTGTGTAACAGGTAATCGCTATTGTGAGGTAACGTAGATAGGCACCGTTTATTTTCTCTGTTGAGAAAGCATCTCCTAAAACTCAGGTACGGGACGGGAATCCCCCGATCACAGTGTTGCCAACTTGAGAGCTATCTCATCAAATAAGTTAAAAAAAATTAAGTGTAACGAATCTTTCGTTACATTAATTTCACACACCTTAAGGGCCCGTGAGTTGTATACTGGTTCTTAAACATGGATAGACATACTTTAACATTTTTTTTTGTAAATATATGAATTATGTAGACCAACTCATACATAAAAGTGTTTCTACTAAAAGGGAATTAGACGTCATATTTTCATCTGGAACTTTACAGTTAATTTACTTACTTTAAACTTTTGTCCTTGAGTCATTCCGACGTCCTTTTGTGGAGACCTTGGTTATTCGAACGAAGTTAGCAAAAAGCCTAAACAAACTCGATCCATCATTTTTTGGTTTATATATAATTATTTTGTCACTAGGTACAATGGTTAATGTTATTGCCTGTTTTCACCGTGGGACGGGTTTTTTAGTAGAAGCATCCTAATATTCAATCCGTAGATTTAAACTATTTATATTATAGGCACAATTTTTTTCCATAAAATAATTATTATTTCATTTTATCGGTTGGAAAAATCGATTGACACGAAAACGTAGCATTAGATTAGGCCAACCAGTATACTAATGCAAAGTAGCAAGAATCTCATATATCACTTTGTCTCATGAATTTTTGAAACGAAGGCATCACAAGATATTATGCGTTGAATTAATTCGTGTTTTTCTATCATAATACATCACTATCTTATACCACTTAGTTTAGCTAAAAGAGGGATACAATATAGATATTGTCTATATTTAACAGGTATTTTGGTATCTTACTACGTCTTCCCTTTACGTTCGTCTTCTAACAGGTGACTACTAAACAACTGAGATTTTTGGGCCTTATTTTTAACTGGTAACCCAGTCATTAGTTTCGTGAATTATAGATACTTTACTTCAGTGTGAATACAGACACATCACATTATATACTGTGTGGGCTACAGCTCTTGATCTATAATGTCAATTTAAGAAAATACACATCGCACTATAATTTATTTTTAAACCCACGGTGCGTCAAAATCGCTGCACTAAATTGTATTTGCTCAATGCACAGGCGATAAAGTTAATTTTATTTCACGTGTCTGTGGTTGCAACGTCAAAGGTTCTTTGTTTTATTAGTCGTTGCTACATCATCAATCACCATCTCCTAAAAAACCATCTCACTTTTACAACGAGTTTCTGAGGTTAATGATAATTGTGAGCCAAGTAGCTCTTCAACTTCTAACTTCGAACTGTTTTAGACATGTTTTCTTTTTGATATTATAATTATTATAGACTAATTAATGAGTCGAACAGATTACTTCAAAAAGTCGTTTAAATTAATAGCAACTCTCGCGACAAATGATTAAGTTGTATAATAAACGTAATTATGTATACAAGCATTATGCACAAGAGCGTTTCCTAAAGTGGTTGCCATGCGTTTAATTTCATTTTATTTTCAATTTAAGTATCATAAGCCCTACTTTGCTTATTTCTGTCAGCTCCATACAACTCTTAAAACAAAAACAGGCACATCAATTTCTGTAAAATGTAACAGATAAAAATTCACTTCCTACGCAGAAGCTAGGTGAAATCGGAATACCCAAATTTTATTATGGTAGGAAATCATTTATTCCTACGAATGGATTGGGGTTATCCCTTTTAAAAGATTTACTAGAATATGCGTTATATGTCACGGTAATCCCCGCATCACATTCACGCCGTTATTTATGAGATATAGCAACAATGTAATTTCATTAGGGATAGCCACATACACGGGTTAAAACACACACGAAATATACTTTTATTACTGAAACGTCAATGTAGTATAATTATGCAAACCTTTGGGTGAGTAAATGTATTACTTTATTGTACGTAATATGCATGGCTGCTTTTAAATGAGAAGCAAGTTCATAAAAAATAACAGTAGAGTTTATCAGATAGAAAAACGTTTGTACATACATGAAAACATTTCTACTTTCTCTTATACTTTTTTTTCCTTTAGCTAATCACTAGAAGCGCCCCGCGGT
This sequence comes from Euplagia quadripunctaria, assembly GCA_963859945.1. Lineage (NCBI taxonomy): Eukaryota > Metazoa > Arthropoda > Insecta > Lepidoptera > Erebidae > Euplagia > Euplagia quadripunctaria. The sequence goes on from OY982572.1 coordinate 6,640,011, forward strand.
TTCACCCGCGTAAGTCCCGATCCCGTAGGAATATCGGGATAAAAAGTAGCCTATGCGTGAATCCAGGTCTCCAGCTATCTATATTTTAGTTTATTTTTTTATTTATTATTATTGTTTATTTTTTAGTTTTAGTTTTATTTTAGTTTTTGCCTGAAAGAGCAACAAACATCCACATCCTCACAAACTTTCACGTTTATAATATTGGTAGGATTTATGTTGTTTATATTTTTTATGTAAATATACATCACTAGCGACCCGCCCTGGCTTCGCACGAGTAGCAGAGGATATATTGATTTTTTCCGACATCTTCAAAACGTACAGCGTTCTTTCAGCGTACAGTTCAAGAGTAACAAACATAAAACCCGTCCATCCATCCATCCATCCAAACTTTCACATTTATAATATTAGTGAAATTAACCATCACTAATCATTGAATGTCTGTGACTATTTTTTACACCTTTTTTCATGTTTATTAGCGTGTTATGGTGCTCAGATAATCTCTCAAAGCTTTATTATATTACATGTACTGTAATTTGCAAAAAAGTAAACGTTCTTAATCATTAAAACAAGCGTAGTAGTAGTGAGTGGTAGTATACTTTCTATCTGTGTAATTGCGGACGATATTCGTAAGCCTTAATAATTGAAGAAAACATAATATATCTAGAGTATGAATTATTCTCGCATTTGCAGAAAAATACAGAAAAATAAACTACAAAAATATGCCGTGGAAAAACCTGTTCCTGTTTACCTATTCGACAGTCCAATATTAACATATCATTGTCACTGAATTGTCTAGTTCAGAGCAAATATACATTCAATTTTAGGAAGTACATTATAATCTAAACAATACGGTATTTCTATCCAAATAATGTCCACAATACTGTTTGTTTGTGACCGCTACATTTGCGGATCATTAGTGTTAGTGTAATGTGACAGACATACATGGTTCAATGCTGAAGCGTAGTATAAACACAAATGGCTTGCTGAAGAGCTATTGGAAATTTACAAACGTATGGTTCTATAGTGGAAAAATGCGCAACTTGGATGAGTAAATAATATTTAATATTAATGTTTAATTTTCGATTAACTTCCGCGGCAACTCTGGATGCAGTTACAGTAATTAATGTTGTATGTAGATAAATACGTTGCATATGGAAGTAGAGTTATTTTTAGCTGATCATAGTTAGATTATCATTATAAATTATTACGCTCACATTAAAAATCTGGTGTTTTAGTACGAAATCAGCAACTTAATCGCTATGCATAACTACATACCAAAAGAGGTAAGTTAAGTTTTGGTTACTAAAAGACGAGTCTTCCTTATTAAATAAGATGCCATGGTTTGAAAGAATTACACGAATTTAAATTCACTTGTATACGACCAATCGAAGAACATCAGATAATAGCAAATCCAAACGTATGTGTCTACCTACAATTAAAACCCTTAGCGTTATATTTTATAAATTCAGATTGCCTTGGTATGTACGAAGAAAAAATAAACGAAAGTTTTGGAACAACAGTACTGAATTATTCAAATGGCACAGACGACTGGGTACAGTGTGGACTGTACACAGCGATAGTATCCGTCCTAAATCCAGGATTATTGGTCCATTTAACACTTTTTAGGCTGAAGATATTGATGGTCTTTTTATGTTCGATGATGTTTGAATTATATATTTTTTTTAAACATAAAATTTTATTTATTTACCCACTTTAAGCAACTTTTTTTAAATAATCTAACCTCTAGGTTACCCTTTAGAGACCCTTTTTCTTCATCTCTATGTATTGTAAACACGTAAAAAGTTTCTAGTGGCATGAATTAGCTATACTGAAGTCAGTTGTTTTTTAAGACATTTTTGTGTAAAACTTATTTTTAAAGACATCGTTTAATGACCAAGAACTACAATTATTTACACATTTACTTTAGCGTTTTCTTTTGAAGCATACAACATTTACAATAATTACAATTTAACAGACTTCTTATCATATGGTAGAGTTCATAATGAGGCACAATTAGAGACTTTGCGGCACCTATATAAGTACATAAAGTTGTTCTGGAAATGTAATTGGAACGAGTCAAGACGCGATGAAGTTTATAGTTTTGAGTTTCCTCGTATTTTTTCTTACCTTAGCTGTGGAATCAGGTAAGTCATATCTTAAGCATCCACCATATTGAACTGTTTAATGTTATAAACAGGTTCATTGCGATTGCACTACAATTACTCATATTTCATTTTCATCGCTTCATTTTGTTTGCATCTTTAGCTTTCACCCGCGGTTCCACTTGTTATTTTGTCTATCCCCCGGGAGCAGTCGTTTTTTTCTGGATGTAGGATACCCTATGTCCCTGGCATCGAGTATGCAAGATTTCATGATGATCGGTTAAGTAATTAACTCGTGAAAGCGAATTTTGACACATTATAATACTTTGAAACACCTCATACACAGCCGTCTGATCCCAAACTAGGCAGAGCCTGTACTATGGTGACCAGACTGCTGGTAAACATACTTATATATTTCTAAATTTATACATATTATAGATAAATTACACCCAGACACTGAACAAATGATCATGCTCATCACACAATTATTTGTCCTTGGTGGGAATCGAACCCACGACCTCTGGCTCAGTAGCCAGGATCACTAGACCAACAGGCCAGTCTTTTAAACTGACTTTTATGTTAGTTAGGACGCATTTTTATGTTAGTTAGGATTAGGGTCAAGGGCCTGTAGTTGGCTAGTTCATCCAAAATATCCTTTAAAAGGAGAATAAATATTACTGATTCAAATCAACTCTTTAATACTTTGATTACCGACATATTAATTTCCGTACTTATGACATGAGTCATACAGACCTTACATAGGCATTTTACCATTCATTTTGAAATACAGTACTCCGGTTGTCCGATGAGAGTATTTTACATCGAAAACATATGCTGTATATTCCTATAATATTCAAAAGTATGTGGTTAGAAGAAAGAAAAAACTACTGGGCCAAACTATGTTAAACTTTTATGGGACCAGAGAGAGAACTGAAAGAATCACGTAAATCGGATCATAAATCTCAGCGTAATAGGTGTATATACAGCTTAATGCTAGATGAGAATCCGTCGCTGATTTTCAACTGCAACCTTTAAATTAATATATATAAAGCACACATATATAATAAATATTAAAAAATACATAAAATTTACCGGGTAAAACACGTACAGAATGTCATAAGCTTGTTAAATATATTTTGTTATAACGTGTGAGTAATTGTAATAAATAAACTCTTACTGTAATTATGTGCATATCATAAATGATGTAGCTATTGCATTTCACATCAATATTATGGCCAGATTACCTATACAGCTACAGAATGATCTTCGCCCGTGGCTATGCGTTTGCTAAGCATTTATACTCATACACATCTGACCTGGAGTACCCTATAAGTTGTAACGGGTTAAGGTTTAGCTGCTTTTAAAGAAAGATTTAAATAATAACAGAATTTTTTCCTACACTATGAAGGCTTATTTCAATTACCTGTGAAACGGGAAATATTTACTGGCCCTAGAGATGAGTATATGTAATGAGTTTTGAAAACAAACAGTGCCATTGCTGGTCATAGTTATTTTCTCAGGTTTCAGACCTCTAAGTTGAGCCCACCTCAATAGTCGGATTGGACGCCTTCACAAACTTCCGAAAATATTACGTAGGAGTTCTCCACATGTTATGCGTTTTCTTACGGCTGCACTTCGTAGATAAATACAAAAAGTAACTTTGGGTAACATAAATAATAAGTTACCTGAGATGAGTAAATCATGAAGTTCGATCTAATATACTAATAACCAGCTAAAACTTATTAAATAATATTTTTTTTGGAGACTAATTAATTAAAATCCATCGTAAGAATCGTTTTAAATTCACAAAAGTATGGCTTCGACCGTGTAACGTTGATGAAAGTAGAAAACATTATGAGATCTTAGGTGAATGTGATACGGAACAGCTTCATTCAAGAATTAAAAATATAGTAATCTTTAGTAATCTTATAAAACTTTCTTTAAGATATTTGTTCGCTGTTTGAAATTTGTTTTGAAATTTAAGCAAGCCTTTTTGGAAGTTAGTTATACTTTTATTATTGTTTTGTATCGAGAAAACAATATCCTATTACATTTTTGAAATTATTCAAACTTGAAAATCCTTGTACCTTACCTTTTACCGTTATAAAGCTATTTCCTTCATAAAGAAATATCTCTTAAGTAGAAGGAATTTCCGTCATTCCATGTACTCTACACAAGAGCAAGGTTTTATTTCTTTTATGTTGAACCAAAACCACTGCAAGTGTGCTTTGTAGCACTAAGAGCGCTTGTAACTGTACAATAGTTTTTAACTCTCTGTTTCTATTTTTTAACTCTCTTCTTTCAGGATAATTCATTATGTTACATTATCTGTATGACAAATGTATGTATGATACTTCTACTGTAAGATTGATGTACAAATAAAGTGTTATCTATCTATCTATCTATCTATGTTTTGCATGACGCCATATAAACTCATTTTTAAGTTAGTAAACAACATAAATACGGATTACTAGCTGTTGTCTGCAATTTCGTTCGCTTATAAATTTAGGTGAAATCTAATCTGTAACAACCGTACAAGTTTCCGAGATAAAAGTAGCCTATGTGCTATTGCAGACTATAAAATAATTTCTGTTCCAAATTTCATTCACATCCGTTTTTGCATGAAAGAGTAAGAAACATCCATTCAATCATCCATCCTCATAAACTTTCGCCTTTATAATATTAGTAAGATTGAGGATAAAATCTTATTGATTTTTACATTTTTTTTTAATAAGAACGACTGAAAGGACAGTTAAAAATCTTATATCTTAGGTTTTTATGTGTCTTTTCAGCCTCAAACTAATAATAAAAATGTACTTATAAGATTGTTATTTTTGTGTACAATAAAGAATATACGAATACGAATAATATTATAAATGTGAAAGTTTGGATGGATGGATGTTTGTTACTCTTTCACGCAAAAACCACTGAACTTAGTATGTAGATAGCTGAAGACCTGGATTAACGCATAGGCTACTTTTTATCCCGATATTCCCACGGGATCGGGGCCTAAGCGGGTGAAACCGCGGGGCGCTGCTAGTAAATACATATTTTTTCCAAGCGAATTTCAATGATGAAAGAATATCGTCAATGGTATTTCATAATCAATTGATTGAAAACATTTCCGTTTATTCCAATCCGCTGAGGTCGGTCGTAAACCTAATCTACCAGAGTGGAATAACCATTCTTATAAAATATCTTAGGAAAAGCTATTTCAAATATGCTCAAGTACCTAGCTACAAGAAATACTGTGGGCGCTGTGAATTCCGGTAATGTATTACTACTCAACACCGTTATATATATATATACATATAGAATCAGGCTGGCGAACAAAAACAGGACCTGTCTGATGACAGACTGTCACTCTTACCTATGCTACTACTACTCTTACTACCCAGCAGCTGCAATTCTCACAAAAATTGCCTTGAAAACGAAAAATAAAATAATAAAATATTAACTTCCAAGAAATTGCGACTCGTGGCAGTGGATTTGGGATGGCTCAGCTAAATACCAACTTAAAGCTCTGTTCTGTAAATCTGTTGACTGAAGAGCGTCTAAGCCTATTAATGACGACGTGCTCACGAATAGGGAACTACAAACTCTTGAGCATCGTCGTAAAGTCGCGTGACTTATGGGTTTTTTTTATAGGATTCACTTTGTTTATTAGAAACTATACGGTTTTACTCACGTTTATATTTCGGGGATGCCCGACTAGTTTCGACGAGGGCCTTTTTTCCGGGGGCTCAGGGGATTGGATTCACTTTGTTGAGCGTGCGATAGCTCCCTTCGAATTATTTAAACCCTCATCATTCCTTCATTGGACTATTAAAAGCGTCTGCTTTTAGTATTTCGATGACGTCGTTTTAGTAGTCCGTTCTATCCTTTCATTGTCGAAACACAAAAAATCGAGCTAACCTCTTTAACAGTTCCTTCTTGGTTCGAGTCGCCAAAATAAACTAGACAATATTACTAGTATACTTGTTAAACTTTTGTAACCCTTATTAATTAACTATAATCATGGAACGTTCAAGAGCCGAGTGTATAGGTTTTTCTTGGATGATCGAGTCCATATTCGTCTCCATCGTCACTTTTCATCATATTAGTTGAAAGACAAGCGCCTATTCACATTCTCAATAAAAAAACAGCAAGCACGCCATTAGAGAGAGATTGCTTAACCTACTTAAATGACATTATTGGACCCCTCATGGTTGAATATCTGTAAACATATGAATGCCGTCACTAGAGTATCGATTTTACTTCATAGGAGGTGAGTCTTTTACCGTTTACCGGAAACGTTTCCAGACATTTCCGAAGCTGCCCAATCGACGATCTCGAGATGGCACCAATGAGGCAGTTCTGAAATAAATCATAATTTCTATTACAGTGTAGTGATTTATTACAGCTAGTTTAAACTATTTAAGGGAAAAAATTACGCTATATATTTTAAGAAGGTTTAGGTGTTGACAACAGTCGTGTTGAAAAACAAATCATCCCATCTAGCTCAAATCCAATAAACCCCATCGCTGTTTGTTTAGTTCTATCAACAAGAGATGTAAATAAATCTGTTTTGTGCGGTTTCAATTTCTGTTTTTCTCAACACATGCTATTTTTTTAAGCGATTTTTGTCAAACATTTATTATTATTATGTGTAAAATAAATAATATTTTCAGATTATTAGATAAGTTTAACACTAAAACTTTACAAATGAACTATACTGTATGGCAGTTATCGTATAATTTATCCCTTTAATCAAATGTAAGATATAGTAGGTAATTTTCTTTTCTTAAGGTGAGAAAAGTCTAGTGCACATTTTATTTACTGATTTGTGTTAGTGAGCTTTAAAGCCTTTTGTGTATTGGCACAGATTACTAAGTAGTTACTACGTAACAGATAAATCACTCCCTACAAAAACGTCCATACCTACCGTTTTAATTACCTACTCTTTCCGAGCGCCGACCGTTGCATGCGAAAATGATCTTAAATTTTCTTAAAACACGATTATTATTGCCTCGCAATAGCGCACGGTTGCGTTGCCGTAAGTGAGTTTAGGGTTACCTCTTTTTATGTCAATGTTCAATATATATATTTTTTTAAAAAAAGCCTATTTTAATTAAGTGAAGTTTTATTACACAAAAAATCTGGTGTGTTACCTGACTTAGAAAAATGTAACACGAAAAACTTAACAACTTAATTCATCAATTCGAATCACTTAACAACAAATGCGCGCTTCTACGAAAAACTTATCACCAAAGCCGACCTCGCTTAACCTAACCTCTAACGAGATACATCAAAACAGCAAAGAAGATGGACAAGAAAAAACTACATCATTATACTACTATATTATATCATCATACATTACTGGATCTACATCCATATACAGCACATAAATTATCAGAAACCATGTCAATTTTCACCGTGAATTTGATTGTATTTAAAGTATATCAATACGATTTCGAATTACGTTTCTGTACATTAAAATTTAATAATAAAAACGTGAGCGCTCGATGCAGCTGTCGGCAACCCACTGCGCGAGACTGCGTGTAAGGTCCGCCAGCGGTCGAGAGGCCGGGAGGTGTTTAGCGCACGTAAGTACATCGAGTGGCATAGGCCTGGTATTGGTGTGTATTCAAAGATATTTGTTTCTGACCATAAAGCCAACGAGTCAAGTAATCGCTGAAACACGAGAACTTCCCTCATTCGGTAATTGGTTATTTTATTCAATAGATTTTGCTGTGCTGAGTTTATGGTATGTCATATTACTTCTAGTAGTCGTTCTTCTAGTAGTAGTCTTCTAGTATAATAATAATGTTATTTATTGCGTCAAATATGGCATTACTCATAGGTATTACATACTACTGTATGTAACAATTACAGGTTCCACATATTTGGCCGTTATACAGCATGCAACACGATATACTATGTATGCAACTAAAATATTTTAGCATACATTATTAAGTTATATTATGAAACTATTAACATTAATCTTAATGATTAATTAAAAACAATGATATCAGATTATATTGTATGCAAATTAATAAATTGAAGATAATTGTATCTTCAATTACGTACGTAACGTAGTCAAAGACATACATATTAATATTGTATTGACAATATTAATATGTATGTCTTTGAGTACGTTCTATATTAAAAAACTTAGAGGGATTTTTATTAAAAAATCTTCAATAGAATAAAAACATTCCTACAACATCCATTCACGTAATGCAATAAAATATTTTAGTATTGAGTTGTTAATTAAAGGACCCATATGTACGCAACTTTTGCAAAATATATATTATGATAATTATCAATCTATTTAAAAAATATTCCCGATAATAGGCACTAATCTACCAATTGATAGCCTGACATCATAATTAAAAGAAAAAAAAAATTCTTTAGTAAATGGGACGGTTAACCAAAAATTTGGATTGTAAGAAATACAACACATTTTATTCGTCCCCAAAGTACTTTTTATTTATTTAGCGTTCTAAGAATCATGACAAGACCTCTATCGTTACGCATCTCAAATGCCTTCTCTCTCTTTTTCTAAACTCTGCAATTCGGTGATAGAAAGAAATATGCTTTTCACTTCGGTGTAAACACATTTAGTGCTAAAACCTATGTTCATATAGAATCTGTTGTGTTAATCTGTCCATGACCTACGCCAGGAGCCTCATTATGCTAACTGAATACAATCGGTTTAGTTCTATCCGCTGTACTAATAAATAATAATAATAAAAAGGAGCTTCCATATCGTATTTAAGTTAATAGTTTGGACGTTTTTGTTGTTAGTCCACGATCCCGCAATACCATGTGTACTCTGTAACAAATATAAACGCATAATATTACTCGCCAATGACGTCATCATTTTTATTGCATCTTCAACTTATAGAATTTCATTTATTTCTGTTTTTTTGACGTGACAACGTCTTATAAATTGGTTTGCCGGGTGACACTTCAAGAAACTGCGTTACGCTCCGCTCACGTTATGCGCTCACAATGAGAGCGAGTGAGAGGCACGCGTCCCTTCCACTCGGGCATGGTTAGCCCGCCTAAGAGCGAGAGAGACAGACATAAAAAGTGAAAGGCACGCGTCCCTTTAAATATAATTCTTTGTATAAATAAATGTTTTAAATTGTTACTATTATTTCATCCTTCTTCCTACTATACGAATGAATATTCACATTAAAATTATTTTACCACTCAAAGTCGTTGTCACGTAAAACTTTCGCCCGTATACCGACTTTACAGGCAACCAATTTTTTTTAACGTACGGAAACCCCCACGGGTCGTCACCCCACCGCGGCTAATCGGTATGTCAGCATGGTGGTATGTCTGACTCGAACCCACTAAAACCACACGGTGTTCCGTCACAGTCCATATTACCAGGGCCTCAGGTGTTACAAGGAAATCTCATGAATTTACAATATATGGTATTTTATTCATGCATCGCATAATTATACTGTGGGCGCTGAGAGATTAAGTGCCTGTATTAAGCAAGATCTAATAACCGTTATACTTCTTATCAAACTTTTATCGTCCAGTTACGTGATATGTGTTTTCTAAAAAGCATTTAACTTTACGTCTGCATATGCATTGGAAGAGTTCCGTCACGGTTAAATACATAGATAGAAGTATAAAGAAATTGATTTAAAATGTAAATGAAAGTATTCTATAATTCCAAAGGTACGCATATATCCGTTCCCACATCGAGTTTCTGTCCACAGGTTCGGTACATAATAACATAATATGATGGAACTTAATTCGAACCTATATTCCTTTTTAAACAAGAGAATAAAAGGTTTAATGAAAACGAAAACTTATAGCGTTTTTTTGACAATTGTTGAATGACAACAATAAATTTGTCAAAGGAAACAAGATATATGGCGGCGCGCAATATATCAAACATGAAAATAGATGTATAGCATTAATATAGACTTTTTAAATACTAACTTTTAAACTTTCGCGTTCCATGATATAATTATGTACTTATCCGTATAAGTAACAAATATAAATTAACGTGATCGGGTGAACAGGAATTAACGCGATCACGAAAAGGTATTACATACCTCTGAATTGCCTGACGTTTCGACCAGGTTGCACTGGCCGTGGTCACAGGCTGACTGGCTCAGCGGTGCACGCCCTCCGTCGTCGAGATCGTGAGGTAGAAGGTTCTTCATCCACCCGCACATTTTCGATATTTTTAATATTTTGATTTCGTCATGTACCGTCACATATTATACTAACAGTGTCCCTATTCTCTAAGCAAACCGATGTGCTCCTATTCTGGTGTTCACCCGACTATGCATAAAAGCGAGGTGGCATGTTTTTAATCACTGGATTCCACGCTGTTGATAATTTGAAACCATCTTCCCGATTGAAAGTTTTGTGTTTTTTAATTTCAATCGCTTCACGTACAACTCTTGAGTAAAAGTGACGTTCCGTGGAGAGGACTTGCGTACGGTGAAACTCAATCCAGTGATTGGTGCCCGCTTCGAGTGCATGTTCTGCAATCGCTGATTTGCTAATCTGTCGGTTCTTCACAGCAGCGATGTGTTCTTTGACCCTTTCAGCAATAGTCCACTTTGTTTGGCCTATGTAGGAACTACCGCAGCTGCAGTTTATTTTGTAGACACCTGGAGTTTGTAAAGGCAAGACATCCTTTGGTGTGCCCACGATGTTTTGAACTTTTATGCCTGGTGTGTACGAGGGGTGATCAAAAAGTAATGATAAACGGGTATTTCCAATAAAGATAAAAATCCAAAAAAAATTGTTTTCACTTCTTCGGTCCTTCACTACTTCCCACCTAAAAAATTGTATAAATAGGACATCATTTGGAGGAGCTACATTCATTTGAATACCAGCAGTCGGAGCGACAACACGAAAATGGAGAATCACGAAGTGAGATGCGTCATCAAGTACCTCTGTTTGAAAAAAATGTCTACCAAAGAGATACACGCTGATTTGGTGGAGACACTGGGGGACTCTGCTCCTCCATATTCTACGGTGGCACGGTGGTGCAAAGAGTTTAAGCTGGGTAGAACATCCACAGAAGATGAACATCGCGAGGGACGCCCAACCTCGTCCCTCACTGAGGAAATCGTGAAAAAAGTCGAAGATATCGTATTAGCAGACCCAAGAGTAACCATCAGACATTTAGCTGAGGTCACAGGGATCTCATATGGCAGCATCCAAAGCATTTTGACCGGCAAAATGAATATGAAGAAGGTCTCCGCGCGTTGGGTACCGAGAATGTTAACGGACGAACAAAAGAAAAAGCGAGTTGACATTTCAAGAGCCAATCTTGCAAAGTTCCAGGCTGACCAAGAAAATTTTTTGTCTCGATTTGTGACCATGGACGAAACATGGATCCATCATTTTGATCCTGAGACCAAACAACAATCGATGACTTGGAAAAGGCCATCCTCACCGACGCCGAAGAAGTTCAAAGTCTCGAGCTCGGCGGGCAAGGTTATGGCGTCCGTTTTTTGGGATGCTGAGGGAATCATAATGGTTGATTACCTGGAAAAGGGAGCTACTATAACGGGCTCCTACTACGCTGATCAAATAAGACGACTGCGAGAAGCCATAAAGGAAAAAAGACGGGGCAAACTCCGAGCGAAAGTCCTGTTTCATCAGGACAACGCACCTGCACACAAAGCCGAAGTTGCGACGGCTGCCATTCGAGAAGCAGGCTTCGAACTGGTCGAACACCCACCCTATTCTCCAGATTTAGCCCCCAGCGACTTTTATTTGTTTCCTCGGCTCAAGGAACACCTCAGGGGCAAGAAATTTGAGGATGATAGCGAGGTTATGGCTGCTGTAGAGGCATTTTGGGAGAGCCAAGATAAAGATTTTTTTTTAAAGGGTATTTTAGGCTTAGAGAAACGTTGGACTAAATGTATCGACTTGTTAGGAGACTATGTAGAAAAATAAATTAAATTTAAACTAGAATCGTTGTTTTATTATACTCATTATCATTACTTTTTGATCGCCCCTCGTACACTGTGGGAATGGAGTATTTCTTTAACACGGAACCGATCTTATCCGTTACTCCTTTGACATATGGCATGTAGGCTGGTTGTCTGTTCACCTCCGGATGCTTGCGTCTCATTGTAGGTCGCTTCCGTGTTCCAAATAAAAATCTCGTGTCACGGTGTTTGTGGTCATATAATAAGGAGCTGACAGAACTCAATGTTTAGATTAGCGCCCTCTAGTGGATCTATATATGTATTATTAGCGTGACGGTCACGAATTTAGTGCGTTTTCGCCGTGGCAAAAGTACACAAACGTGCCTAAAGAAGTTTTCCCTTCAGAAACAACATCAAAATTCGACGTTAAAGGTTAAGCAAGTTTCGTTCACGTTGTTATAAGTGTCACTAACAGTTATGGTCGAATCAAAATGTGAAATGACAATGTAAAATCAAAAAACTACCTACTAAATATTCATCGAAAGAAACTGAATATCAGCAACAATGACAGTCAATAACGACAGTGATAACTGGTATATGTATTCAAAACTCGATGATTCAAAAGCATCCATGCATTTGACTTGAAAGAAGGCCTGTTCTAAATTTAAAAAGAAATTTTAACAATTGTCGTTTCAAAATAAACAGGTTCTAAAAAATAAATTGGACTATATGGCCAGTCCTTTACTAGTATCTACTTATTGAGTTTGTAACCAGTAATGAGCCATGCGTACCTCACGCATTGTGAGCCCGAAAGATAACAGTATCTAATATAACAATGATTGTGATTTTAATACTGTTGAAAAAGCTAACCATTGTTACCCGCATTGAAAGGTCGGGTTATTCCGTATTAAATTTACGTCATATTTTTAGAAGGACATATGTATGTAAATTGTACATAGGGCACACTGAAAGTTCTGCGCTCCCGGCCGCTTATAAATGTTTGAATTTCATTGAACTTAATCATTGATTAAAGAAATTGGCGGGAAATCGCGTGTCAATTGTTTTTATCACAATTTAAAGTTTGTCGTCCGTAGCGAAAATGGAATTAACGCGAAAAGATTTTAGGGCGATGATTTTTTATGATTGTAAAAGTTCACTGACTCCGCAAGACTGCACTGTTCGTCTTCAAAATGCTTTTGTGAGGGAAGCAACTCATTTAAGCACCGTAAGGCGTTAGTGCGCAGAATTTGATCGTAGCCGTGTTTGTCTCTATGATCAAATTCGTGAAGGTCGGTCCTGAACTGCGATCACTGAGGAAAATGTGACTACTGTCAGGCAACTAAATGAAGAAAACCGGCGTATCACCTATGAAGAGATTCGAGGAAGTTTGGGGATTGGTATGAGCCAAATTAAAAAAATCTTACATTATTTTATTTTTTTTTATTTTATTTAATACTTCCTGCATTTCAAATTACATGAGGCGGACTTAATGCCAAGTGGCATTATCTACCAGTCAACCTTTGGGTGGTGCAGAGAGGACGTGGCAGGTGCATATATATATATATATATATATGGAGAAGTGACTAATTATTAAAGGCTCAATCTTATACCTCATATACCTTACACATTAATAAGTACAATAATAAGTACATATAAACAAACACATAATATACATAAATAAATAAATATCATGTGCCATAATACATAACTATACTACTACTACTATATAGACACAATGAAATAAATACGAAAATATAATAAATAATTCAAAATATACCTATTGACATGATATTATGAAGATATTTGTTTTCTATAAAACTCGCGAACTTTAGTTTTAAAAGTGTGACGGCTAGTGGACATCCTAATTTCAGGGGGAAGCGCATTCCAATACAAGATAGACTGGACAGCAAATGAAGAGTGAATAAGAGAAGAACTATGTGTAGGGCAAAGGAGTAAGAGATTATTTGAAGAGCGAAGATCTCTGTCATGGTTTGAACATAGTAGTTGAAACTGTGAAGTGAGATAAGTGGGAGCAGTAGGGGTATTAAGAAGAGTGTAGAGAGTAGTTAAAGCCCGTAGGCTACGTCGCTGACGTATGGGTAGCCATGACAGTTGGGATCGATATGCAGACACATGGTCGTACTTGCGAAGATTGAAAATGAATCGAATGCAATTATTGAGAAGTCGGTCAAGTTTGTTGAGCAGATCTGCATTCAGGTCGAGATAGCACACATCACCATAATCAATGATCGGGAATATCAATGTCTGTACGAGCATCAACTTTGTGCTGGCTGGGAGAAAATTCTTGAGTCGATAAAGTGATCGCAAGGTCCCAGTAACTTTCTGACTGACGTACGCAATTTGTGGTTGCCAGGTGAGACTAGCGTCAATTTGTAAACCAAGGTCTTTGACTGAAAGATTTATTGGTAACACAGACCCGTTGTAGATCACAGCCGGCAGTACAGAGGCATCCATTCTACTTCTCATGCGGTTACTCCCTATCACTATGGCCTGGCATTTTGAGGGGTTAACAGACACACCAAAACGATCAGACCAGTTCTTAATGGCCTCCAAATCTCTGTTAACATTATGTATTGCTTCTGCCAAATTATCCAGTGTTGCCTGTGAATAAATTTGAAGGTCGTCTGCATACAAATGATACGCACACTGAAGATCAAGAGTAATGAGATTGATAAACATCGAAAATAATAGAGGAGATAGAATGCCACCTTGGGGAACGCCTGTATCAATATCACACCAAGTTGATGATGAATCTTCGATACGAACCGACTGCTGACGTCCCCGAAGATAAGATGAGAACCATTCCAGAGCTTCGGAGGAGATCATGTGATGAGTGAGGATAGAAAGTAGAATATCGTGGTTAACGTTGTTAAACGCGTTTGAGAAATCGATTAACACTAAAACAGTCAACTTTGTATCCTCAATGCCACTCCTGATATCATTGGTTATTTTGAGCATAGCAGTGACTGTGCTATGTCCAGGCCTGAATCCCGATTGGTATGGGCTGAGGATATTATTTTCACAGATGTACTTGGTGAGCTGTTTGTGAGCACAAGCCTCAAGTACTTTGGATAGGAAAGGGAGGACTGATATGGGTCGGAAATGGTTGGGGAGAGATGGATTTGGGATCTTTGGAAGAGGGCGAACGTAGGCCTTCTGCCATACAGCTGGGAAATGTCCGGAGTCAAAGGAGAAATTAACAATGTGTATTATTGCGGGCAGAAGGTAGTCTAGGATGGTAACTATCATGTATCGACTTATATCGTCACAACCAACAGCCTTTGATTTAATGGATAGAATGATATTTTTGATCTCGTCCGAGGCAACTGGAGAAAAGAAAAAGGCATCGATGATTCGCCGAGGTAGTCCAGTTAAAAAATCGAGTGTTTGACTTTTGGTTTGCGACGCCAATGATGAAGATGTGATGAAATGACGGTTCATGTCGTCTAAACCAATAGTCAAAGATGTAACTGTATTCTGAACCCTACCAACACCCAAAGTTTTGAGAAACTTCCAAATTTCGGCAGGGGAAGAAGAAGAAATGTTGATAAGAATGTGGCGGCGTTTAGCGTTACGTATCATTTGGTTGCATTTATTTCTTGCTGATTTG
Source organism: Euplagia quadripunctaria (assembly GCA_963859945.1). Taxonomy (NCBI): domain Eukaryota; kingdom Metazoa; phylum Arthropoda; class Insecta; order Lepidoptera; family Erebidae; genus Euplagia; species Euplagia quadripunctaria. The sequence continues at coordinate 6,655,652 of OY982572.1, forward strand.
TAGATGATCCATTTTTCTTCACAGCGATCCCTTCTAAATTTGCGATAGGTTTTGTTCCTACGGCGCATCGCCATCCGTATCTCTTTTGTTAGCCAAGGGGCCGGCGGGTGTTTTATTTTAACTTTCCTGACTGGTGCATGAGTGTCATACAAGTTACGAACAATGTCATTAAAGACCTGGACCTTGCAATCAACTGTATCCGCTATCGCCAGAGGCTCCCAATCAATGACAGAAGCATCCCGGCGCAGGTTTTCTATATCCATGCGAAACAGCGTCTGAAAAGGACTTTTGGCTTAGGTTTCGGGGTTTTTAGGATATAGGAGAGGAAAATAAAGTCGTGATGAGAGAAGCCCGGAGCAGGATGTTGGCCATGAGAGGAAATGAGGGAAGGAGATGAAGACAGGATTAAATCTAACCAAGTATCATGTCCATTGATGTTGTGGTGCGTAGCTTGGAGAGGTAAAACATGGAGATTGGTAGATTCAATAATGCTCAGGAGTTTACGGGTACGATGACTGTTGGAATCAAGGAGATCAGTGTTAAGATCTCCCATAATTATGTGATGTACGTACTCAGACCCTAAAGATTCTAAAACCAATTCCAAATCGGTGAAGTAATCAACAGTAGGAGGGCAGTAAACCACGCCTAAGATCGTTTTCGATCCTTTAATACAAACCTCGAGAAAGAGGTATTCAGCAGAAGTGTTAGAAGTAGATGGAGAAGTAGTGATTACTTTGTAATTAAATTCACAGCGTAAGTAGATAGCGACTCCGCCACCCCTCCGATCAATGCGATCATTTCGGATAAGGATGAAGCCTGGAAGAGAGTAAGCGGTGGACACCAGCTGAGGTTTGAGCCAACTCTCTGAAACTAGGATGGCGTGAACGTTGGTGTTACTAAAAGCTTCTAAAAGCTCACTATGGTGACTAGGCACACTTTGTGCATTTATATGACACACATTTAACAGTCGGTCAGATTGTTGGATGAAGCTATTTCGAACGAAATCCCCTAAAGTATCAGCGACTGAGCAAAAACTGCCGTCGGCTGATGATATATCGTCATCAATAGCAGAGTGGAAAGAAATATCATCGTCAGATAATTCCATAGAAAATGAAATATAAATAATTTAATCAATTAGAAAAAAAAATATATAAATATATACCTATATATAAATATACTATGTTAATAATATATAAGTAAATTATTGTATACAAGTATTAAGTTATTGAACTATACTGAATTTTGGGTGCTGTTCGTCTCTGAACCACCCGCCAGCTGTCACTGCCACTATAAAGTAAACCAAAACAAACAAAATATTATACAATGCAACAGATCAGATAATGTTGGCACTTAATAGAAAAACTATGAATAGAAAAAAATTTAAATGAAAGAAACAAAATATAAAATGAATGCATTACATACACATATTTATGCACTACTTTTTCATCTTTGACGTTCTGGAACGCATCTAGTGAGTGACATTTGAATTAATGTCAATTGACAGAAGTGTCAGAACAAAAAATATAATGTGATCGTAACATTATTATTATCAAAATTAATAAGTATATGGTGACAAGTCGCGGGTAATGCTATATTTTGATAAATTGAGAGGCATACAAAAATGTCATATGCAATGTTTACACATGTGACTGTGGACAACAAAAGACTTGAGGATATTTTAAATACTATGAATGAAAACATGAATATAATTACATATTTAGCCGTCTTACTAACATAATTTTTGACGAGAAGATGCTTTGGTGTTAACACCCGAAGTCTTACCAGTGGAAGGGACAGCTTTTGGATACTTGGCGATGAGATTATTTAGCTGATCAATATATATCAACTTGTGTCGACTTTCATCCGGTGCTCTAACTGTGATGACGCCATCCTGTGTCCAACACGCTCTCATGCCAAAATGCAGTCTTGCCTTGGCAAAAGTTATCTGCCTAGCTTTGGTCAGAGACTCTTTGAATGTGATAGAAGAGCCCTTCAGCTTGGTTTTCGCCTTCCAAACAGCCGCTTTTATACTCAGACTTGAGAAACGTGCAAGTATAGGTCGCGGACGATCCTTACTGCAGGAGCCCAGCCTGTGACAGACTGTTATGGATTGTGAAGTAGCGTCTGCTATCGCTAACTTATTGTTAATAATGCCTAAAACCAATTTAGTGCAGTCTTCATTGTCAGCCTCTGGGACTCCTGAGATAATTAGGGCCTTGCGACGATGTCGTGTCTCCATGGTGTCCATTGTTGTCAAGCATTCTGTGATTTGTCTACGTAGCAAGCCAAGCATTGAGAATATGAGCTCCCTGAAAGTACGGAACTCCTCAGCCACTTTCGCGACTGTATCCTTGCTGGGAACATTGCCCTGGATTTGTGCCTCCAGTTCACTCATTCTTTTGGCAAAGCTTTCTTCGAGATTTCTTTGTGCCACTTCAATTTCAGCTAGTTGAGACATTTTATAATTGTGTTGTCCCAAAAGTACCAGAATAAATTGTACTGAATAGTGTGTACACAGTAGACAGTGAGGAGCTGGCAGGTGGTCTACTAACTATTGAGTTTCACGGTGCATCAAATGTGTCACAAACATTAACTTTACTAAAATGATGTTTATAACACTCAATAAAGTATGAACTTTTGTAAGTATTTAATTAATTCTATTATTTATCACTTTTTATCTCCTGAGATACAAGTTTAACTTTTTTTCACCTACATTAACGTTTAAAAGTTAGAAAACTTTGTTGCCGCTGGATTCCCCTGAACTCACCCTAGAACAAAAACGGACTCGTGTTGATTGGTGTAAAAAAATGTGGTTAAAGTACGATCACAGATGTTCAAATGCTGTGTATGACATTGTGACAGAATTGTGAGATGAAACATGGATATATTGTTACATGCCGGAAAGAAAGCAACAGTCTGAAAAAGTTCAGTATGGGTGTTCGAAGGTGACAGTAAACCGATTGAGGCAGGCGAGAAACGTAGGCAAAAAAATGATTTCGTTTTTTTTCTCCCGGATGGGTCCTGTCAGCACGATCCCACTTGAAGAACAACAGACAGTTAATGCTGAGTAGTACACTACCATTTGTTTGCCCAGTGTCTTTGAAAAAGTTAAGGAAAAACGAGAAAGAAGTCGCATCCTATTGGACCAGTCGCATCCTATTGCACCATGACAATGCTTCGGCGCGCACCGCGAACAAGACAAAGTCATTTTTGGCTTCTGAAAAGCTAGGGCTAGTGTCCCGCACATAGTCCGGACCTGGCACCAAGCGACTTCTTTATTTGCCTTGAAATTAAAGATTTGATGACAGGTATGACATTTACGGGGCCGGAAGAGGCCGTGTTAGCTTTCAACCACCTGGTGAAAATCTGCCCTTAGACCAATGGTCCTCATATTTTCAAAAATGGTTTGACCGAATGTTAAAGTATTTAAAATATAATGGAGAATACTTTTGAAAAGCATTAAATATATTACTTTAGATATAAATTGTTTTATTAATGAGTTACGCAAAACTTTCAGTGTACACCACGGATTGTAATGGAATGAAATTTATGAAATTCGTTAATCATTTATTCCATACCTACTGTTATTTTAATCCTTAAAACCTACATTGTTGTAGGTTTTACTAACCTAGATTTTTAACTTAAGCTTGTAGCAATATTTGGAATACCTGATATGGTCGTGAGTTGTATTGTCTAGCTCTTTTTTATAGGCTTTACATATAGACATTAAAACTCATAGTGTGCTATTCGTTACTAAACTTAAACAAAGAGTCATTTTTTAGTTGATTAAATTTCGTGCAAACAACTTAATTAAACAGTTCAGTTATTTAAGTGCAAACTACATTTTTTTAAAGTCGATGTGTGACACCGTTGTACAAACTTTCTAGAAATTTCCCGATTTGTATTCGTCAAGCATATCGGATTAATTGGTGGTTTCGGTTTGAATTCCAGAGCACATAGTTGCAACATGAATCGTTCATGTCCTGAAAAGTTGTAGTCGTTTTTATAGCTTGTATGAGATGATCCGCTTTGTGAATTTTGCATACCAGCTTTAATGACAGCTTCACATATTCAACTAGTTGGATTTATTTTTTAGTTATTTTTGGGGTGTAGTTCTTCAAAAGAAAAAAGAAACCCGTATAGGATCACTTTGTTGTCCGTCTGTGCGTCTGCCTGTCAAAACCATTTTCTTAAAAGCGCGTGGAGGTATCAACTTGAAATTAACACCAAATAATTATGTCTGAAGTCACTTGAAGCTGTAAAATCAAGCTCCTAACTCGACGCACTCAAAAGATACGGTCATTTAAGACTGAAATTTTAACCAATTTTAACAATTTCGCAGATAAATCAAAACCTATAGGGTACTTCCCATTGACATAGAATCATAAAATTTGGCAATACATAACTCCACAACACAAGTAAAGGAAAAAAGCCGATAGTCGTTAATTTATTGTTCCATTAGATACATTTAAAAAAAGTTGCGATTGCGAACTTATATTTTGCTGTAGATAAATTTATAGTGACGTACATCGATGTATGGGAGAGTACTTTTGGAACAAAATTAAGGTTCTTTCGGATAAACACTGGCTAAAATCTTTGAGGATCAATCTCCGAGATGGACGAAGTATCTACAATCAAGTTTTTTTTGCTTACGGAATCCTCAGTGCGCTAATCAGACTCGTTGGTCCGGTTTTTAGACTTTAATTTAATAGTAATAAATTTAAGATTGTTTTCTTAAAATTAATTGTTTAAGTATATTTATTTGTTATTATACAATAGGTATGACGACTGAGATTCATGTTAGTGTGCAGTCTGTCGGTGTCAACCTCGAAGAACACTCACCGACCAAATTAGTGAAAAGGACGGTTGATATTCATCCGAAACACAAATGAGGCATAACGACTGTGATTAGTTAGGGCAAATCCAGTTTGGACATTTTATTATTATTTATAGTCATAAATTGTCACATTGTAATAGATATTAGACAAATAGCGTCTCATAATTGCTGCAAAACTATTGCTATCTCATGGTTCTGCGGTTTTGGTACATCAATTACCTTTGGCGTTTTAAGTTCATTATATTGGAAATAAAAAATTGATTTCCTTATTTTGATTTTCGTTAATTATAACCTCACCTACCATTCTTGACATATGTAACTTTTTCTAAGAATATTTAAATGAATAGAAACGTACATTATCATTTACTGTTATATTTTGTGCGATATATGGAAATACCTAATGCACGAGGTTTTGCTAAAGGAATATTCTAACAAAGCCTGAAAATCCAAACATCTAGCGTCAGGTTATCTAACCCTTGGGACTATTCATGCTCTACATAAATTACAAAGTCAGAGTAGATAAGAAATTAAAACAATTTACTAGGTAAAGGATGCCAGTCTTCATGTTCAAATATTTAAATAATAAAATGTGACGGATCATTATCACACCTAGGTAATGAAGATTTTGAACATTGAACTCAAAGAAATTTTCATAATATAATGAAATATAATATTCATGAAATAATTAAGAAAGCTTAATAATGTGTTTGAGTTCTTGCAAATAAAAAAAAAATTTTTTTTTTCTTATATTATGCACCGTAATATTCAATATGTACATGTTCATTAAATAATTTGACCGTAACCGTATGCTTGTAAATACAAGCATACGGTTCACCTGACTTGTAGTATTTTAGGAGTGTTACTTTTTGCGCGTCGTCAACTTCCTATCGAAGGCAGGGATTTATTCTCAATTTGAACGTATATATATATTTTTTTTGTATGTTCAGCCCTCTCTCGGTTATTTATGAACCGATTTTGATTATTCTTTTTTTGTTAGATAGGGTATACCTCAAGGGTGGTCCCATGTCAAGGAAGTCAGGATCTGATGATGGGATCCTGATAAAATTGAGAGAAACCCTCGAAAATTATAGGAACGAATAGTGTTTCTGTTCACTTTTCATTATTATTACATTTATCAGGTATTTGGGTTCATCAAATAAAAATCTTTTTAACAAAAAATTAAACCAACGAAAATAACTAAAAAGTAAAAAATAAATAAACCTCTTAAGTCTTGAGCGTATTTACATAAACTATCAAATTTTTATATAATATTATTTTCGTCGGTTTAATTTTTTGTTAAAAAGATTTTTGTAAGCATCCTTAGTTTATTCATACCTCATTATAGCGTGCTTCGATATTTAGGTTTTAGAATTTATCATATCATGCTTTTAGCTTACGTCAAAAAGTTTAGGATGTTCATAAAAGCAAAAGGTTTTGCTAAGTCAGAACATACATACATATATTTTACGTCCTTATTCAACGTAGAGAGCTTGAGAAAGGGGGAAAAAAAATCACTGACACTTTGTCAATTGCCGCTTTCTAATACGTTTACTAAGAAAATGCATGATCAGGAAGCATGACTTATGTTACTATACAAACAAAATTTGTTTTAATGGGTTAAGAAAAATATTCAATAAGTTGGGATTAAGATTTATGTATAGCAGACATGAAAGTGGTTTTATTTCGTTATTTTAGATTACCTATGTGGGCTGATTGTAGGCGGATGATAACAGGCCGGTACCTTGGCCTAGCTTCAAATACTTTACCAACTTTTTGTAATAGTAAAAATGTTTAAATGAGATCCAGTACAGTCTCAGTCCCGCTCCCCATCTGAGAATTGCGGTATCCCTTACTCTAAGTTTCTCTTCTTACCTGTTTTTTTCTTGTACAAATTTGCCTTCTTTCTTCTTTCCCGTCTTAAAACGACTACATTCCGAAAGAGAGCTGGCGGCAGACAGGAGGCCCCTATAAAACCAGCCAAAACCCTTATCAACGTTAGACATTGCGCCAACCCCAATAAAAAATTGGAAAAGAGCATTAAGATGATGACTGTTATTTTGCAGTACAAGACAGTATAATAATATGTGGGTACGTGGTTATAGGTCATTCAGGCTACTTGTAAACTACATAGGTACATAGCTATACAATGTGGGCGCACAGTATCTAGTAATTGGCTATGTTCAATCTTTGCTCATTTATTGGTGGGTAAGCATAAATTTATACGACACCGCCTTTTTCCTGATACCGACGTTCTTCTGAATGTGTCGGAGACTTGTCTTCTTACGCCGCACGTGTGTGGTTCGAACTGTTCCATCTCGCTAAAATGGTGGCTTGTGAACGTTTCACGAGGACAATTCGCTTTTACTATCTTCTCAACCGTGTTGAGTGCTACAAACTGTTATTTGGAGCATCAAACACCTTGAATAGTGCCGAATAGTGGATTTCTCAACCTACACGCCGTGCGTGGTCTACTGAGCAGCTCAGCTTCGCATGCGAAGGTAGATGGTAAAGGTTGGTGTCCTTTTTGCTTATCTGCTATTATGAGCATTGATTGTTTATACTCCAAACCTACACTTTTTCTATACAAACTAAAATACAGTCCACTTATTTGTACTTCTTAAACCCAGCGACATCTATTGATTAAAAACTGCACAGGCTAAGTATTTGGCACCGTTGACCGTTTTTATTAATGTTTTTTATAGTTTATTACAGTTTTTTTTTGCTGATCATAAAATTCTGAAATTACCTTTTTTTCTTACAATGTTTAAATATTCATAGGTATGAATATGTTAATAAAATATATTTTATTTATACGAAGAAAAATCTAGAGTCAAAAAACATTTGTATGTAGGTGAGATTACAATTTAAATATAATAGGTTTCTTCGGCAATATAACGCTAGGCTAAGGGTAACAGAAAAGCTTAATAATACTTTTTCCTAGAAATCAAATTCAAGATCTAAGATGACACGGTCACATGCTAAGCGGAAATTTATGGCTTGGGACCAAGGGCGAATTTCTTAACACAATTAAACAAATAATTTTTTAAATTAAAATTGGGAAATAACGTCGACACAGTTTTTTCAACAAGGCAGACAGACAGGACAGATTCAAACACGTAATTTTTGAAGTAAAAACTTCTTTAGCGGCGTTGTGCATCGAGATTCGCTAGTTATAATAACTCAGTGGCGTTGTGCACTTTTTGGGATGGGTAAAAAATGTTAAACTCGCGTCAGAACACGTGACCCTGATCGGAAATTCGTAAGATGGAGCCAAGTTTTTATATTTAAAAAAATATAACATTTGAAATTCAAACATTTATGAGCGGCCAGAAGCGCAGAACTTCCAGTGTACCCTATGTATACATTTAGAAATGTTATTACCTACTTTTTTTTTTAACCTCATTATATATATACAGATGTGTGTGTATGTATGTATATGCAAATACATTGTGAAGTTATGTTTTCACTTCTGACGTGCAGTCCTACGACTGACTGTTTTTTTTGTTTGAATCTGTCCTGTCAGTCTAAAGTTTGTTTTACGTAACTATTTTTCTTATAAGTAATAGTTTCAAGAATTTAGTTCATATAAGAAACTCAATTTACATTATTTTTCATTATCTTTTGGATAAGAATCTTAATTAAAATAATTCATCTATGTTTTTTCAAATTCATGTCTAAAATTGGTAAAATCACAGTTTTTCGACAAGCAACACCATTAAGAATAAATCATAAATAGGTGAAAGTCTGTACGAAATTGTTCACAAAAGAGTCTCAAAGACGACAACTTCTGAGGGTCGTTAGTGTCGCTAATTATCTAACTTTTTAAGAAACGGATACATTCACGCTTTCAGATACTGATCGGCGCCGAACGATGACTGTGATAATATTCCCTAAAAAATAGATGAAAACTTTCGGGTTTAATTTCTTTTTCTTAACGAGATAATGTCGTACTTAGTTAATGTCTACTGTATTGTGAGTAACATCTGATTCTTTCACTCCGTGGCTTCCATTTGTGAATAGAATAATCTATCCTTTGTGTATTTTGTCTATTAAACGTACATCTTATATCCCACTAATATTATAAATGTGAAAGTTGGATGGATGTTTGTTACTCTTTCACGCAAAAACCACTATACCGATTGCGATGAAACTTGGTATGTAGATAGCTGGAGACCTGGATTAACGCATATGTTATTTTTCATCTCGATATTCCCACAGGATCGGGACTTATACGGGTGAAACCGCTTAGCGCTGCTAGTACATAATAAAATAAATAAGCGAATTGATATTTACACTAAACCGTATAACGGCTAAACAAGCTATCCTACGATGAAGTGGAATCTTATATCAATCTTATAGGTAAAAGTAATGCACTTGAAATTTTCTTAAAGCTAGTGGATCTGTCTATGCAAATAGGCAGATCCGATCTCAAGACTTCGTCGCAGGGTTAGCAGGTGGAGCAAGTGGAGCAAGTAGATATTCGCCTTACATCACATACACTCACACAGCGTCGGGCACACACTTTCAAACTTCATTCACATCATTAACAGACTCTGAAACTTTATAGTTAATTAGAAAACTGTATTGTTTTATTTTTGTAATAATTATTTAAAAAACAAAAGAAAACTATTCCATAAAAGACTTATGTGGTTTTCTCATGGATACCATCATCAGAACTGGACCAAATTGAAATGGGACCACATGAAAAGTACCAGCTTTCAAATAAAAAAAGAATCATCAAAATCGGTTCACCCAGTCGAAAGTTCTGAGGTAACAAGCATAAACAAAAAATAAAAAAAATACAGTCGAATTGAGAACTTCTCCTTTTTTGAAAATCGGTTAAAAATACAAATTATATCTAATAAATACTTTCAAGCTGTAAAGGCGCGGCATCTCCTGACACAGGCATAAAGGCAGGCACAGGTTAAATTATGGGTCTTAAATTACACCTACAATTTCCACGATGCCACAGTCCACAGTATTTTTTTATGTGATCTACCGAGATTTAAGAAAGACGCTTTTAAAAGTTTTGGTAGAATAATTGTTAATGTATGGCTTTCGATTCGACCATTTAAATTACTACCGGAATTATTAAATGATGGCCAGGACCTGCTGGGGGCTAATTGATGTTTGTGCTCTGGCAAAACCGTCTCTTGTGGCAAAAGGTCTGATATCTGAGGCGCTGCATGTGAGATGTCTACACACATAGTTTTTTCGTCGTCTTCTCGTCGATTTGATACCCAGAAGTTTGATCATCACTACATATTATAAAACAAAGTCCCCCGCCGCGTCTGTCTGTCTGTCTGTCTGTTCTGTTCGCGATAAACTGAAAAACCACCGAACGGATTTTCATGCGGTTTTTAATAATAGACAGAGTGATTCATGAGGAAGGTTTTGGTATATAATTTGTACCCGTGCGAAGCCGGGACGGGTTGCTAGTAATAAAATAAGTAAATCACATCTCATTGAACACTTTGTATTGAAACAGTAATAATTGATAATCAACATGAACTTTTGCTGCCTCAATCAAAATTATTTTAAAAGTAATTTTAATAAAATATTTATACTGAATCTTTAGTTCTTAATCCCTCTTTTTACATACGTCTCTTAGAAAAAGAGATAAGACATAATTAAGATGAAAACTATAATAAAAAACATCTTTCGCTTACAGCTAATCATCATCGGAAACATAAATCAAATAATATGAGGGCTAGTGACACACCTGATGAAGGTGAAGGCAATGATGTAGATGAAAACGACGGCGGAGATATCGCATGGCCTGAACCAGTAGACATAAAAAACTTTGAAGTGCCTGACGTATTTAAGGTAAGCGACAATGCAAATGTCTGTGTGAGAGCCATGCTTCGGCACGTATGGGCCGGCTCGACCAGAGTGATACCACGTCCTCACAGATAAAAAAGGTAGTGAAGCAATCCTTCGGTGTGTTTCACCGAGTGAGTGACGTTACCGGAGGCAGTAACCCTTCCCTCTTTCCCTATTCCCCCCTTCCCCTACGCACATGGGTGGCGGTAATCACTTACAATCAGGTGACCCGTCTGCCAAAAAAAATGTAAGCAAATAGAGTTTGTGCTATCCTTGAATAAATATTGTCAATACTATTTATTAGGAAACATTACCAAACATCTGATAGAAATGCTAAACGAAATATATAATAATGCAGCAAGTTAGTGATATTTACAAGTTAATTACGTTTAGCGGCCAGATTAATGCTGCAGAGATCTGCATTACTTTTACCGTAAAAATTACTATCAACTAGAAACATCGTGCTATAATAATCATACACATTAGAGAATAACCTTTTTGAAACTCAAACTGTCACATTTTACGTGATTAGGAATAAAACGTCATCTCGTGACCTTCAAAATTTTCAAATTTTTGGTTACATCATCGAATTGATGATATGATCATCACGATCAATCATCTTGACAAGGTGACAAAATTTATATGGGACCACCACGAAAGTACCTGTTACTTACAAAAAAAGAATAATTGAAATAGGACAAAAATAGGATAACAACAGATTGGTTTGACTATAATTTTAATAATGTTTTTAAATTTGTCTTCAGGCTGCACTACTGAAACACCGTGGCAAGTCTATGCAAAGGTCCAATTTTCATTCGAAGATGATTCAAGCAGGAAGATAAAGGAGATCAGTTATCGTTTACGTATTTTCAAAATAAAGCAATACACAGTGCCTTATATAATCAATAAAATAATATAAACTCTATTTATTTCTTTAACAGCAAAATATCGATCAATCGAATATCGATCATACTAATATAATTTAAAACGCCTGCTCATATTATAGATGATAGATAGATGTACTCTTTATTGTACACAAACCAATAGGTTATAATATTTTACATATATTTACTTACTAGCTAACGTTATGTACAATTGACGACCTTATCGCAATTGGATGGATAGAGAAAACATAGGTGAAAAGAGGGCCTGCAGTGTACAATATATTTATAAAGCCTATTTATAAAACCTATTTATAAAATGATGATAAAGGATAACCAAAAGGATACATGTAAAAACATTATTTAACTACATGTCACATCGCTTTAAATTTTCAATATAAAATCTGTTATCCTTACCACAACAAAAAAGTTACTAAAGACATTATTTTGAATTTTCTTTTTGCAGTGACAAGGTTAGTACTTTCTTCCCCAGTTCTTATTAAGAGAAACTCCTAAAGTAAAATTAAAAATACGGCGATGAACATGACATGTCCAATACAGAAGTTAAAACGGACAGAAGAAAGTTTCAGCTAAAACCAAGCGACGTGATAGCAACATTTTAACAGGAAAAGTTTTCCTTAAGTCCTTAGGGAAAAGTAAAACAATTTAGGGTATAAATGATCTTGCCAAGGGGTACTTAAGGATGTCTTTGAATAAAATTTGCTAAGTTTTAGGGAGAAGTTTTGGACATTGGGGTAATTGTTTACATTTTTGTAAATTATGAAAGATTTATTTGGGGCTTGTTTTATCTACCCATGTCGTTACGTACGTTACGTTATCGTTATATCGTTATACGTTCATAACGTATCTACGATATGTATGTAAATATTTATTTTATTTATTATGTTGACTCCATTAAGGAGTATATTATTTGAGAAAGGAAACCACCTACTCACCAAAGCCAAGGATTAGGCAATCTTACCGAATTGCGATAAACAGGGATGTCAAGCTGTACTTTTCTTAAGAAAGAGTGTCTGTTGAGTTCATGTAATAAGTAGGTATGTATCTGTTATGTGCTGGCAAGATAATGATTACGGTTTTTTCTTCCTCAGGAACAGTTTGCCATTAAATGAGCAATTATTGTTTTAAAATGAATATCCACCATTTAATTCGTTTAAAAAGGGTATCATTTTTTAATACTTTAGATATAATCACTAACAATAACAACTATAACTAAAGACATAGGAATGAAGACGTTATAAGTCTCTATCAATTACTAATTAAGACGTTTCCTAAAAGTGTTTTAAAAATAGTAAAATAATTTAGTCAGTGGTCATCTCACTAAGTAATCTAACATTGAACGTCCTCAAAGGGTCCTTACGTCTTAGAGTAGGTTTCATAAGTAAGTAAAATACACTTACAAAAGATAATATTACTTTTATTTATTAGTTCAATAGCGTAGCTTCCTCAGTAGAGAAATACTAGATTTCTAATCATATTTTAAAACAATGATAAGCAACCATGTTTCTCGGCTAAACCAGGCGAATCTCTAAAAGAGTTTGTCTCTCCGCAAAGCGAAGCCGTATTTTTTTCTGATGGAGCGTGAAAAATGCTAATAAAAAACTGTAAAAAGATAGTTTTTTTTCATCAGGATCGTTTTTTTCTGATAAATTATCAAAGGTACCATTAGTACTATCGTCTGTCTTCATTTTCAGGAGCATTTGAATAACACCCTCTATAATGGACCCATATAAAATAAAAAAAATAATAACTTCGTTAACTAAAAAAATTTAACAGTTACTGTAGTTTTTTAAAAGATTAGCTACGTAATACAAAATGTATTCATTGTTAGACAGGGAGACAAAATATTTTTAGGTAGGTGGTTATGTGGTATTGACACCACATCAATGATACTCGTTCTGTTGAATGATGCCAGAAATTACGGTGACTGTCTTCTTAGGAGGGGCTGGCCAGATATTAAATTACCGAAAATAAATTCATTCGTAAATTTCGGTTTATTTCTTTCCTCTCGTGAGAAAAATATTTTGCAGAAAGATATATGTTGAAACTTATTTTGACGTGGGCCAAATAAATAGCAGATGGTCGTGTCATTTATCTGAAAGTGAACGAGTGGCGGGTTGAAAGGAAAGTAAGCTAAAGAAATTTGCTACAATGAAAGACGGTGGCATTAGTTTGAAGCAAAAACTATTGGATAGCCACAAATTCCGTTTTTTTTGGAAACACATTAAGCTGTTTCACATACTTACCTTATCCAAGGCTGTTTATATGATTTCACATTTACGACTTTGAGGTCTCGGGTTTTTGGTAATAAGGTTTTTCTGTAAAAAAATGTTAGTAACAACTCGATAATTTGGATGATTGGATATTTGAAAGATTTAGGTTTTGTATATAAACGACAGGAGAAAGACCCAAAACCAATGTTTTGGGTCTTTCTCCTGTCGTGTTTGATTAACGTCCCGTCAAAGTATAAGACGGAGAGATTAGGGAGTGTGTTTGTGCACACACTTGTGGGGTTTCAATAGAAGTCTCTCATGCGTAGTTGGCTAATGTGATTCATATTGGCCCACGTACTAACTCGGAATTTAAGTATTTATTACGAAATTGCAAAATTCGGTCAGAAGTACATTATTTAGTTATTAAACTTTTGCATTAAAAGTAGGCAGACGGACCTTTTAACATAAATTAAATTATTTTTTTAATTTATTTATTCATCAACCCGACCTATACCTTATTTTAAATAAGTGTGTATAAGGACCCTATAATGACCATTTTGATACTTTTTCGAATATCGTTTTAAATAGTTTGGTTTTAAAAAGAGCCCGTGCAGTATTCGGTAGATAGCAGCTTGGAAAATATTGCGGGGATCAATCTAAATCAGCTTAGGTGGTTCGAATCTAGTATGGCGTTTGACTGTTTTTTTTAGACTAAATTCTACTTGTTGCCTTCTGGCTCGCAGCGTCAGTTGGAATAACATTTATTAAGTTTTAAACTTCCAATAGCTAAGACTAAAATCGATAGCATTGTCGTAGTTGAAATAATTTTTATGTACTTAATTATTTGGCCTACTGTGCGTACAAAATCTAATGCATATTTAAACACTTGTCAAACGAATTTCACGTAACATAGAAGCAGAGTATGTTGTCAATAAAATGACCGTGATCATGGTTAGCTGTCAGTTCATTGATGCGCGAGTACGAAGGTGATGAAGTGGGATAATTGACTTCTTACGTCATCTAAAATACGTTAACTTTTGCTGAACACATTACATAACGGATATTGTATTCTTTGATTATATGCCTGTCTAGACTTAAAGTGTAAAGTCTACTATATTTGGCAGACTCGCATGTCACCAAAGTCAGTTTCATTTGAACCACTAAGCAGCGACGTGCTTAGGAAAAACAATTAATCGTGCTGGTTTGTGTTGTTAAGCTGTGTCGCAATTTTGTTGGTAAAACCTTATAACAACATACTTTTCATTATTATATTTGTTTTAGTTACCATAATATTCTGAGAAAATACGATTCTTTAGTTAAATATTTTGTACGTATGTCAGATTAGCTGGTGTTGTCAGTTTACACGGGATAATTTTATAAAAAATATTTTATCGTAGAACGACGATGCTTTTCCTCTTTTACATTATTAAAAACTATATCGTGAAGAAAAATATACCTTACCCTCCTAAACATCACGCCGGGCTTTTCGGGTCTTAAGATCTTTTGAGTTTTAGATTGCTTACGGATCCCATACTGGCAAATCGATGGCAAGAAGTAGTATAAGAAAGTAGTATATAAAACAGACAGAGATTTGTATTTTACAAGAGACGACGGCGGCTGAAGAATAGATCTATACCAAGCAATGTACTTACATTACAAGCCTATGTCACTTGATGTACTGGCGCGCGCTAAACATAAATACGGATTAAATATTAGGACCACCCACATTTATTAGGCCGGACACTAAGACCTGATTAAGAGGTCAGCCTTCATTGGTGTCATAATATCGTATCTAAGGCTATGTAGGATTCCAGTAGTGGTCAATAAAATTGCAAAAGCTGATTTTAGACTATTCATATTTGATCTTAAGACAAAGCTTCTTTTATTGTAAACAAAATGTATAACACACAAGACTAAATTATAACGCAACTTATACAATATTTCATTATAATTTAGTGATGATAGTATTACTTCAAGTAGTTACAAAATGCATGCAAGGAGTACTATCTTATACAAATGTTAATGGGAATAAAAGCGAATGTTTTGTGTGATACGCCAACAATACTACGATTAGAGATGTCTATTTAACTTTTAATATTATATATATTCTTTCATACACATATTTATTTGAATGTCTTGGTTTTTTTATGAAAATAACTAGCAACCTGTGTCATACATTATTAGTATTCTTGTTATCCCGTCTAGCTAAGCTAACTACTTTTGGTAGGGTTTGAATCCGCAACCACTGTTTTACAAATCCTACGATATAGCTTTAAACATAGATCAAAGTGCCTCTCCTAAAGACTACGTTACATTTGCATCGTTCAGGTAATGAAAATATTTTGATATAAGTTATATAATTCAATATGTCGATACAAGTTAACATATCTCAGCCCTTGACATTATTTCTATCATTAAACCATTCAATTGCATACTTGTGTAAGTCTCCCCTAAATACTACTATAGCGTCAGCTCAAGTTACAAGAATGTACGCATTAAAGTACTAAAAAAAAATAGGTAAATATACACCAGGGACGAAGCGAATTGCCGCGTCGGTGTTAGGCACTTTACACCAATTGATAAAGGTTCCCCGTCGGGTGCGAAACAAGTTGGGCATCCCCGAAATACACACGTAAGTAAAAACCGTTTATCCTTAATAAATATGCACACTACTCACGAAGGTTTTTTATTCTATTTTAGTTTTTTTTTATCCATTATGTTTACTTTTCCTCAGCTTCAGCTGTAGTTGATGCAGTAACAGTGCCAACGGTGCTAGTTGTGGTCGTAGTAGAGCTAGTAGTAATGGGTGTTGTTGAAGATGTTGTTGTTGTTGGAGGTGGAGTTGGCGGTGTAGTTACTAGGCATGATATATCGAATCCTTTGCAGAAAAGACAAATAATCTGTAAATAATAAAAATTCATAGCCCAAAAAAAAAAATATATAACTAAACATTTGGACACGAGATGAATTGTGACGCTTTTCCTTCAACTTTTATTTTCATCGACAATCCTGTTTGCTTGTAATACTAATATCAGGCCTATAAGGGCAGAGGACAGACTCTCCCGGTAATATAATTTGAAGATGGTTTTGCTGTCAGCCTCGATAATACTATATCAGGCCCTGATTTTCTACAGGCGAAGTAAGTAAAGAAAGTGAAGTAAGTTTAAAATGTTTCAATATTCTTCAAAGCTTTTTTAGGATTGAAATACTAACCTTTTGATTGCGAGCTTGGTAAAATCCTTTACAAATTTCTCCTAGAGAAAATATTGAACTTGGAACCCCGAGACCTGGACATAGCAAAATGTTTTAATATTATAGGTACATATATTGCTAAATAGAACTAACTATTACAGAGATAGTCTAGGTAGATAATATAATAACATTGGTACTAAATGACATTAATTACAACCATAGAATTAAAAAGAACTGTAGAAATATAAGTAGGTACGTATTGATACCTGAACGTTCACTACCAAGTCCAAGTTTCCAATCATTGTCATTCCCTAAAACATACGATAAATATTCAATAAGATAAATGACTAGCAAGGCAAGAGCGTGAAAAAGTAAGGCAAGGTTATTATGTAGAGATAGAAACTTTAATTGGCGCCCAGAATTAAATTTCGATATAGATGTAACAATATCATTTTGGCCATCGAAAAACCCTCTGTATATTGGGTAGTTTGAGCAGAGGCTTCTTTCTTTTCAGGCGCAAATACTCCCACAGTTGCCGATCGGGGTTCCTGTATGGGACTCACGGAGTTCTGAGAGAGTTCATGTATACCGCTCTGAATGAATTCAAATACTGGTGATCACCTTCATTCCTTAACTGTTTCGCTACTGTACAGACAAGAGCAAACTAAAATGTAGGCCACGTTCAACTCGGTAAACATTAAAAGAAGGCTGCCAAGGAAAAGAGACACTTTCGTTGGTTAGATGCACCATTATGAAATTTTCTTGCCAAGTAACTTCAACACATTCTGCACCAGGTGCTGCAGTTTTGGTAGATGTTTAAATTAATGAATACGATTAGGGGATTTTTCGCCATACTATTTTTGATCGATTGAATGGTGATCAAGGTTTATAAAAAATACAGTTTTGAATTTTTTTTTAGGAATAATGGAAACAAATACATCATCCAATCGATACTTCTAACAGTATTTTGAACTTATTCATTTTTCTTTTGATTTAAATTTAAGTCTCACCAGTTGCCTTTTCTTGGGTCACTAGCAGAAAAGTGTAAATAGAAATTATTAATCAATAATATAAATTAAATGAAGTCAATTTTTATGACTTAGATTCCCTCCTGGCCGTTAATGGTTATTAGTGCAATAGTATGAAAATAACGCCAACACTAAAACCACTAACGCGCTGCCAAGAATATCTTACTTTCAATATAAATATGTCAACCCTAGCAGAAAATGCAGTAGTTCTTGAAAAATGTTGAATTTTATAGGGTGGTAATCTCTCAGTCAGACATCTCCCATCGAGTAGAAATCTGCTTCACCCTGCCACCCTGATAATAAATTATTATTATTTCAAAAAAATATTTTAAGTTCACTTAAATGTTATTTTTTGCCATAATTTTACGCATCATAAACAAACTTTATGTCAATAAATCTTTGACATGTCGTTACATAAGGACAACTGCCTGTAGGTAACTTTATAAATTATTTTTGGAAATAAATTCTTGATGGTTCGGTTTTAAGTTACATTATTCAATTTACTGGCTGAAATATAATACAGTTCTATCAGCTTTAGTTGCTGAAAATCGAAAACAGTCGGTCATATACTCCTGAATTAATTCAATTGTTCAACTTTCCACTGGTTGCCGTCTAAATACCTACTTTTGCCTTTTGTTTCAAGATTTTCATGTTAAATAAAAATAAGTATTACAAATTGGAATCAAGTATATCAAAGTAAGAATTTAAAAGCATTGAAAAGTTAAATTTGCAATTACACAATAATCGTGAAGAATGGAAATATAGGTTTTTTGAAATAAACAGTTTAAATGAAAGAAAAATAAAGAAAAATATTATTTAATAATAGTCAAAGCGGTGACAGAACAAAAGACAAAGTTGAAGTTTCGAAACTGTTACTTAACCGAGGTTCGCAAATGACAGCCGAATGTTGCTTACCTATACATATATAAATGAATAAGCAGTTATACAACAGGGACGACTTTTACGACTTTACTCTACGATCCCATAAAATTCACAGCTTTTTTAATGCTATACTTTAAGAAGTTTGTAATTGCAATTATGAACAAATCTTTCAACAATTCTCGATTTAAAAACAATCCAATATAAAGTAAAGAAATAAAAGACTAACCTCCAATACTGTTAATTGGAACACAATATGATGTTGAACAAAACAGAAAACTGAGCAAATAAAATGAAGTCAGGAATAATAAAGACGCCATGACTGAATCCACTCAAGTCGACTTGAATAATGACAAAAATGTACAGAATTTTGCTTTAAAAATTGTATTAATCTGGCACAGTTTGTATTAGCAATAATATGGATACTCCGTTGTGGAATATTACATTTATTTCAATATTATTAATGAACTTTCTTTTGTCTATGACTAAATTCTTAATATTTATATTATCACAATAACTGTGCCCCTTAACAGAGTTCATGTTCTAAAATTTACAAGTTCCCAACATTATAATTATAAAAACCGGAAAACTGCGAGTCTAACTTGCACTTTGAGG
This sequence comes from Euplagia quadripunctaria, assembly GCA_963859945.1. Lineage (NCBI taxonomy): Eukaryota > Metazoa > Arthropoda > Insecta > Lepidoptera > Erebidae > Euplagia > Euplagia quadripunctaria. Next base: position 6,675,141 of record OY982572.1, read on the forward strand.
ATTCCGTACCAACTTTTGTCTAGATGTGTAGTTTATCCATCTCGGGAATTGATTCTCGAAGATTTTTGCTCGTTTTTTCAAAAGGAAAACTTAACTTTGTCGTTCTAAATATACTCCCCGTACATCGATATATGTCACAGCCAATTTTCTAATGTAGCAAAAAATTAACGGCTTTCGGATATTTTACTTTACTTGTTCTGTGAGACCTAGCTTCTCGCTAAATTTCGAGATTTTAGGTTAATAGGAAGTACCTTATAGGTTTTGATATAGGTACCAGTAAAGTAATAAAATTAGTGATAATATGGCCATATTGACTTGGAGGCAACAAGAGACCGCAGACATAAAATATTTGATATTAATTGCAACTTGATACTTCAATCCGTTCCTAAGAAAAAGGGTCTTAACAGACAGACTTACGGTCAGGTAGTTCGCGATAAGGATTCCTTGTTGACCGCGGAACCCTAAGACAGAGAGAGAGAGAGAGAGAAAGAGAGAGAGTGTTTATTATTTATGGCTGATATGTAGTAAACTTCTAACATTCATATATAAAATCGAAAGACTTCGAATTAAAGTGGTATCAATTCTGTCCTAATGTATTTACCTGTTTCAGCTAATATGGAAGCTTGAAGTATATTTTTTACAAAGCTTTATTAGTGCGGGATATTGGCAGCTAAAACCAAATATTGTAATATAAAACAATACCAGTGCCTTCGCCTACTTTTTACACCCTGATAACGTCATATGGCGCACACCATAAATATATGATATGTTATGGTGGTTATGACAATACCTTAGTAAGAGGGTGCACTGACTTATATGGCCCAATGTCTTTAGGGAAGGCGATGGACCGTAGTTTATGTTATGGCGTGGTGCAAAAAGCGATCCTGTATTTGTATTTCAGACAATAACGGCTTATAGAAAACGTAAGATATGAACCTAAACAAATTATCTAGTAGTGTGACAGCATAGAGACGTTAGAGAGAGAGAGAGAGAGCGAGAGAGATGAGAGAGAGAGAGAGAGACGTTTTCGAAATACAATAAATTTACATATTTATAGGAATACAAAAATTGCTCAAAGATTTTTTTTACAAGACCACCACATACACGGCCGTCTGATCCCAAACTAGGCAGAGCCTGTACTATGATGCTTTTTTGTCCTGGGTGGGAATCGAACCCATGACCTCTTGCTCAGCAGTCAGGATCACCAATCACTAGATCAACCAGCCCATCAGAACTTAGCCGGCGACTATGCCTTCTGTTGTTTCTTGCATAGCCTTACGTTCAACCATACCATGATTTGGACAAACACGTATCTGTAACTTGCCAGAGAAGAAGAAAAATCGTACCCACTCGTGGTACAATTATGTATATTTCAATTAATGTGGAAATGCATATTCTTATATTGAGAAAATATTTAAATGTTTGTTTTTAGTAGGACTAATCTTCTTCACACTGTCACTTCTGTGACTCCTCTAAGCCAGGGTCAACAACAGTAGTCACTGTTTGAAAGCAACGAGACCCGGGGAATGTTAAAATGTGTTTAGTTGTAAGGAGTATAAATATCATCCCTCCTTAGCACAGCAGCAGACAGAGGAGAAAAGAAAAGTCTATAAACAGTTAATGTAGGTATAATGCAAACATTTTGTTTGCCCAACCAAAGTTAATCTCACAAATAAAAAAGCAAATAAACCATTGGGTTTAGGAATAAAGGAACAATTGTTTTCATACGTACACGTTTTGTCGTTATCTATTCAGTTAAACTCTTACAGGCGTACCATAAAATTGATAGCTAATTTAAAATGTCCTATGTAAGCAGAGCCTTTATATCTTCATTCTTGTATTGTTTTGAGGTTTTTAGTATACTGGTAAATGTTGGAGTAACGATTTAAAGCGACGCGACGGAGCTACAAAGCTTATTGCACAACAGGTTGTCACGCACTTTTGTGATTACTTATTATTTTATTTTTATTTTATGGCTACGGACGTCTGTCGTCTCGTAAATTGTATGTCAATGACTCAACAATTATAGCTGTTTTTCTTTTATGACTTAAGGTAACAAAACTGGCATAACAGATGCACAGTTTGAGATAAGAGTTTGCAGGTATTTCAGTAGTATCTGTACAATACATTTATTGCGACGTCCATTTAGAGGTGCTTGAAGTATAATACTTTAAAAAACTACATACCAATTAAAGGCTTTGATGAATTTGACTAAGGTTTCCTCTATTTCCCTGTCCCTGAATATACGGGTGAGTCGTTTATAGGAGGTAGCTAAAGTTCAGATGGCAGTTCAGAAGGCATTCATATTATAACTTATTAGCGGCCATCCATTTATCCTTACAAACTTTCACCTTTTTAATAATAGTTAGATTTTTAATTCTAATAGAGTTAGTATTAAATTACATTTTAAGGGAACGGTTTGATTGAATTATTCCGTAAGTGGCTAGTTTAGTAATGACTATTTACGCATTTATGGGTGAGTACCAAATACACATCACAAACGTAAACAATAACACAAAATATTAATAGTTTTGCTCTAAGAAATAATCTAAAGAGAGGATCAGACCACAATGTGACGTATACATTTCAACGTCAATGTGAACTTGCTCAGACACATTTGAACTATCAAATAGTTTACATAGCACAGCTCCAATACAAAATCTGTTAAAATGAAAAAGGGTCTTTGACCTAAAGAAATTCGAGCAGGTTTCATTGTGCAGCAGTTCGTTGGAACTTAAAAATTTCATTGACCCTATACACAATGAAATGTTTGTAATGCAAAGTAAATTCTATTCAGCGAAATTGCCTTATTTCGTTTGGTACTTAGCCCCTTTTGATGAAACTACCTTGAAATGTCAAAGCTGATGTTTACTCTGACGGTGTGCACACCCTAAGTAAAATTTATTCGGCTCCAAGTATTGGCATTAAGTGGACCTCTTCAAAAATACAATTTACAACGTGAATTGTAAATGAAAGCCCAGAGCTGAGCACAGATAGTGAAAATTATTTTTGATATTGAATAAAAGCAACTTTTATAAACGAGTACAAATGCAGGAGATGTATTAATTAGTATCGTCGTAGATATCGTAGGAGTATCTTACGACCCATGACTATTAAGCTCTGTTACGTTATTATTTGATCGAAATATTTTACGTAATCAATAGAACATAGATTAAATGAAATAATTATTACATATATTACATATATTTATCATAATATCGATATTTAGATAGGATTTTAGTCGATTATTATCTTATAACTGGTAGACGCATACTAAATGTTGCCAGACGACAAAAATAATATTTTTATTACTAAATAGAAGGATTTCATAAACTAGATTTAAAACATTTTTGTTTAAATATACGAAAACATTTCTCAATGTTTTTTTTTTAATAATGTGTGCATTATTAGATACGTTACCAAGTTAAGAGTTAAAACGGGAGACTTACGCATATAAATCAGTAGTGGTTGTCCCCTTGTCCACGAATATATTGGTTTAGAACGTTGTTTGAGAATTTCGTTGGTCAGCCTGGTTTGTTATCAAACCTGCTTTTCAAAATATTTTTAATGGTGGTAAAGTAAAGTAACACGCGTAAAAAGTGCAGCAACTGAATAACTTTGTTTAATATAATTAACATGTTGCCTGTTTGTCTAGTGGTTAGTGAACCTGACTGCTGAGCCAGAGGTCGTGGGTTCGATTCCCACCCAGGAGAAATAATTGTGTGATGAGCACGATAATTTGTTCTGTGTCTGGGTGTAATTGAATATAAAGTTGCCCTGCTAACAAAAATGAGATCAGATCTTTTGAATGAATGAGTAAACATGCACATATATAATATACATGTCTACCAATTTTTAAAGGGTATGAAAACACTATGTATGATGTCAGTTGTACGCGTCAGATGAGTAGATAGAGGTATTTTCTACACAATGGATTTTACTATATATGTATTTAAATACTGAATGTTTCCACTTCGCGTACTTGGAAACACTTTACCAGATTGGTGTATGCTTACTGCTCTGCTACCATGAGTCGTAGCATAATGTTATCTTTAACACAGAATTCCAAAAAAAATGGTCTATCTAAAGTAAAAAATGCCTTTTTTTTCCAAATCGACCGGATTAATCCTGAACAAAATATTAAAGTTTTCAGCCATGTAGTACAGTGTAGATAGATTCAATATGAAAAGTCTTGGGCCGACTTTGATCCCCCGTCAACTGATATTTCGATGCTTATACTTGTTTAAAATTATTTATAACTTGAGCAGTGAAGAAAAACTGGATAAAACTTTGCATATACGAATCTTTTCCAAAATGGTTTCTGTGGTGGTGGTTTCTTTTTTGAAAACAATAAACAGCCATTATGTTCTTAACTACTTCACTAAATCACAAATTGTGAAAAATAAAATTTTATTTTCATGACATTATAATACTGGTATAGAAATGTAAAGAACAGGTTTTATCCTAATTAATTTTTCACTTCAAAAAAACTCACGTACTTAGTTTTTATGACATTATTCAGAGCAAATAAAAATAATTTGTTGCAGATAAAAATTGTAAAATTTAAAGCGCAATGGAAATTGTAAAGATTTATTTTATAACGAACATTTCATAGCCACTTTTGTAACTAGAAATTAACAACTCGACGTGAAAATTGCAAATTATTCAGCGTTGGTATCAATGTGTTAATAAACACGTAAACTAACAGGAAAATGCAACAATATTTTATAGTTGCTATATGCAAACGGCTTGGCTTCACGTTCTGCAGTTTTAACAAGAGCTAGGATTGTAACAAACTACTGATTTGTGCGTGTTATCTTGTTTAATTGAAGTTCCTGTTTAGATGGCAGCACAGATGAAGGTAGGATGATAGTTGTATGGTAAATGGTTGACAGTTTACCCTTTTCCCCCTTTCACTCACTTTCCCTTACACTCACCTTAAAGGCCGGCAACGTACTTGCGACCCTTGAGTTGCAGGTGCCCATGGGCGGCGGAAGTCATTTACCATCAGGTGACCTGTCTGTTCGTTTGCCCCCTATATCATAAAAAAGTATGTGTATTTTTTACAATTCAATCTACTTTAAACCCATGAAAATAAATACGTTTTGTGCAAAGACCCTTATAGGTGATATAGTGTAGACTGCAATATTACAGCTTGAATAGTTTTTAATTTGTTCGTATTGCTTTCTAAATAATATGAAATATTACGTACATATTTTCAACTTTACTGTATTCGACTAGACAAGTCATTAAGCAATTTAAGAAGACGCAGAAGGTGGAAATATATTACCTTTTTACTCACGTTAGCACTCTAAAAATCATTATTATAGTTTAAAATGACTCTTCATTTTACTCCACCTGTGAGAAAACAAACTTTAACAAATTTTATCAGGGGTTATTATCGTCCTTAAGTTCATCAATCAGGACTCCTCTTAAAGTTGAACAAAATAATAATTCAGGTCTTATCCTGAATTATTATTTTGTTCAACTTTTATTGGATTTATTCGATCTTTTCCAGACAAAACAAGACACTTACGGGATTTCTACACACACATACACATATAAAGTGCACGACACCACTTTTATTTAGAGTCGCGGCGTCGTTGGTTGATAATACACTTACATACCTATATCATCTCAAAGCTCTCCTTCCAGCTTAATCTATGAAAAGAAAAAATAACAATAAAACGACTGCTTGTGTGTAAAAGAATAGTAATAGTACTAATAGTAATAGTATTCTTTACTGTGGTTCATAAGTAGGTACATAATACAGATGTTATAGTTTACGATATCTAGACCAGCCATTTCCCGCCCATTGGACACTTGACAGAATTAATTTGAATCCCATTTATATAATGTTAGACGTAGTCACATACACATTCAGTCATCAGTCACAAACAAAGTCTCGTTACAAGTGCTAAGCACCATTATCACCAGGAATTGGGTCTTCAATTTCAATCTGAAAACACAAAATATTATCATGATCTTGGTTTTAGTACGACCAATGGTTAAAGTTAATAAAAGAATATTTTTAACCTATGATCCTGACTACTAAGCCAGAGGTCGTGGGTTCTCTGTCATAAGCTATGGTCACGCCTGTATATATAATATGTATGTATTTGGTAATATAAAGCTATATATGTCAGCAGTCTGGTTACCATAGTACAGGCCTTGCCTAGCTCGGGATCAGACGGCCGTGTGCCGTGTGTGTGTTTCAAGTTATTGTTGGACTTGTCATGAAACACCGTTCAGAATCCATGACGTCTCATTTATTGTCAGTAAATAAACTTTATTACAACCTGTATATTAGCTGAACCTTTATCTATCTATCATGTAACGTAATCTTTCAACGTATTTTTCACCAATTGCAAGACGTTCGATAAACTTGATATTTGCACACGTATCACGGACGGATGACAATACAAGACAAAAAATATGAAAAAAAAAATTACATAAATATACGATAACTAGCTTAAGCACTGTTTCATTTACTTCAAACTGCAAGTTCATTCACACCAGCTGCACGCTACGTAGTGTGTCGTTATAGTTATTTTATTTCACCAGACGTACACACCACTTAATTTCTCAGCGTAATCCTGCCACACATTCACTGTCTCATCCCTTAAGGAGAGGATAGTGATAAAATATTGCAGGGGATTACCAAAGAATGCACAAATGTATTTAGGAAACTTACGCTTTTTGTCCCACTGTGAACGGATACAGCGATAACGAAAATACATTTTAACGGATTGCATGCATTTTTTTTTAAATATGTCAATAAAGACTATTTTCTCTCTTTATTAAACTTAAAACTTATAAATTACATTTTTAAATATGTACAAAACAAAATATATATTTACAAATATAAAAATAATAGACCGCCGACATCGGGTACAGGGACCAAGACACCGGTGGTTAGGGCTCACAAAGACAGGAACCTCCTCACTATACGGGCCATATCGAGGAGAACTGTTCTGCATCAGACCCTTGACCAGCCGTCTAACGCGAGCCTCTTGAGGTGTTGATCAAGGCTCTTCTCAATTAATCCATGAGCAGATATGACAATTATTATTATTACCTGCATTCCTTTGACGTTAGGAAAATGTGTAGTGTGAATAAAGGCGCCTGCATTTCTGTCGCATTGTGTGTTGCTGAATTACTTTTGATAGGTACTACTGTGGTAAACATTTACTAAAAAACCTTGTAAACATTTAAAATTTGGAACACTTTCATGGACGGATCTTCAGCAAAAGGACAAGTCCCCGACCTCTGTGTCTGTTGAAAATATGCTATTATAGTATTTTTAGCTCGTATGTGCAAAAGGCTTATAGAATCGTTGAATCGTCGTTGTCTTATTGAATTGTTTATCCACCGGTGATCATAACTTGATATTATAGGTACTTCCTCATACTCTAACTAATGTAACTATAGACATACAGACATCGTATCACATGACACAATGAAAAGACTACAATATATTATGTTATAATATAATACATTTATTGTGCTGCCCTACGTGACAATAGAAAATGTGCGGTTATAACATGAAAGTTGGGTTAATCTACAAAGTAGCTAATAAATGAGGATATTACGGTCATCTTATACATAAAGTCAGTAACAGATACAGTTCCTTGTACATATATTTATTATTATCGTATACTCTAGTGTAATATTTTAGTATTTTATTTAAAATTTCGAATTGGACATTTTGTTAATTAAAGGTTTAAAAAATGGGTGTTTGTAACCAGTTGAAAATTAATAATAATATGATATTGTGTTTCAGCACTCCCCACAAACCTTTTTTTTAATATTGTAGATTTTAATAATAATAACAAACCCTTCAACTCTTTTACATCATTCTGACCGTTAACCGTAAGACTACGTGTACACTAGGAAGGAATAGTGGTCTCGGAGGCTTCCTTTTATGCCTTCCTTAGCCTTTATAGACCCAGCTGTGACGAAACACCGTTTATTTGTAGTCGGTTTGATTGCGATATACCCATGGTGTACCGTCGGGGGGGAGGGAAAGGGCAGGAGAGGGCAGGGCAGGTCAGCTGCAAATTTATGTCTTGCCCCCCCCCCCCCCCGAGCCGACAAAATCAAATTTCCCCCCACACCCTGGGATGATAAAAACTAATTTTGCCCCCCTGGACTAAAATCTGGGTACGCCCATGGACATACTATTTCATCATGAGCACCGGTAAGTGGGTTTCCAGTCACCAAAAAGAGGAGGAGACTTTCATATGACAGATTTTAACAGTCACCACAACAAAGACGTTTCACCGAGCAGATGTAAGTAATCGCAATTTAACCACTAAACTCTCGACGACCTATTAATTTTAATTTGAGTCGCCAACTACTAATTACTTTAGACAGACACATAGTTTCAAACTATGCTTAGTTTGGTTATATCAAAGTTATTATAATGTTATCGACGATGTAACTTTACCAATATCAGAGGTATATGCACGATATTGTGTCTATTTAGGGTTCCGTACTTCGAAAGAAAAAAAGGAACCCTTATAGGATCACTTTGTTGTCCGTCCGTCCGTCTGTCTGTCAACACCCTTTTTCTCAAGAACGCGTGGAGGTATCAAGCTGGAATTTATATCAAATACTCAAGTCTACTGTTTCTTAGAGCTGTGAAAAAATAAAACTTTTAGGCCAACGCAATCAAAAGGTACAGCCGTTTATGCCGCAAATTCCCGCAAATTTTCGACACTTGCAAGTAAATCAAAACCTACAGGGTACTTCCCGTGAACTCAGAATCTTGAAATTTTGCTACGAAGCAACGTCTTATTGCACAGCTAAAGGAAAAATTGCGAAAACCGTAATTTTTTTGTTACATCAAATAATAAAAATATTTTACGGAACCCTCGGTGCGCGAGCCCGACTTGGCTGGTTTTTTTTTTCTTTGAGACTTTCTAAGATTCAGTTTGAGACTTTCTAAGGCTAAATGAACTCTTCGTCTAGTCAGCATAACACCGTCTTGTACGATCTATCTGTTTTTAATAGCTACTATAGAGATGGGCGGAGACGGAGTCCAAGTATATAAGCTTGCGATCACCTAGGTACTTCTCCTTACAGAACTATAGTGCCGTCCTATTTGGTATCGTAACGTTAGATTGATTAAATTACTCAGGGTTAGAGTTAATCAATAACAATATAACCAACCCAGATTCAAAAATTTCTTTGCGCTAATTACAAAGCTAATAAGCAAGTAGCAAGCAAATACTTACAGATAACCAGTCGATAATGAAATATTAATTATTTTTATAATAACATTTCACTTAACACGCTTTTTGAAAGCAAAATAATAATTAAACTAACATGAACATTATTGTGTGCTTTACCACAGTATATGTTTTACTCACCTTCTACCTACTGCCCTCTTGCATTATCTTATTTTTATTAACTAATAACTAAACATTTCATGTTTTAAGTACCTAAAAAAATTCACAAAAAATTGTTGTTATAACGGCTAGCTGGATTTCTATGTAGGATAAATGCTCAAATTATAGCTGCTATAAAGCTAAGTGGTCATGAAGAGTGGTGACGTTGTAGTAATTACCATCTATGTCACGGCTTCGTCTCCGAAAGGAAAAACAGTTTTTAACATAAAGTAGGTTAATAGCGACCACGATTATGCTTTATTGCTGACCAGTTAGGGACTTTTTGGATCTGAAGTTAGGGTCGTTACCATAATATATTATTTTAGTTTGCCACCGTTTCTAACACCGTCAGCGTGAACGTATGTGGGAAATTGGGACACACTCAACTAGGGTTTGCAATCCCGCAGTCCTCCCGGATCCTGCGTCAATTTTAGTAAAAAAAAAGTAAAAATTAGCTTACCGAGCTTTTTAACTCACCGAGAAAATTTGGTGTAAGCCCAGCCTGCTTCAGAACTGCAGATATACCGATATAAAGATAGATTTGGCGCCAACTTTCGAATTGCGTGGGATCGTGTTTTATAATATGTAGTGATAAATTCGTTTCCATTTTGGTCAAAAATTAAAGCTGTATTTCTATAAAACTGAACTCTCATATATTAGATGCTAATGATTTGCTGAATAAAGCGTAGATTATTTCATTATAGTGTATGAATTCTTTTATTTTGTATGGATAATAATTTTTTATATATTTAGGCTCTGACTTTCCGCAAACAGTCAGTACGAGTTACAGGTATGCAACCCGACCTGCTGGAGCTAATGCTTGCCTATTCTTCCGTATAAAATCCCTCAAATCAAAATCATTTATGCCAATTAAACTAATAAAAGGTATTTTTGAATTGTCAGGAGTAGGAGTAAGTCACACTAAGTCAGTCGTGAACCTAGTTGCCTGTCCCAATACGTAGATCCTATGGATCAGCAGTCTGGTTACCATAGTACAGGTTCTGCCTAGTTTGGGATCAGACGGCCGTGTGTGAGATGTGTGAAGTTATTATATAACCTAAGTATTAGGCGATTTCAAAGTTCTGTAGTTAGAACGGGTTGTCGGACTTTTTAGGGCTCCTACTACCCGTAACGAAATACCACAGATGTTTGTATGGCAACCGGGACCGGCTTAACGTGCTTTCCGGGACACGGAGGGGTCTCAATGTGTTAAGAATGGTCATCCATCCTAAGACTGACCTGGCTAGTATTACTTAACTTTGTAATGTGCCAATCTACTTGGTTACCTCTTAGCCGAGCCCCTCGTGTAAAATAAAATATTCTTATTACAGGAGAGCACTTTTACATCTATTACCTCTAAACAAGAGCTATTTAGCGTGACAGTTGTAAAATCACTTCTCTCAAATGTTTACTAGATCAAATGCTGCCCTAAAAATCAATATTCGCTAACGTTTGAAGTACACGCTTGTACATTCATTATGTCGACGTTCGATAAGCGCATCGGTAGCGGCTCAATATGACATGTGCCATTATAAATAGCACCGCTACGTGTCATAGCAATAGGAATTGTAAATTAGTTGCATTTACAATTCCTTTATAGAAATATGACGTCAGTTTTTAAAGTATCGACTAAAGTTGCTATCGTGTACCTTTGCGTAAGAGTACAGGGTTTAGGGTAAAATGAAGCTTAAATACATACATATTTTGTAAAAAATGTTCTGATTGTCTGTTCGATTTATAGTCACTGATAGTTGTAACTAAAAAAGTGTGTATATTCAACAATTGAGATGTCTAAATATTTTTCATTGTGTTTGTGCAAGTATTTATTCTTGGTTACGGTTTTGAGTTGTTGCAATTTTAAACCAGTTTTACGTCCACAAGTCGAAGAAAATACAATGAATATAGACAACCCTCATAGTAGATGATATAGAATGTATGTTATATGTATATGTGGGTCCATAATAATAATAATATTTTAGGATATTATTATACAGCACCATCTAGTCTTAAAATAAGCATAGCTTGTACTATTTGTTCTAGAACACCGAAAACATATATAAATATTTATTATGTTAATACATACGTATTACTTTACGTTTATACATATAAACAGCTAGGTCAATACAAATAGATAATTATACTCAAGCATACAAAATTTGTACTATACAGAAATCGAACCGCGACCCCCGAGTGACAGTATACCACCACACAGTTTACAGCTGCGCCACTTTGGTCGTCAAAGTGGTAAAATACGTATGTCAAAAACATAATTTCAGTTTGCAAATTTGTTTGCAGGTACTCAACAATATTTTACTGAACTTCCGGAATAAACAAGATATGGCACGAATAACAAATGACAGAAATATTTTAAAAAATACGTCCAGTTTTAATATTTGCTTACGAACTCGAAGATGCGGCTCTGAATACTTATTATTGACTCGATGACAGTAACTTTTTATGGAAGAGAAGTGTAAAATAACCAGAAAATTCATTCAATTCCATTGATTAAATACAAACTAGTAACATCAATGTATTGCCAGACTATAATAATTGTCAAAAAACTGAATCGGTCATTTCAAAAACCTCTTAAGTCACTCAATTAGAATTTTTCAGAAATCAATAAAAACTGTTTCATACACAAACAAATGAGTTTTAAAGGACTATTTTAAGTTTAATTTAGTATTTGAGTGATAAAAAATTAAAGTTTATTAATAGAAATAATGAAAAAAACCTGAAAAACAGTTCTTGACTTATGTTGTTTTAGCGAGAAAAAGGGTTAGTGGTATATAATATAACCAAAACAATCGTAGTAATCATAGTTTTTATTGCTTATTATTGGGAATTACACTTAAAAATAATCTTATTAACATTTTACATGTATTCATTTGTCGTGTTTTCAATATCTTCATAGTACTTAGTCCTATTCTCCATCATTCTCATCTGGATTATCTTCAACAATTGCAGTTGGAGAGCTAAAAATTTTGTTATAAAATGGCATATGGTCTTTCAGAATGCTATCTTGAACTCGTTTTAAATCGAATATTTTTTTTATTGATGGGCACTTTCAAATTATAGGCTTTGGTCGATGGAAGTGAAACAGAAGTTGTTATTTTTTTATTAATGAGAATGAATGTTTAATCAATCCATCAATATATTCCTCGGCTGTGATAGTTCCTTTTCGATCTGAATCATACTGAAAACTCATGTATGTCGAAGGTGCGAATGACTTTCTCTGGTCCATTGGGACTTTTTTTCCATAAGATTCAGTTGACAAACATGTTTTTTTTTGTACAATCTTGGCCACCATTTCTTAAATTCCAAAGAATCTTCAGTTTTTAGCTCTATGACTATAAATGTTGAGCTGGAGTTCGAAACCAAATCAATGTATTCTCCTGGGACATGGATACGATCATGCTTTCGAACATTTTTTTATGACTCCAAAATCACGGCCATTTGGTAAAAACGAATGACCACGTATGGCAAAATACTGATAAACTTTTTCAAATCTTTTAGAGTCAGCCAAAGCCAAAATAAATCTCAACAATGTATTATTTTTATTTTGACCAGGGCAGCCGTCGGAAAGTAGTAGTGCATGCAAAAACCTCATAAGTCACTGACTAATGTTGTTAATGCAATGAACGTCTTTCACGCGGTATTATTGGAAGAGGAAGGAATGTATCGACTTACGTGGTTTTTACCCAAAATACGCATCTCCCTTTAAGGAACCATTTTTAGCAAGAAAAGCATGTTGGAAAAAAATGTGACTTAAGAGGTTTTTGAAATGACCGATTCATTACTGTTTTTTACAGCAATAGTTTCATATCTTATTCTTATTTTTCAGATCTTTCAACCTTTTTAAGAAATATTTTTACTTTGGTATTGTTTACGTTCATGGGTGAGAACGTATTTTGTTACAATTTAATGCGCTAAAGTAAAGCAAAATAACTAGTAAAGTTATTACGGTTTAACATCCTCCAAAACTTTGTTAGTTTAGTCAATAACGCACAGGTTTTGACCACGTAGTTACCATTATTCGTCGTAAAAAAAATTATCAGTAATTAAGAAAGTACCATACATTTTTTATTTAGCTTTAAATAATTCTTTGTTCCATAATTCAAAAGGAACAATCAGAAACTTTATAGGTCTATCTGTTTTGTATTATTATTCATTGTTTACTGTTGTTGTTTACTATTTTGTTCGGTTACATACACAAGTTCGGTACAGAAGTTTGTAGCTGACTGGCTAATTGATGTAATTTACAGATATTTTTTATTTATTTATAAACTTCTTTTAAACTGTAAACCTGCACTTACGAGTTGTAAGCAGTGGTAAACATTGTGAGTAAATTGAGAGCGCGCACTATGATTCTGAAAAATAAATTAAATAACGTAGTAGAGAAACAGGTTAATACGAGTACTTTATGAGTGTATTTATAATTCTCCATTATGATAACAAATATTGAAGCTTTCAGTCTGTCTATGTATGTCTATCTACTATAAAAATATATTTAACTAGTCTTACTGGAGGCTTTTGTAAATAAGTAAGTTAAATTTATTTAAAATCTTAGAAGGGGTTTATGGCCTTCTAAGATTTTCAGCGTTTCACCAGTGGAAAAAAAATCATTAGACATATTTCAGTAGATCAGAAAACAGAACTTTCAAACAATTTTATCACAAAGGATCTGCGTCTGATGGAATTAAAACTAAACAAACCTCAAACAAAATACTTTTTACGATATAATTAAAATTTAACGATACTCAAAGTTAAGTCAAGGATTAAGAAACGAAGTTTCTATTTCATTTAGGTATTGTTATTGGTTTCAACCGCCCGAAGGCGACTAATCGACCTTTTGTGTAATAATAATCAAGTTTCCCACTCGCAAATCTACTTCTATCGCAGTCGTACTACAGCAAAGAAAGTTCAATAACTGCTCATAAATAATATAAAACATTTTTACATATTTTGGCATTAATGTACGCTGATTAAAAGTACAAATGTTTGCTTTAAACAATAGCCTAAATTTTAGAAGCTATATTATCTAGTTAAGCTAGCAGTTGCATAATGATAAACTCGAATTGAAATACATATTATACGTAATATTTTTTTTTTTCATTAATATTTAGAAAACAGGCATAGCCAAATATTAATGGAAAACCTTAGATATTTAATTTTGAAATAGTTATAAAAAATCATAATTAACAAATTAATAAACTTTTATGAACATTTATCGCAGGATCTTATGAAGTATATATATCAAAAGGGCTCTACGAAGTTTCTAATTAGGCCAATTATTTATACCTTTTATCCCATTATTTATACCAACGGAGAATAAGAAAAAAATTGTTAGTTAACAATTGAATAACTTTTTGAAAAATGGTGATAAAACTTTTTCCGACGGAGCTCGATTCTTTCAAGTGTTAAGAAGATACTAGAATTTTTTCAAATTTTTAAAATGACATTTTATGTTATAAAAAATTATTTAATCTGATGAACTCACTTTACCGGCGGCGCGCGCATGCCATAACAGCCCTACTTTCAACGTCAAATTAAAATTATAAATAATGGAGATAGATTTCCGGGAATTGGAACTTTTTTATCGGAAATTTTTTCTTCTTTAACGAGTTTTTTACAATATTGCTTAAATACTAATATTTTTGGATTTATTAACGAAAAACTAAATACCATTTTTTTTCATCTTATTTTGTTAATAACAATTGCAATTTTTTACCTGCACCAAAATCCTTCAAAAATATTTTTCTAAAGGTGATTCCGAATCCAATGAGCTATCGCTCATATTTTTAGGACCTTTATCTCTATTTTTCACGTTTTTGAACTTGTTGACTAGACTAGAGCTTTGACTTTGGTAGTCTCTTTGAATACACACTTTCTATTGAAATACCTATTAGTGTCCTTAAACTTACATTGACGCGTCGTGTGTGACTGAATGGGTGTCAGTGTTGGTTTACATAATGTATGGAAGCAATTATTTATCACGTGTACAAATGCATGCTATTGATAAGATTCAAGTAGATAGGAATGCTGTACTAGAGTATAATTTTGCAAAATCGGATTAGGGTAATCCTAACTAATATAATAAATGAGATAGCAAGTGTATGTTTTTTGAAGTGAAACTTCTTTAGAATCGTTGTGATTTGAAAATTCGATGAAACGAGAAAGTCACACTAAAGAGACAAACAGCGAGAGAATGAGATAAAATACAAGTATACAGTGTTTCCTATAATCTTTTTCTTTGCGCCTGCATACTACGAAGCCTACAGAAAATGCGTCATAGTCAACGTGATTTATCATTCACGTGTATCATTTTTGTGCATTTGCGGATTAAAATTCGTTGGTTAATTAATTTATGTTAATTATTTAACACATTTATCTTAATTTGACCAATAACTTTTATATAAATTATCTAAAATTAAATTAATTATCATTAGTAAATTATTTGTATTGATTTTACTTTTTATTTCTCATTCTCTTGTAGGCTACTTTTCTGAAGTTTCACACTTTTTTTTTACACTTCCTTTG
Source organism: Euplagia quadripunctaria (assembly GCA_963859945.1). Taxonomy (NCBI): domain Eukaryota; kingdom Metazoa; phylum Arthropoda; class Insecta; order Lepidoptera; family Erebidae; genus Euplagia; species Euplagia quadripunctaria. The sequence continues at coordinate 6,691,070 of OY982572.1, forward strand.
ACTTTCTTTTGGGTATAGAAACGGACCTAAGGTACCTTTCATCCAGAAATAAGTATTGTTTTGTTGTTGTGAAGCCGTGGGCAAAAAATACAGATTTTTATCTGAATGTAGGTTCCCGTCAAATGAAGAGTAAAGTTAAATACTTTAATTTTTTTTACATAAAGCTATGTAACAATACAAACACGCCCAGTACTAAACAATTACCACTTACAACACCCATGTGCTTTACCAATCCTGTCTTTCTCTACCAAGAACTGGTGATTTTCACCGACAGATAAAACAGCACTATGAAAGCGGGACAGGTAAACTGTGGTCTTTTGAAGTTTGACTAGTCTGTCAACGGATATATTGATACTATATCCCAAAGAGCAAATAATAGTAATTATTGCTCTTAGCTATATCCGAAAATCGAATTGACTGGCATTCATGAGAGACAGTAGGAACACGAACGATCATTGTGGATCAAGGCCTTTTTTAATAGGTCACGCATTAATGTACCGTTGCGATGGATTTAATTTATCCAATCTTTATGTAAAGTTGTAAGCAGACTTAATGCCTTGCCTTAATGCAGTATTGGGTTTTTTGGAGAAATTGATGTTGACAATAATGCTGATAGATTTAAATGTATACTTTTTTTAACAGTAATCCTATTTTTATATTGTCGTCGTCGTGTAAGTCGAAACATTGTGATGATAGACAGTTTTCATCCGTATATTCACTTAAACCCTCCACTAGAAAAGGGTCTTATAACCTACTAGCAGCGCCCCGCGGTTTCACCCGCGTAAGTCCCGACCCTGTGAGAATATCGGGATAAAAGTAGCCTATGCGTTAATCCAAGTCTCCAGCTATCTACACACCAAGTTTCATCGCAATCGGTTCAATGGTTTTTCTTGAAAGAGTAACAAACATCCATCCATCCATCCATCCAAACTTTCACATTTATAATATTAGTGGGATAGTGGGATTTACCAATACGTAGTTTTATTTACCATGATGTTTTTTTATTGTACTTGCGGAGACATTTTGTAAGTAATAATAAGATAAACACGTAAACGCTTAACCCATCGGTGTTCGGCCTGTCCCTCTTCAAAGTATTCGACACGTCAACAGCCCAAAAATAGCTTGTCAATAACGTGTCGATACTATACTTTTACCTACTTTAAATAATATTGCTCTTTCATCACGATTTTCACTCAAAATACAAAGTAGGTATTAAAATAAAGCACTGACTGATTGATTTAAATAAATAAAGAAATAAGTGAATTAAATAAATACATTTTCTAATATAATGTATTTTATATATTATTTTTTAATGGATAAATCTAGTAATATTGCCGTATTAACGACATAGGATAAAAAAGTCAAAAGATAAACAGAAACGGATTTATGCCACGTTCCTATAACCAACAAACGATTCGTTTTGCTTACGGACGGTAAAATTTTCGTTGAAAATTCGTCGAATTGTTTCTTGATTATAGGAACGCGGCATTAAACGATCAAATATGGCTAACGTCAAGTTTTGCGTAAATAAGATATTATTCGACCCAAGACTCAACGTTAGTCTACGTAGACTCAACGCTGTGAGACATGGGTAATAGAATTTTTTAATATGGGACGAAACATTAAAAGACAAGTGCAAAAAAAGTTAACAAGTTGTTTCGGGGTCAATGTGTGCGATTTTATACTAAAATCACAAATAATGTACAAAATTTAGGTCTGAACAAATTTAAATCCACATTAAATCGACAGCTATGCGTGAAGGGCTATTACTCACTGGTGGATTATATGCAGGGTAAAAAACGCTTGGGACTAAATTATTTTTGGATTCACAGGCTATCTCAAATACTTAATACGAATATAATGTGAGCTAATATGTTTTTCATCTTCTGTCTTTTATGTCTTTCTTTAACTTTAACTTTTAATTTTATCTTGTTTTATTTCCAGTATCCATACTTTCACTGCTTAATTTTAGTTTGCTTACTTTTAATCTTAATAACATTATTATTGGGCACGATAAAACGGTGTTGTATTATATTATGTATTTCACTAAATAATAAACATGTATTGTTAAACTATCTGGTGATTTAATAGAGAGGCCGTGAGTTTGTTTGCCCGATTTCTTCTCACAAGGCTCAACTACTTGGAAACGGGTGGTTTTAGATCGACATTGGCAGAAAGCAATCTTACCTATTTGCAACACGGTATTATTAATGTTTATATATTATTTGTGTTACTTAAAAAAAAAGGAACCTATTGTTGCGGTGACATTGTGTTGATCTATAATTTAGAATTTTAAGTTAAAAAAGAAGACGAAGAAATTCTTCTTATAAAACAATTTATAAGATTTTTATAAAATAAAGCATTTGACTTTGACTCTGAAAGTGGCATGAACCTCTACACCTTTTTTATTGCGACTGACAACCTCTTCCTCTTGTGTAAAATATGATTTGTTTGTCACCTCAGTACTTAAGTGAAAACCTCACTCCTAAAACTTGAGCGAGCTCAACGAGCAGTATTGAAAACATCTTTGTCCCTTTCCTTTCGCTTCCTCACAGTGTGGATCTTTATGAAATGTAGCTTCCTTTCAGTTCGACAACTATTCATTCTGTATACTGTTCTTAGACAACATTCCTTATTATTTTTCGATACCTCTGTATTGTCCAAGAGACGCAAATATAACGTATATTCAAGTTCACAATCTTATAATTTCTCTCACAGATCCTTTTCTTTTTTGGGTGGTTACTTCCTACTTAATATTATAAACGTGAAAGTTTGTCAGGATGTTTGTTGCTCTTTCACACAAAAACTACTGAGATGATTGCTATGAAACTTGATATGTTGATAGCTGGAGACCTGGATTAACATATAGGCTCTTTAAATTTTGATCCCGATATTCCCACGGCACCGGGACGTACTTAGTACATAAGAAACACACAAAAGCGTACAAGTCTAAACACACATTTACACATGCACACACACATTCACATACAGGCACACACACTCACACACGCACTTACAAACACGCTCATAACAGTTTTGATATCAAAGTCTTCTCGTTTTTGTAGTTTTCTGTACTCTTGTTAGCTTGTTGTGTTGTTAGGTTTTTAACCTAGCTTGGAAACCAGTCACCTAATACCTTCAATTTTGTATTTCTTGTGTTTAATTGTCGTGTGGATTTAATAAATAATAATAGTTATTATTATTAATAAAATTTTACTATCTCCTGCTACTTCCCTGGGCTTTGAATATTGTTATTCTTTTAAAAAATATATTAGGCTGAGACCATTGTGGATCCGTCCGAACGTTGGAATCGTTCCGATCTTACATTTTTATAAAAAAACTTATTCAGACAGACAGTTTGAACACGAAGACCGTGTAAATTCAATGGACATTTACGACGTCATACATTCAATATGCTGTCTCGTCCAAGTCTTCAGAACGTAGATATATATTATTAGATAATCTCAAGGTAAATTTGTGATAGCATAGCATGTTCTTTGAACGATAAAGTATTTATTTCAATAATGTATCATATATTAATAACCTGTTGGTGTGTTTGTGTGTGGTTAGTGACCCTGACTGCTAAGCCAGAGGTCGTGGGATTTTTATATTTATAATTTTTAATTTCTTTATACAAATATAGTTTCTGGCCGAATTGGCTCTCAGGTACAGTTAAACCCTATAAGGCATATTTTGATTTTGTTGCTGTTTAACGGTCTCTATAGTTGGATTACTGCTTGAACTCTGAATTAAAAAAAAAATTACATAGTTTATAGCTTCATGGTAACGCCCATTAACTGTCGAAAGGATTTTTTATGGTCTTTAACAGAGGAAGTATAAGTTACCCATCAATATGTATGCGACTTAGCTAACAACTTCATAACCAATTGTATTTACTCACAGTAATTCTCCTTTTCCACTTTACTGATGTTTAATTTCTCTTAACGGCACTTAACTTCTCTCTTCAGATTTTATGAGCAATCAAGTACAATAGATGAGTCAACAAAGTCAAATCGTGCCAACGAAATAATTGTAATGTAAACCGAGACTAAATGAAGCTTAAATTATTCTATTATTCTGTGAGGGGATTGTTGTCCAAATGTCTTTGGAAGGATAATAAGGTTAGAAATGAGCCAGTGGCAGATCCGGCTTGTGACCATTTAGCATCGTCTGATATCGTCGTATTTGTTAACGGCCTTAGTAAAATTGTTACTTATTTCACTGCAAAACTATAGTGAGAGATTAGTTGAGTTTAATATGATTTCGCTTCAAGCCCGCCGTAGAAGGTGTGATCTCCTTTGCCTTCACAAAATTATTCACTCCACCATCGATGCGGCAGGTTTGCTGTCTACTGTCTGTATTAACACCAGGCACAGGTCACGCTCTCCCAACGTATTTTTGATACAAATTTATAAAAATAACACCTCTTTCTATAACTCTATTGTAAGGATGCGTCGCACATGTAATAAACTGAATCGGGTTGAAGACGTGGATGTATTTAATGGTAGATTCTCCCAGTACAAGAGAGTCATAACATGTAGATTTAATAAATGCACAAGGTTCGTAGTATTTCCCTTTTTTTAAATAAATATAGTTTTAATCTTATATAATTATGCTGTAGATACATGTATTTCATTGGTTAATTAAGCGTGGCAAGTATTTGTATTTTGCCACGTGCCTGGGATTTGCCTTTTTTCATGTTGTGTATGCTATATTTGGATCACTGTCTTGAGTTAATATGTAATGGCAGTAATCTGTAAGCGTACCTTTCACATATAAATAAATAAATATAACAGGCGGAAGATGTTAAATAATTTCACTTTCAAAAAAAGTTCTATAAACGTGTCCGATTACAATACGCCCTCCACTACGTAGGTCTTATTATTATAGTTTGCAGGTTAAGAATGTCTAATTAACCTCTGCATATCCTTTAAGAAATATATAATGATGGTTGTTAAATAAATGCTCGAGGGGTTCGAGTCCTCTTTGAAAACATCTCAAAGCTCAGTATGTTTATTGAGAAAAGCATTAGATTATCTGAGGGCACGGCATCCTTTCCTCGAAGTCTCTCAGGCTATTTTCGACCCTCTGTAACTTCGTGTTGAGGTATTGAGTGACTAAGAGGGCATACTATAATTACGTACATAGCAAAATTAAATTCAATTTGAATTTGTAGTTTTAGAAATTTTGCTAGTCAAAGTTCCTTAATGTTGTCGCTGACTCACGCACCGATCATCAAAATTGTAAGGTATTTCTAGCAGACACAAGTTTCAAATTTTGGACACAAATGGTGTTTAGCCGATAAAGCAAGGAACACCTCAAACATACCACAAGTTCAGTCCCGTTTTCAGGATATACAAACTGCAAAAGTAGCTTTGTGATCCTATACAAAAAATATGAGATTACAAAGTTTATTTAGCTAGACAGATAGGTAGGTAAATAGTGCATATAGGTAGGTACAGTGTAATTAATTAACAATGTTTCCTTGAATATACCTACCTACAAAACACTTTAAAAAAAAGTTAAATCGACTTCAATAAGAACTAACAAATAGTTTTCATCAATAGACAGAGCGATTCATGAGGAAAGTTTATGTGTATAATTTGTTAAGGTTTTGTGTAAATTGGTTGAAATATGATGATGATTGTTGAAGATGTCTCCGCTACCCGTGCGAAGCCGGGGCGGGTTGCTAGTTTAGTATAAAAGGTAACATTATAAAGGCACTAGGTACCTACTGGTCTGTTTGAAGTCGGTGCGAAGCCCGGAACACAATAATACTAAGGGGTATAAATGGCTCAATAAGAACAGAATATAATTCTAATAAAGTATCGGAATATTTTGTTAACATATTAAAGAACAACTGATAAACTTACTGGTACTTATGAGCAATAGTTGAATTTTGCAAATTTATCAACGACGCAATAATTCAATATCATTCGAGACGTGCGCCAACCACGACTGCCAGTTTGAAACCCCTCGCTGCCGCCGCGGTGGACCGGGCCTATGCTTGATAGCATCTATTTGGCTTAGCACCGATTAGATCTGTGGTATGTCTACTGTATACCTTTTCACGAAGTCGATCTCGGTTTGCAAGTCATCCGCTGGCATGTTTAGAGATTTTATTTAAAACCGACTCTTTTAGTCAGCTTAGTGTTCGTGATTGCCACTTTGGTTTCGTTTGTGTACATATCCTATATATGCTTTTGGTAGCTTCTTTTTGCACATAGATGCTGAGCGGAGTCAGACTTAGTAGTGCGTTTAGAGCGTCCCCTGGTGTCGAAGAAAGCGCACCAGTGGCTATTAAATAAACCGTATGTTGTAGGCTGTCTAATTTGTTTAAGGTAGTCGTTTGACTTACTTTATGGCACCAGATGGCAGCTCTGTACGTTACGATTGGCCTTTCAATCGCCGTGTATAGCTATAGGGCAATCTTGGGCTAAAGTTCCCATCTGGGGCTAGTCATGCGACAGCTCATCCATAATACCATTATTGCTTTATGGATTAAGTTTATGATGTGAAAATTCCAGGTTAACTTTTGGTCAAGTGTGACCAATAGGTTCTTAACCTCATTAGAAAAAGAAAGGATTTTGCCGTTTAGTTTTGGATTTGACAAGCTTTCTAGCTTCTTTTTTTTGTGTGAATGACACTATCATCGTTTAAACTGCGTTGATTGATAATTCGTTATTTCTACACAAGGTGTTGATGGTGTTGAGAGCTCCTTGTAGTAGTGTTGAGATGGTGTGGAGGCATGGTGCCCTGACTATGACCACCAGGTCGTCTGCGTAACCCTGTATATCATAGTCGAGGTTAGACATTTCTACAACAGCTGGTCAACAGCGAGGGTCCATAGTAGTGAGGACAATACACCTCCTTTTTGGCACCCTCGTGTCGTAAAGAATTTGTTCGATGTTTCATTTAATGAAACAGTCGCAATTCTGTTTCACACCATGCTTTCACCCATTTTATGGTGGTGACATCAATACCCTTTGCAGTCATTCATCTGGGGACTGTTGCTGTGGGTGTATTGTCAAAAGCGCCCTCAATGTCCAGGAAAGCACATATATAGCAGTTTACTTATCCTCTAGAGCCTGCCTGCCGTGATATGACTCCTACATATAAACATTTATATACAAAAACATAATTATATTCATGATACTTTTAATTTTTACCCCAGTCAAACCGGCTACTAAAAGTTGATCGTTTTAAAAGTGATTTTCTTGTGAAACCAAGAAACATTGTCAGACTGCGGTTCATCTGAAACGTAGCAAACTTTTCCTTCAATTTTTCTTTCAAAAAGTATGAATGAGCTAAATTACAGAGGATATTTTAAAGTTTTTAATAAGTCAATTTACTTCTTAGTCCATAAAGATATTAACTATCTTATTGAAAATTAACAGTAACATTGCATTGGCTATTTTGACGTTAAGTTACTTTAATGCAATGAGTAAAATAATTATTTAATCCAATTTTATCGTTTTTTTGGACAATAAATAACATTATGATAAAAAAGTTTAAAGATTTAATAGGAGAGACAGGTAAAATGTTTTTAAATACAACTAGAATCTTCCTTATCGTCACTACATATTATAAACCCAAATCCCCGCCGCGTCTGTCTGTATGTTCGCGATAAATTGAAAAACTACTGAACTGATTTTCATGCGGTATTCACTAATAGACAGTGTGATTCCTCAGGAAGGTGTATAATTTGTACTCGTGCAAAGCCGGGGCGGGTTGCTAGTCTTTACTAAAATGTATGTAACTGTTTTTGTTAGAGTCTGAAAGTCGTACACGATAGATCAATTCGTTTGTACAACGACCTTTTATATTTAAAATATACTAATGATCTTATTTATGTAGACAATACATGTGTATTATCACCCACATATTTACTACAGCTCAAATAAAAAGTGTAAGTGGCCTTTAGCTAAGTTAATGGCAATTTTCGTGTAACAGTTTTTGCTCGAGCTCACAAAGCAGAAAAGTTGTTTAAACAGGCTTAAAACCCAGTAATAAATGAGAAAAAGTCACCTTCTTCCTTATTTCAACTCGGCTTGACTGTAACATTGTCGAAGAACCATTGTAAAGTCTTTTCGACACAAAAAGGGGATCCTTCGACCAGACTAGGTGATCATGCCTTTATATTGATAATTATGTACGAGTATATTAATCTGCCTAAACCTTTCTTTGCACTTTAGGTACTGCCCTACTGTGTTGTACTTAAATGAAATGCACTTATTACCGATTGATATAATTTATTGACCAACCATTACAGAAGGTGGTTAGCGAGCGACTGCCCGCAACCGTCAACGTCACATACCGCCTACGTACATTGTTACACGAGTATTTTATTACATAGCATACCTATGCACACATATCCCCACATACACCAATTCTCGAAAATTTTTTTTTTAAATTTTACTGAAAACAATAAGTGAACTAATTTAATTTAAATTTTGAAAAATCATGGGCACCCTAACAAAACAAAAAAATGTATCAATATCTAAAACATAATTATGGTCACCCTATCATTACATTAAAATTCTAAGACATTGTTCAAGACAACATACAATCAGTACAGTTATAAATTTGCTGATGCTAAAAATATGATAGGTAGAGACACAATGCACTGTTGACTTACATATTACTTATACATACCTATTTGTACACATATCCCCACAACACCTTGAAGTGTGTTTTTGCTGTATGTGGATCACGCCATAAATCAAAGAATCATCAAAGTTTATTTTTCTTTGTATTATGTATCTGCGGTTTATTAAGAGATAATGTAGCAGAAAATTAAAATAATATGAAATAAAATATCTATACCTACTAATAAATAAAGCTAAAGAATTTTTTTGCTTGATTGTTTTTTTTATGGTAAAGGGGGCAAACGAGCAGACGGGTCACCTGATGGTAAATGACTACCGCCGCCCATGGACACTTGTAACTCGAGAGTCACAAGTGCGTTGCCGCCCTTTAAGGTGGGAGTAGGAGAAGAGGGGGAGGGGGAATAGTAGGAAGATGGGAGAGGGGGGAGAGGGGAAGGACGGGAATAGGGGAGAGGGAAGGGTTAGAGCCATCGGTAAGCTCACTCACGCGAGAAATTCAATGAAAGCATTGCTTCACTGCCGGTTTTCGGTGAGGCCGTGGTATGGAGCGGACTTGAGTCGGCCCATACGTGCCGAAGTATGGCTCTCTCGAAAAATGTTTGTTTGTTTAAACGCGCTAATCTCTGAAACTGCCAAACGAATTCGTAAAATTGTTTTTGTATTGGTTAGAGTTTTCTTTGAGGAAGTTTACGATCTATGTAACATCACGATACGACCCTTAGGAGTGGGGCAGTGACCATAAACGCAGGGGAAATTGTGGAATTTGCGAAAGACTAGTATTCTATATATCATCTGTTTCATTCTACAACTACAGCTCAACAGCCGCTACCTGCCACTGTTTATGATACAGAATCTTCGGATCGATATTATTAGTCATTGACTACAAATCATTAATAATCACCTACATTTAGTGTAAAGTTATTACCGCCTGTTCACATTCAAGGTAAAGATGTAAGCAAATCGCAGTCGTAAATATGTTTCTTTATTGCCTGTCAATAGCTCCGTAGTAAATTATATAATCTAGTTCATAATACGATTTTCATATTCACGTTAAAAGCTGATTGAAGCGATAAAATAGGCTTCTCTGATAATTTTACGTATTGTAATTATTAATTACTTTCATAAACAGGCTCGGAAAGTCTAAATCTAGAGTAAACAACCAATTCTACTACAACTTGTTTGGTAGTAAAATTATTCTGCCAAACAAGTTGTAATGACAAGGACTAGGAGAATCCTTGCACGATATCTCTCATAAATACATTATACAAGAAATATACTCAAGGTATTGAGAAACATTTTTTTTTTGTATATGTATGCATAGATAGTATGTCTACCGTCTTCATTGCAAGTACCATCAAAGAGTAAAATAAATGTGTTTTGTTACGACAAAATCTAAATAAGTTAAAGCTAGCATGACTGGTACGTACCTACAAATGAATAAAAATGAACTTAAATAATAATTTCGTATTTTAAAGCTTCCTAAAACTATTCACGGAGAGAAAATCACTTTACTTTTAAAACTAAAGCATATTTAGGTCGGAATTTGCATTTGAATAGTTTCATAAAATATCAAAAGCTTGCTTGAAAGGATTGTTTGATGGTTAAAATATGTATTCTTCAAGATTAATATACGTCTTATATTATCTTCAGGAATATTTTCGAGAGAATCTAAAAAGAATAAGAAACCAGGTGAATATTAAGACTACATTTTTCCACGTTTAGCCACGTCTAAAGATATATCAGTGGGATACCGGTGTGTGGAGGAGGCATACATATGAAAAAATGAAATGAAAAAAATTGTGGTACAAATCGAAGTACGATGTATGCAATGAATTGAAACTTCCACTGAAAAGTTTTTTTTTAAACCTATATCAGCCCCAAAAACCAGGTTTAAAAGAATTTCACTTACCTATTTAAAATGATCCCAAAGTATGTCAACAGTTTCTCAATTTAGGGGAAGTCTTCCAAACATAAATTTTGTAAGACCTAATAAGCCGTTTGCCAAAGTATTTGAAAACAATCCTTATATCGATGAAATTAAGCTAATAATTACAGTTAAGTAAAACTAAAAAAAAACACGCTTTACTGGTGAACCGAATTAAAAAGTAAAAAAGATTGCTACTCCATCCACCTCCTGGTTTTATCATCAGACCATGATTACCGAGCCTAATCTATTGGACTCGTCAAAACGAATCATATGAGCCCAAACTCGGGAGGTTTACTAGTAGCCACTACGTTCCTCGTTCCATCATCACACCAGCTCCAAAATGGCAAATTACAGTATTGTCGTAACCACATAATATATTTTCATACAAAATTTGATGTCGATACGACAATTAGAAGTAGGTTAAAATTTACTACCAAAAGCGTGTTAATAAAAATACCTCGTAAATAATTGTCTCACTGTCTATTAGAAAGTTCTAGTTAAACATAAGTTTGTTTGAAAGAAGCTGTAATACTCGAGATATTTCTTGATTAATATATTACAATAAATATGCATTTCATTTAGAAATTTTTCCTACAAACGACCTATAACGAGACTTTAATGTCGGATAGTTTGAACGATGTTTTCCATCATATATTAATAGTAACATACATCTTTAGAAATTACTCATTAGAAGCATGTCACGCTGTGTCAATGGCTGCTTTATCACAAGAACTAATCACCATAACGGCACTAGTAATACAAAAGATGCATTCACAGTGAAAGACTACGTTCTACGTCACTATGTTCATCTGCTTTTTACCCCGGATTATCTTGGAACCATGCGCATTAGTCCCATTTCGTCCCGAGTACGAGTTGTTAACTCCAGTCCATTCAGTGAGACTCGCCTGTATGGCCGCCTCTTTGCCGTAGCGTCAGAATGTTCGCAACTTTGAACGCAGCGCGTCTTCACTACTTTTCCGAATTTAAAGATAGATTATTCTCTGAATCAAATTTGATGCATTCCATTCTGAAAAATAAGAAGTCGTTTCAATTCTGTTTTTAAAAAAATAGTGCTGTGCGCGTTTGGGTGTTGAGTGAGTGTACTTAGAGAACAAAACAAAACTTAGAGAAATAATTGTACTAAGTATTAAAAAAAAATACAGTAAACTGAACATAAATCACATTAATATTTTTCTTAATCCCATACATTTGACCAAAAATACTTTAAAGTCTATTTTGATTGAAGTGCGGAAAGTTTGTTAGCTTTAGATGATTTATGATGCGAATGACACCGAGAAGCCATCGGTTTGGAAAATTTTAAAGCTCCACAATTGACGTGTCTTTTGGTGAGTAACGGTTGCAAATGATTTTCAATTTCATTGTTATAATTAAGTATAGCTGTTTCAGGCAAATGACGGACTTTATGAGGGACTTTGAAACTTCGCACAACTTATTTTATTGTTGTAGAACGATTCCTAAAACTTCTGTTATTAAATGTCAAATATTAGAACTTTATAGAGTGTCCATTGTGCCGCGTTCATTAAATATTTAAATAAAATTACGAGTGTCGGTGTGTAAACGAGGGCAATCAAAATATGTATTAAAAATTAATAATATAATCATACAGGCGAAGTGTAGGTTGATCCAAATAAAAAGAATCGAAATGCTTTTAATCGTTATTTAAAGGTAGGCGAATTTTCCTTTGAACATCTATAGTAAGTATATTCATCATATAAAATGAATAAAATATTCTTTCATGAATTTATTTCTAGACACCTTTAACATACGTTTTAAGGCAGTTTCTTACTTATTTTTGGATGAAATTATTTTTTAAAAAGCCATCTACAGGTACCAAATGTCATAAAACACAATTTACTTAAAATGAAATGAAACTTTATTTCACATAAATAGAGTACCGCACCTTTAAGGTGCCTCTAAACCAGCAATATTTTTACTGCAACATGTGACTACAATATTTTCGGCCATCACAAAAACATTTTAACCCAATATATTTCGGCAATATGTCTGAAGCAATAAAGGTTAATCTAAACGGGCAATATGTTTCCTACAATGTATGGCTGCAATACGGTTGCCGGCAACATTGCTAGCAATCATTCTTTCTTTAGGCCAAGTATTAACTATTTGAATTAACATATTGTATAGTCTGGCTGTGATTGCTAGCAATGTTGCCAGCCATACATTTCAGTAAACACCTGACACATAAAGGTGAAAGTTACATAGTTATAATTGCAAATTATTAAAATAAGGAAATTTGTAATAAAATATCTTAAAAATAATTATTCTGCAGTTAATTGAAAAGTTTTAGTTACATGATTCTTTTAGACTGTAATATGTATCTTCTAAAAGACATATTTTAAGTTGTTTTTTGAACTGAGCTATTGGAAGGTTTTTAAAACAAGTTGTTGAATACTTATATGCACATAACGTAACAATTATTTTCGTACATTGTTGTTGGGGTTGAATAAAGTACTAGTCTGATAGGGTGTCTGGTGTTTCGACAATGTTTCTTCTTTGTCTTGGGAAACAATGCTTAATTTTTTCTGATAAATTACTACAGAGACACCGGTATCAAGCTGCGATCTTTCTCTCCTTTCACACGATGTCAGTACTGCCAGTACCAACTAAATATATTGAATCACAGTTTACTAAAATACACTATTACTTAAGGATTTCCATTGTTAATCTCCAAACTTCATCATCAGACCATAGGCGTATTCACAGGGGTGAAAAATAGATACGCAAATCGGAAATAATCGGTGTACAAAAAAAATGCAACGAATGAGTATTTTCCTTTTCGAAGCAAAACATAATTTGTATTTAGACACAAGAGCAAACCTTACACATATAGCAAGAAAAATATCGTGTATGAAGAACTTACTCCATACAACAAATTATACTTTTTTCGTGTGGAATCCACCACCGGTCATCACCTCATTTCAGCTAACAGTTAAGTGGTGTGTTGGAATCGAACCGACTAAAACCAAACAGTGTTCCGTGACAAGTGGGCCTATTGCGAGGTACCCGGGTGTCAGCTGGCAGGAGAGGCTGCCATGTCGCCCCTTTAGCCTGTATCTGCCATCCTCATTGACAGGTCTTACCGTCAAAAAATTACCTTAACATTAAAGTATATTTAAATAAAAAAGACTACCAAATCATTTACTTGGTATTTACAACTAGTTTTACAGCTAGCCCCTTATTTAAAAAAAACACTATTATGTCTAAGAAACAAGCTTAAGCTTGTGTTTCTCTCTTTCTCGGTGACAGTAATCAATTCATTTAATTTTAAGTGGAAGTTCTTTACAAGTAAGATAATAAGGTAGGTAGTATTTTTGTTACGTTAAATTTCTATAAAATTAGAGGATATACATAATAAGTATGTTCTTTTGAAAATAATGATATTATATCTTAAAATCAAAATTAAAAAAAATAACTGCCAACTTTTGATTTATATCAAATGAAATCACGCACTACTTGTATCAGTAACTTAAGTAGTGCAATTCATAGCTTTCTTTTCTGAATTTCCTCTGAATTCCAACATTCAAATAATGTTTACACCTAAATATTTAGATTTATGTACATGATTTTGTTTTGGCAAAAATTATATGTGACCGTTAATATATTTACCTCGGTACATTATATCTGTTCTTCAAATGTCATAAAATACCTAGCTCTGATTGTTTTTATCCCAGTGTTGTCTTTACCCGCTTTCTTTTTCTTTCTTTCGGTTTTTATTTGTACCGTAAACACAACAAAAATCCTAAGACTGTACCTCAGTCTTCAGCTACACAAAGTTATGTTTATATTATATATTGATTATATTAATGTATTTTAATGGCGATGAATGCAAATTTAAAATGGAAATTTTCGGTTTGGCATTGGGTTTTAGAATCATTCTATTCAGCCAAGAAACATTTCGTTGCAATACCGGACTTTGGAATTGTGCTTGATATAGGTATAGTACAGGTAGCTATTGTTAGCTGGTGAAAAGTGGGCATAGACATTTGCCTATTGGTTCAAGGAGAAAAGTGCGACTTTAGCTACATTGGTACCAAAATTCAACGGGTTATTTCATTATTTTTTCATTTCCGGTAATCAAAAATATTGAAAGAACAGGCAAAATACAACTGATACTCATATTAAAAATAATGTTATATTACCTTACCTAATTATTACTTTAACATATACATTGAGTTTTACGCTAAAACTGATTATAAAATCATAATAATAAAAAAATATATTACAGTAATCCTAAAATCCTACAATAGTAGTACGAAGTACAGTACAGATATTGGATCACTCTAGAAGTAATTTATATAAAATACATAAAACGCATCAAAAAATCTTCAGCTGAATTAAAATTACCTTTCTGAAGTCTGTTAGAGAGTACATAACATCATAGTACAAGACTAAACGTTGTTAAAAAAAATTACTGCTCTGTTACTTTTTATCGTACAGCCGTTTTCATCCACTCGGCCTAGTTACCGTAGATCTTGAATGCTAAAATAGAAATGCATACCTTAGGTATGACATTTATTTATGTAGTTTACATTACCTTCCACCGAGCGCTAAAATTAGAAAAACTATGTTTAAGTTTTCCAGATTTCATATACGAAGAGAATTTGCAACGTAATGAGCACTAGTCAATGGTAATTTTATTGGTTGCCAAGTGATACATTCTCTGTAACGTTTTTGTCTCTTCCTTTAAAAAGATAACTTCGTCACTCGTTGATCGTCAAAGAATCATGGGGTTTTATAAACATTCAATTTCCATGAATTAATTAAGGTTACCTAGCCTCAAAATAATTTCTATAAGTCATATGAATACGGAATGACGGGTCTGTTGGTCTAGTGATTAGTGATCCTGACTGCTAAGCCAGAGGTCGTGGGCTCAATTCCCACCCAGGACAAAATAATTGTGTGATGAGCACGATCATTTGTTCAGTGTCTGAGAGTAATTTATCTTTAATATGTATGTATTTATACGGCCGTTTCGAATAACCAAGTTATAGTTAAAGATAGATAGCTATCTCCAAAAAATATTAAGATCCTATCTATTTATAGTCTGCATTTCACAATCCAAGATAAGTGCTGTCTATCTTTTTCCTTTCCTCTTGTCTATCCACACCTCTTCAAACATCTCGTTTTTTGTTAACCACTTAACTATAATCATAATCACCCATAAATCCGTTCAAGTTTTTATAGATTTTAATTGTTTTTTGTCAATGAAAGTGGCACTCATACCAAATATGAGACCATACTGCTTGTGTCTCAAATAACAAAACAATGAATACAATAATAGAATCAGAGTACAAACTTGTTGGCAAATTGTTTTATTTCTTCGATTTTTCAATTAGAATAAAAATAAAACTTCATTAAAATCTAATTGACAGAAACAGAAGCGTCTATGGTAGTAAGTATTCTGTTAAAACGAATTAACTTTTTAAATAGGTATTACACTAAATATAGTTATAGTACTAAATTATTTATTTGAGTGGTTTAGAGCAGACTCAGTACAAATCTGTATGCAAATTCAGTTATTTAATTTCTTAATCAAAATTAATTATACAATGTAATAATTTCATATCCCTATCATCAGTACTACAATGTTCCATTGTATTATGTTATTTGTATATTTTTCCTACTTCAACTATTAATTTTGAAAAAGTTATCCTTGTCAAAACGCCCGATTTTGACATATAAGCAAATGATGTTACTGGAGTTAGCTCCGTCTATCGAAAATGAACTTAAAACTTATATTGAAATGAAAGTAAGAACCATTTGTATGGAGTTCCTATCTCTAGTAGGCTACCTGTCCTCTTGACGATAGATTGACAACTTCGATAGAACATGCTATACCCTGGGGTATTGAAAAGCAAGTAAGGAGCAATTGATAGATTTGTCTACTTTTGTAGGTGGAATTACAGATAGATAGGTTATTGGAAACGGCCGTAAGTAATATATAATTATGTTCATCAGCAGTCTGGTTCTGTCTAGTCCGGGATCAGAGGGCCATGTTTTATTATTATTATTATTATTTAATCTAACTATAAAACAACTAACTTATATTATAAATGTGAATATTAGTTTGTTGGTTACACTTTCATGCCTAATTACTTAACTGATCGTTATTAAATTTTGCATATACGTTGTGAGGGGTACAGAAATGGAAATAAGGACAGATTTATTGACAAAATCGACAGGAACAACAGTGAAGCAGCAGGCAAAAACTAGTATATAATAATAAATATAAAATACGGGAATAGACCAAACAACACTCGCCTCGTTAATTGTTGAGGTGACCATATAAAACAGTGTGCTATTATAAACTTCTTAGAATTTAGTTCATCACCTTAAAGACTTAAGTTTGATAAGGTAGCTTAACAAATGCGGTCCGTAAACATTTAAGGTTATGGAATACTTCACAAAACCCCTTCCCTTTATGAAACCATACTTTTAATGAGCACAAAAACAAATAAAAACACAGTGTCTATATTTAATAGGCCCTTTATATTTAGAGCTGAGATGGTCCCAAAGATGTAATTCGTTAGATACGCATAAAAAGTAACATATTTTTCATTTTTAGGGTTCCGTTCTTCAAAAGGAAAAAATAAACCCGTCTCTGTCTGTGTAACTGTTAAATTGACTGATAAGTTAGACTGGCCTGTTGGTCTAGTGGTTAGTGACCTTGACTGCTATGCCATAGGTCGTGGGTTCGATTCCCACCCAAGTCTGGGTGTTCTTTGTGTCCGTTGTTTGTAAAGTCCCCCGCGACACAGTAGACAATATCAAATAGTACTAATTATGTCAGCAGTCCCTTGAAGCCATAAAACTCAAACTTTTAAGTCAACGCAGTCAAAAGATACGCCCATTAAGCCTTAGTTTTAGAAAAAAAATAACATTTCGCAGGTAAATCAAATCTATAGGGTATTTCTTATTGACATAGAGTCATGAAATTTGATTAGAAGCAAAGTCTAACAGCACAAGTAAAGAAAACATTCCGATAGTGGATAATATTTGTTGTTATATTACCTAAAAAAGTCGAACAAGTGCGAGTCTGACTCGCTCACCTAGGGTTCCGTGAGCAAAACAAACTTGTATATGTACGAGTACGAGTATAGTATGCTTTTTCGAAAGATAAGCTTAACTTTACGGTTTTAAAAATAGTCTCCCATTCATTGATGTACGACAAAGTCAACTTTCGAACCGTAAAATATAAGTTTGTAATCATAAAAACCATTCCTTATGTGATATAACATCAAATTAACGATTTTCCTTTACTTGTACTGTGAGACCTTGCTTCTTATCAAATTTTATGATACTAGATCAATCAGAGGTACCCTATTTTTTAATTTAACCTGTGAAATGTTATTTATTTATTTATTAATGCTTTATGCACAGATTGTACAAAGGCGGACTTAATGCCTAAGGCATTCTCTGCCAGTCAACCTTGGGGTGATGCGGAAATAAAAGTGGTAGGTGCAAAGATATGTTATAAAGAGAAAACAGAGAAAAGAGAGAGAGATAATATTTCAAAGATAAGAATTCAAAAGTCTTATAATAATTTGGATTGATAAATCAAACCATAAACTAAATATACACATTAAGAACATCTACATCATATATACATATTATAAACATACATACACATACATATCAAGTCAGAGAGTTATGTTCTAGCGCTGTGTCAATTCTGCCAACTCGTTGTGGAGGAGATCACGTACTCTCCTCTTAAATATAAAGCGGTTTGTGGACATCCTGATTTCGAGTGGGAGCGCATTCCAGAGAAGAACTGATTGGACATAGAACGAAGAGTTCACGAAGTCGGAGTTATGTGGGGGACATAAGAGAAGGTTATTATTTGTAGAACGAAAATTTCTATTATGATTTGAGCACAAGAACCGAAGGTAGGGAGCTAAATAAGAAGGTGGAGTTGGAGAGTTAAGAAAAGAGAAAAGAGAAGTTAGTGCTCGTAGATTACGGCGCTGGCGTATAGGTAGCCATTTTAGTTCGGAACGTAAAGTAGACACGTGGTCATACTTGCGAAGATTGAATATAAATCGAATGCAGTTATTGAGAAGACGGTCTAGTTTGTTGAGAAGGTCTGCATTCAGGTCGAAATAGCACACATCACCATAGTCGATGATAGGAATGATTAGGGACTGCATTAGGATAGTTTTGGTTTTAGTGGGAAAGAAATTTTTTAACCGATATAAATTTCGGAGAGCGCCAGTCACTTTCTGGCTCACGTGAGTCACCTGCGCACGCCAATCAAGGTATGAGTCTATGTGCAAACCCAGGTCTTTTACCACTGAGCTCAGGGGTATAATTGAGCCATTGAAGACTATAGGTGAGATGGTCGTAGAATCAATCCTACACATAATGCGTTTGCTTCCAACGATGATAGCCTGACATTTTGTAGGGTTTACGGATAAACCAAACTTCATCGACCAGCGTTTTATTGACTCTAAATCATTATTGATTTTGTCAATGGCTTGCGATAGGTTTTCAATGCTGGCCTGTGCATAGAGCTGCAAGTCGTCGGCGTATAGGTGATACGCACACTGAAGTTCTTGAGTTATGAGATTAATATACATTGAAAACAATAGTGGAGATAGAATACCGCCTTGAGGGACACCAGTGTAGAGATCACACCAATCTGATGAGAAATCATCAATGCGTACGCACTGTTGTCGTCCCTGAAGATAAGTGGAGAACCATTCCAATGCTTCTGAGGAGATCATAAGATACGATAGAATGGATAGTAGGACTTCGTGACTGACAGTATTGAAGGCATTCGAAAAGTCGATCAAAACTAGGACAGTAGCTTTGGTGCCCTCCATGCCCTCCCTAATATCGCCAGTCACTTTAAGGAGTGCAGTAACAGTGCTGTGACCGCGCCTGAAGCCAGATTGTAGAGGACTTAGGAGATTATTTTCAAAGACAAAATGTGAGAGCTGTTTGTGTACACAAGCCTCAAGGACTTTGGATAGAAATGGAAGAATAGAAATTGGACGGAAATGGTCAGGAAGACAAGGGTTATTTTTTTTAGGCAACGGGATGATGTAAGCTTTACGCCAGAGAGAGGGGAAGGTTCCAGAGTCAAGAGAAAAGTTAATAATATGAGTTATAACATGAAGAACATGATCGAGAATAGTAACAATCATCCTACGGCTAATGTCATCACAGCCCACAGCATTGGAACGGATGGATAGGATAATCTTTTTGATGTCCTCAGAAGCTACCGGAGAAAATTTAAAGTTATTGATGTTGGGTCTAGTTAGATTAGCAATATGGTCTAGGGTGAGACATTTGGTTTGATGATCCAGCTGAGTTGTAGATGAAAAATGTCGGTTGATATCATTCAAACCAATTGTCGTCTGAAATTCAGTGCGTTGTTGTTTACCAATACCCAAAGTGCTAAGAAACTTCCAGATACTGGAAGGAGATGAAGCCTCTATGTTTTGTAGAATGTGTCGGCGTTTTGTGCTGCGTATCACCTGGTTACACCGATTCCTTGCCACTTTAAAATCATTCCACTTGTCCTCACAGCGATCCTTTCTGAATTTTTGGAAAGTCCGATCTCTCCGTCTCATCGCCATTCGTACTTCTTGCGTCATCCATGGTGCTGGCGGGCGCTTCAACTTTACCCTCTTAACCGGAGCATGAATGTCGTATAAATGAATGACGGTGTTATTAAAAACGTTGACTTTGTCATCCACATTGGTAGTCGCTGCCACGTTCATCCAGTCTAGTTTAGAAGCATCTGCACATAGTTTCTCAACATCCATACGTCTATAGCATCGCACATGTAAAAATTTAGGAGGGGATTTAGGAGTTTTCAGGACGTAAGAAAGGAAAATTAGGTCGTGACGGGAAAATCCAGGAGCAGGATGTTGACCGTGAGAAGGAACAAGGTTGGGAGCAGAGGTGAGCATTAAGTCAAGCCAGGTGTCCTGACTATCAATATTATGGTGAGTTGCTTGGAGGGGTAGGACATGGAGGCAGGCTGAGTGGACGATATCAAGGAGGTTGCGCGTTCGAGGCGAGTTAAGCGCTAGTAAGTCTGTGTTAAAGTCACCCATAATGATGTGGTGCGAGTATTCCGACCCTAAAGATTCCAGAACTGTTTCCAGACTGGTGAAGTAATTGAGAATAGGGGGGCAGTACACTACACCTAGAATAATCTTTACTCCCTTGACACAAACCTCAAGAAAAAGGAATTCTGCAGTGGTAAAAGAGTTGGAAGGAGAGAGAGCGAGGAAATGTTCAAATTTGTTAAAATCTAAGGCTTAATGGCCATATCCTTTGATTACATTGACTTAGAAGATTGATTTTTTTACAGCCTCAAGGTACAACAGACATAAATATCTGGTATTAATTTTAACTTGATGCGTCCAGTTGTTTCTGAGAAAAAGGTCTTGACAGAGAGACAGACAGACGTACAACAAAGTGATCTTATAAGGGTTCCTTTTTTCCTTTTAAGGAACAGAACCCAAAAAATGTATTACCAACGTGCGCCACTTACTTTTTAAGAGAGGCTAAAAAGGCCGGCACTTACGCCGATCCGAACGATTTAAATATGTAATTGGGATGTGAATCCTAGTATCTAGAGTCGTCTTTATGTAACAGCGTGGATTTTCCAAGATACTCTACCCATTTCGTAAACACCTTACGCACATTATCGAAGACAAACAATGGCTTCATAATACAACTTTTTGGAGCTATTCCAAATAAATATTTTTTTAAATGTTCAGTGTAATATAATGGTAACTTTTCCACAGAAGTCTTGGTTTCAGCGAAACCTACGTAAAAATCAATCAGGTATGAGATTTCTAATAGTAAGAAACAAGACGAATCCCATCCAATACATTTAAGAGGTAATCCACTCATGATACGAACATAATATTGATTTTTATTAGAACCTATACGGTTTTACTCACGTTTGTATTTCGGGGATGCCCGACTAGTTTCGGACCCGATGGGGGCCCTTTTTCAAGGAGTGAAGCGTCCTGCCGCGACGGTGTCAGGCGTTGAGTGTGACGCCTGACTCCGTCGCGGCAGGATGCGAATAAACATGAATACCACTCACGAAAGTTTTTATTGTAACATAATATTGATTACAATTTTAATAGGAAATATAAATATTATAACGAAAGGATGTGTGTATCAAAAACTATTTATACAGTGTATTAGAGAACGGTGTAGACAAATTTTAGTATCTTAGAATACATAGTAGTCCCCGTGAATAACGTAGATTGCTGAAATGTATATGAATGACACTTCGTTAATTTAAGATTATCGCAGTGTCGAAATTATGTGGAAAATTCGCTATTTTTATAAATATATTGACATTATTTTAAAAGTGAGAATAAAATATTAAAATTTAACCAATAAAGATGTTGAATAATATAAATGTAGCATCAGTATTTCTTCATTATGATTTGTAAAAAACATTTTCAGAAAATTATAAGAATTTGGTTATTTGATTTGTAATGTGCACCACGCCCAAAACGTTTCAAATAAATATTCAGCATGCAAAAGCAATTTCAAAATGTGTTTTATGCAGGTAGATATAACTATTTATCGACTATCCATTACGGTTATAAAAAATTACGTTGTGGATAGTCGACTGTTTTTGTTACGTGTGTTTTATTTATTGTAACAATTGGTACTTACATATTGTTACAATAAATAAAATCGTGAATGCATAGAAATTCTTTATTTATCAAACAATACAATACAGCCAATAATTCGACTAGATAACATGAATCAACGACATTTAACATTCGCGTATATTATAAATCTCTGAATACTCGGAATCGCCTTGATGTATGTTAACATTCACCGGTGGATGTTCGAATCGAATAAACGAATGAAAAACAATTTCGGACTTCCACCAATGCAATTGTGATTGTCGACATACGCCAGTGCATCTAAATGTATTTTTTTTTAAGTGAAAACTTCTTTAGCGGCGTTGTGCACTTTTTGGGATGGGTAAAAATGTTAAAATCGCGTCGGAGCCGAGTTTCTTATATTTAAAAGCGAGTGATTCTTATGAGCGGCCAGGAGCGCAGAACTTCCAGTGTACCCTATGTATACATTTAAAAATGTTATTACCTACTTTTTATTTTTAACCTAATTATATATATACAGATGTGTGTGTGTATGTATATGCAAATACATTGTGAAGTTATGTTTTCACTTCTGACGTGCAGTCCTACGACTGACTGTTTTTTTATTGATAGTTTTACATAGTCTATAAAAATATGTAGTACAAGATTTTAGTTCCAATTTATGTATAGCTGGTAGTTAAAATAGGAAGACCTGAGCTATAAGTACCAGTGTTCTTCCAATGGCATATTTCTTTGACAAAATTTACATATTCTGATATATGTTTCATGTATGTGCATGTGTGCATGTGTGTGTGTGTGTATGTGTGTGTGTGAGTGACTGGCAGAGAAAGCGTAGGGCCAAGTATACTCCCCTGGGGCATGCTATGCTCTATTAGAAGATAATCACTAACATATTATGTTGGCCTATATTTACGCATTGTCTTCGATAAGTAAGGTAACTCTGGAATACTTTTAGCTGCTTATTTCTAACATAATTTTTTTCTAGTTTTAATTTTTGTACAAAACTCCATTTGACACGCTCATAGAGAGCGTGTTAAATGGAGTTTCACCCGCCTTTATTTCACTGCTCCGCTTAAATTGGTTATTCTGATTGGTTTATGGTTATTGGTTTACAGATCGGGATATGAGTTTCTACCAAGAAACTCATATCCCGATTTGTAAAAATGTTGTAATCATAAATTTAAAGCCATCAAAACAAGAGTGTATAAAATGTGAGGCCTTAACAAAAGGGCATTTTCAACATTCCAATGGATACATACGTCACATTTAAATATAATTCATTAAATTGAAACAAAAAATATATAAGATTCACAAAGAGTGAGACATTAATAAAGATAACGGGTCTCAGTTCATAGATCTTACTTCATAGACGAAAACATTCCGTAGTTATAAGGCATTAACATCTAAGAAACTTTTTGTGAGAGCCGAATACCAAATAATATTACCTAAAACCGAATTAATACTTTATTTAAACAAATTTTGTTTCTGATACTTGGAAAAAAAATTGTTCCAAAGAAAGTTTTAAGAGGAAAACTTGCGTGGCGTATCAATGACAAATCAAACTTTGAAAACTTTGAGGAATAAAAACAATCATCAATCATAGTCTTATGAGGATAAACAAAACGTGTTCAACTATTATTTCTCATGTTTTATATATTTACTAAAATAACTACTTGTAAATATAACAGAATTGCTAAAGAGGAAATCTCACACCTAGGTTTATGTTGTTTAAAAGTTTCTTAAAATAGTATAATAACATGGATCTATGTAAAAAAAAAGTATTTTATTTTTATTCGAACGCGTGCTGCACAAATCGTGATGTGGGTTGATTTTAAAAATATTTGTTAGATAGATAAGATTTGCACCTTCTTTAAAAGGCTATAGAAGATTAAATCATTTCGTAAATAGTACGTCTGTTAAAATATTATATCTACGAGTCTGTATGTTTAAATACATATTCATAGGTTATATACATATGTATGATGAATTATAATCATACATTTGTATGTATGATCATAATTCACGAGGCTGATGTGTATATTGTATTTTGTTTTCTAATGTTTTTTTTTAAAAAGGCTTCATTACTTTGATTGATGATTGATCTATAACAAATTTAAGCGGAGCAGAGAGATAAAGGCCGGTAAAACTACATTGTTTAAGATTTGTAAACACCCACTGGAGGGTGAATGGATAATCACGAATTACCTCTCCACCCTCTAGTGGGAAAGTCCAGTTGGTGTACGGGTCGGGACTCGGCATGCTTATTAAATAGATGTCAGGAAATGGCCTAATAAAAATATAATTATGCCTACATACAAGAGACCTATCTGTTGTTATCATTGTTACTGAGATGAATGAGGCGACAGAACAAGATCTTATAATTAAGTAGCGTTTATAACAGTGTAAGTTTGAGTAATAATACACAAACTTACACTATAATCGTCTTGTCGAAAGGCAGCATTGTGTCGAAATTTCAAGCCAATTTATGGACTACATAGATACGTGATGTGATACGTGCACAAATCTGTCTCAACAAGACGATTATAGGATGGTGGGTGTATTATTTAATTACTTAATCTTTAGAGGGAGAAGTAGTTTACAAAATATTCCAATCAAAATGAGACGAATCATCGGATTTATAGTATCATACAGCATGTCGGTTTTTGAAGTGAAAACTTAAAGTACTTCTTTAGACACTTTGGGCACTTTTGGCATAGAGAAAAAGCACTGAACTCGCGTGACCGTCACGCTCAGAAACATATATACATATGTGCGCGTGTGTGTGTGGATATATGTATACATTTATAATATATAAGTTATGTTTTCACTTCTGACGTGCAATCCTATGACTGACAGTTTTTTTTGCTGATTACTGACTGCATTTACCAAACAAATATTTTACATATTTTGTTATCAGGATCATGTAACCTCTGTGTATTGTTACAATATTTTATAGTTTTCTATCCAAAAAATACACAAATTCAGTGAGTTTGCTATACTCAGTTCGTAGAATTTTTAGTTTATTTATTATTTCATGTCTAACCATGTTGATGTTCTCTGGTTATGTATATATATACTCCATGTAGGCAGGTCAGAAATCATATTTGCGTAAATGGAAAAATGTATCCGTCTCTAATTAATGTTTAAAATAAAATAGTTGATATAAAATACACGGGTGATTTATTATTTGAAAAGTTTGTAGTAGCGTACAACGTATTACTTTTTATTAATTACATTTATAAAAGCAGTTTGATACGAGGAGAGTATAAATATTGGGATAAGAAGTATATTTACTACTGTGTTACGGTAAATACGGTGTAATAAGTTAACTTGAACTCTTTAATGCTTTTTTTATCATGTTGAAACCTCCACGGGTCGTCACCTCACCGGGGCTACTGGTGAAGTGGAATATCGGAACCGAATCAACTAAAATCACACGGTGTTCGGCGGAACACCGTAGCGTGGACTCACTTATGGCGACAAGTGATTCTATTGCAAGTGGCTCGGGTAGGCAGCTACACCAATGCGTGCGGAGGTCTTTGTCCCGTTTAGACGCGGATCGGAACACGTCACACCACCGTCTCAGGCCTGCTTCTGCTTGGGTAATGGTCAACCTTACCTGCTACCCCCAGGCCAGCGCTCATGGGGGTCGGAGATCATTTTGCACTCTCCGGCGCCTGGTGCGTCTTCTGCGGGATGGGAGAGTGCTTGTCCTCTCCCGTTCCTATTCCACCGCCTCTTTTGCCAACTCTCACTTTGGACCATGGACAGAAACATGGTCTCTAGCGAGGTCGTACCACTGTTGCGTCCACGCTGAGTACTATACTAGAGTGTGCAGTGCAGTATCCTCGCAACGGCTTCCACAGTGGTGGCACGCAGACGTTGGCTCCCGGCCTATACGACAAGGGAACGGTAAAAGGCTCCTCTTCACGAACTGTTTGACATTGTTTAAGGTTATATTTAAACAAGGTAACGTCCAAAGCGCTGCCTGATTAAAATATAACGCTAGAATAAAGTGATTTAGGAGTGATGATTTACAATACTAACGTGTATAGCGTAGAATACAACAAGGAAACCTATTTATTCCTAAGGCTATTAAGCTTCAGTGCCCGTTGTCAGTTTGAATAGTGGATTATATTCCTTAAAGCTCGTTTTGTACCGAGTGACAAGGCCCCAGTTTGTATTTAGGAATTACTGCCCCAGACTACTAGTGGTTATATAAGACAAGTCCCTACTATTTTTTGACGATTTGAAATAAAGGTGGAGTGCAAGCAATGGCATGGACAAAAAGTATAGGGAGTAGACCACGACTTCACGTCATCCCACTTTTATTCATTTGATTGGCCTGTTGGTCTGGTGGTTAGTGATTCTGACTGCTGAGCCAGAGGTCGTGGGTTCGATTCCCACCGGGGACAAATAATTGTGTGATGAGCATGATCATTTGTTCTGTGTCTGGGTGTAATTTATCTATAGTATGGGTGTATTTAGAAATATATAAGTATGTTTATCAGCAGTCTGGCCCCCTGACCCCTTCAGCGGAGTTAAGTGTTAGATTAAACACTCTACTACCGTAGCAAAATGATTTAATCTTGAACTAATAAACATTTTGACGTCATTATGTTGTCAAAATGTTATTCAATGACTCTATTTGATTTTCTATAGTTTCAAGTATCAATACCGGGAGTGCACAAGCTGTAATGACGAATCGCATGATAATGTTTTTCGTTAATTTTCACACAATAATATTTGAAATTAAATTTTATATAACAATAATATTGTGTAGGCTTGCGGCGTGATCTTTCACCTCTATAAATCACTACGCTTCGACGTGAATACTGATCAATATATCAATGTCGATTAGATTAAACAAATACAACTAAATACCTATTTAGTTCACAAATAGCCATATACATTTCATTAATCTCGGCTGTTAGCGCTAATGAGCTACGCAGTACATCCATAAGCCGTCAATAAATAAATTAGTTGGAAACACTAAAACTTTACACTGATTAAAGTTTCACATTCCACATTTTTCAAGCCATCATATAACTTGATTCTAAAGAATAGAAAATACGTTTACAGAATAAAGAAACATTTAATCTAGTGGAAAATGTTAAATATGAAAGAATTAGTTTGATAAATCAACTTAGATTTCAAGATTCTTCTTAGGTCGTATCCGAATACAGCCACGTAAGAACGCCCGGCTTGAGACGATGCCACTATACAAATAATGCGTCATTTGTATGCGTGCGTAGAGTGTTGGTTTACGACCTATTCTCAGTATATATGGAGACTGGATCTAGTAACGCACTATAATACATATCTGCTAAAGGAAAAGATAAAATAGAGGTAAAATGGGATATGAAATGGCATCTTTTCACTCTTTAGATGGAATACGCTCTATACAGACAGGAGACATTGAGGTGTCCGGAGATCGCTTTTTGTGGAAGTGTTTAAGAGAAGCCTGCTTTCACTACACAACAAATCTAAGGCAGAAAGAGATAGCGAGAGCTTTCCATATTCAAACAAGTTAAGTGAGTAACTTAACCACGACCGTATAACATACGGGTGAAATGTGTAAATAGGCCCTATTCACCCACTTAGTCGAAAATCGAATTTACTCATACAATTTTAACAAAGTGACAAAGAGTCGCTATTTTCCATTTAATTATATGTTAAATTCCACTTTTAACCCACTACGCGAGCTCTTTTGAACATAAATTAAACTAGTCTTCATCTCTTTTGATCTGAACAGAATAAAGCTACTTTTATTTATATGTAAATTACATGTAGTACACCGATAGCTACTACTAAATCCATCCTACTTTTGTCTGATGGAGATCGCTTTCAGCGATAAGATCGCCCTTTGTACCTAACATTAACATTAATATTAAGACCGACTTGCGCGACATAACTTAAATGCATTTAATGGCTCCTTGGACTGTCATTATATATACTTTTGAACCATGACAGGTTAGCGTATATACTTGATGCTAGTAGCTTCATGTAGCCGTTTCCACGTAATTATTAACACATATCGTTAATTTTTTTTTGGTTTTTGCATTTTCTAAAAATAAACTTTAAGTAGGTATTTTTTTTTAAAAGGGGTCCAAAGGTCGTAATAATATATAGATATTCAGAGCTAGCACATACTAAGTTACCTATATTTAATTTGGTCTATCGAATTTTGTTTAAGTTTCTTTTTTAGTCACATTAATCAATAATCAAAAATTTAAATTACCTCCGATTTGAATATCTCTTCAACAATTAGAAAAGAACTGATTTTCTTGAATTATGTCTAAGAATACTCTCTATCAAGTCACCTTTAAAACAAAAAAAATACGCACTTAAATCGGTCCTTTTTTTCGGAGCTACGATGCCACTGACAAACACACAAACACGTCAAACCTATTACACCCCACTTTTTGCGTCGGGGGTTGAAAATTGATATGTAGCTTCGTAGATTTCTGTTACAGTTGCGTTTATGGTCACTGCTCCGCTCCTGAAAGTCGTAGCGTGATGTTACATGACCAATAGCCTTCCTCGAAAAATGGGCTATCCAACACTTAAATAATTTTTCAATTAGAAACAGTAGATCCTAAGATTAGCGCGTTCTACCAAACAAACTCTTCAGTTTTATAATATTATAATATAGTATAGATAATAATTCAAAAAGGGAAGTTTGTGATGAAGGTTTAAGTCTTAAGACAGGCAAACAAAGCTAGATACGGACTTAATTGAAATACGCTCTTGTGATACATGAAATTTTCGATCCTAACAAGTAATTCGACCGCTCTTCTGATTTGAACTATTGTATTACATTATACTCTTGATTATAATTAGAGACTATGAATTAGTATCGGTTTCAAATTAGAACTACATTGTCATGAAGAAGCAGTACAGGTATATACAACAATAGTTCAGTAAACATTTTAAGTTCTTAGTATCGTTAACAAATAACAATGAATAGCTACAGTAGGTAATTATATCAAGTTAAATAAGTAAGTTGGGTATGTTTAATTAATTAACTATTAACTATTATTATTTTAACCACCAAAAACTTAAAATATAAACTTTTTAACAAAAAATTAAACCGACGAAAGAAGAAAGAAACTAAAAAGTCAAAAATAAACTTGTTAGCCATTTTTGAAGTGAAAACTTCTTTATCGGCGTTGGGCACTTCTTGAAAGGGGTAAAAAATGTTAAACTTGTGTCAGAATTCAGGGTCACGTGGATCCTGATCGAAAATGTATAGAAAATGTGTCCGAGTGTAATATGGTCACGTGGACCCTGATCAAAAATGTATGGAAAATGTGTCCGAGTGTAATATATCTAAAAACTGATCGAAAATGTATGGAAATTGTGTCCGAGTGTAATACATTAAAAAAAAAAAAAATTACGGGATCGAAAATTCTTAAGACGGTGAGTGAGTTTTTTATATTTACATGTACAGCGTCAGAGACATGGAGAGGGAGGGCATCTAGGGAGGTAGGGAGTGAGAGAGAGGGTGGGAGAGAGAGGGTGGGAGAGGGAGATGGAGATAGGGAGGGAATCTAGAGACGGAGAGGGGGAGAGTCGGATATTGGGAGAGTGGGAGAGGGGGAGGGAGGGAGGGAGAGTGGGGAGAGAGTGGGAAGAATGGGAGAGAGTGGGGAGAGTGGGGAGAGTGGGGTGAGTGAGTGAGTGAGTGAGTGAGTGAGTGAGATTCAGTCAGTCAGTCAGTCAGTGAGAGAGAGAGAGAGACTCTAATAATACATATATAGATCCACTAGAGGGCGCTAATCTAAACATTGAGTTGTGTCTCTTTATTAATTTATGTCACCAACCTGTTAATGTGACGTTTTAAGTTCGTCGTATCGTTTGTTTAGTAGTTTGCACTTCTATCGGTAGACCCATGACTGCCTCTTTTTATATTCGAATTAGTACTTCCTTTAATATAAATATGAAATAATTAAGGTGGTATCATAGTTTTAGAAAAATCATTTTATTGGTATTAAAACGTGCCAAATCAGATTTTGGGCGATTTTGGATAGCAATTAGAATAATTTTAAGAAACTGCTAAGTTTGCATCGGATAAGGAATAGGTGGTATTCTGTAAATGGATATACAGAGAGTTATATATTGCGTTTTCAATAGCTTTGTAAAAATAGCTTGCATAATAAAGATGCAATAAAAATTCCATTTCCGCCAGGGTCGCCACGGCACGCGAATAATACACACCACATTACTTTAACTTAAATATTTTTATGACCTACAATTTAAAGCAAGGATAATATTGTTATTTATTTCCATATAAGCTTAGGAAGACATATGAGTAACCATAGATACTCATAATTGCATCGTCCGAGTGAGGGAGAAGTATTGTCGTAAATTTCCAAAACAAAACGGTAGAATTATCAGTCTATTTTGTGTTATTCTCAGTGGATAGTAACTTCCCATCTAGCTAGATACTGACTTCAGTACCTACACAAATATCTACTACTGTCATCAAAATTCTGTGCCGTTTGTGTAAAATTACAATTTGTTTAAATTTTCTACACAAAGTGCCTTATTGTTTTAGGTTATAATTTATGATCGCAGAATTTTGGTGCCATAACTGGTCACTAACTTTGTGTTTAAAGTAGTACTTAAGTTGATAAATTGTTCTCATGTACTACTAACTGTAAGTTTTGCCAATAATCATAACGTCATTCGAAAATAAGAATTTAGTCGGAAGGTTTTATAGGTTTCTATTTTATATTTATTTATTTTTATTTATATTTCTTAAATTTGTTAAAATAAAATCTAATGTTACATATTTTAAGTTACTCCTTGTAACCGTTCCGTGGAAATCGGTCCGCCCGTTCCAGAGATTAGCCGGAACAAACAGACAAATAGGCACATAGATAGACAGATAGATAGACAGACAGAAAGACAGACAGATAGACAGACAGATAGACAGACAGACAGATAGACAGATAGATAGACAGACAGATAGACAGACAGATAGACAGACAGATAGACGGACAGATAGACAGACAGATAGACAGACAGATAGACAGACAGATAGACAGACAGATAGACAGACAGATAGACAGACAGATAGACAGACAGATAGACAGACAGATAGACAGACGGATAGACAGACAGATAGACAGACAGATAGACAGACAGATACAGACATATACACAGACATATACACAGACAGACACATAGACAGACAGACCGATAAAAATTTAAAAAACTGATTTTTTGGCTTTAGATATTTTTAATATTTGTGTGTTAAATTAGTTAAGTGTATGTTATGTAACAAAACTTAGATGAAATACTCATTCCAAATATCCGATATTATTGTCTCCAGATAGAAGTGTTAAATAAACCAAAAACTGAGTTTTGGAAGTTTTAAATAAATAATACAATCCTTAGAAAAGTGGAAGTGACGAATCAGTCTAACGAAATTAAATTATACTTACTAAAAACGAAAATAACAATCATTGGAAACCCGTTACAATTCAAACTTAATTACTAACTAGAATTTATAAAGACCTAAACTGATATAGTATTACCAGACAATTCATTGTTTTCACTATCGAGTATTAATTAAGACCTAATCACCTATTTACGAAGAGATAACGAAGACCTAATTTATTTTAGGGTAATATTAAAGACCTAAATATATAACTGTGGGGTATTGTTGAAGACCGATTTATACTATTTATGAAGGGTTAACAAAGACCCAATTAATTTGCGGGGTATTATTGAAGACCGCATACTATTTATGAGGAAATAATAAAGACCCATTTCACTGAGGGGTCTTAACGAAGACCGATTCTACAACGCATTTGGTCTTCAGAAAGACCGAACTACTGCATTGTGTGTTCTCAATAAAGACCTAAATCGTATCAAAGCAACAATAAAGACCCAAAGCAAAATAAAGTAATCCTAGAGACCAAAACTACTATTGCATGTAATATAAAATATATGGTCTAAGGGTAAATTCTGCCACAAAAAAACACGACTTCAGTGTAGAGGTTCGATTCCCAACAACGAACTAAACTCTTGAAGTAAGATAACAGTGAGTAATTATTAAAGGAAAATATGAATAATGCAAATATAACACTTAGGAAGCGTAGAATTGTACAATCTATTGATTATTTGAATGATATGTCGTTTTCTTCTTCACATTCTGACTACTTAGCAAAAAGTTTACCAGATTTGTCGACTGTGGTGATCGACCACAACGTCGAGGAATTGTTATTAGAAATAAAAGATCACAAACTGGGACCGGTTTTAGACCATCTCCTACTATATCCAAGCACTACAATTCTACACAACATAGCGAAAATTACAAAAAGATCTACATAATAGGGGGTCAGCAATGTAGAAGACTATCTAGAAAATTCATCAAGTCGAGGGTCGACACAATGTACAATGAATACAAGGTTTTATCCCTACTAAAACCATTTGCTGAAACGAAGGAGAT
The DNA here is from genome assembly GCA_963859945.1 of Euplagia quadripunctaria. Classification (NCBI taxonomy): domain Eukaryota; kingdom Metazoa; phylum Arthropoda; class Insecta; order Lepidoptera; family Erebidae; genus Euplagia; species Euplagia quadripunctaria. The sequence goes on from OY982572.1 coordinate 6,723,722, forward strand.
TCTAAGTTTTTGTAATGAAATAGAAGACTCGCCACAGAACTACCTTATTCTGGCTATTGGACAGAATGATAAAAGTCCTCTTAAACTAATGATGGAACTTTCGGCTACACTAAAAGGGTTGAAAAAATGTAAATATAATATTATTAAATGTTTATCATAATAGATATCTAAATGAATGGAAACTCAACAGTCTTCTAAAAACTATTACTAATAATTCTAAATTGTGTAAATTCCTAGATTTAAGTGATAAAATTCTCAGTAGAAACATGTATTTACAAAAAGTTTGTCATGAAATTAATCTAATAATTGATACTAAAGATTATTCAAGGAAATACCTAGTATGTAATAATTATTCTAAAATTTATGGTCGTCAATCGAATAAGATGTTGAGTAAGTTTACACAAACATGTAATATTACTGAAGTTGGTAACGAAATACGGCAAAGCTCAGATAATATTGAGACAACAGCTTGTGCAGGTACAAATTGCAAATTTTTTCGTTAATAATAATCACAATCTTAAATCAGCAACATTGTTTCATCAGAATATAGCTGGACTGCTGAATAAAATCGATTTAATAGAAGTATCCATACAAGAAATATCTGCTCATAATATGTTCATTGACATAATTTGCCTTACGGAAATAATTGTGAAATTAGGTGACGAAAGCAATATAAATTTCAAAGACTTCAAACTTTGCCAGTGCATTCTCTAGAAAAAACGAAAAGCGGGGTGGCGTATGTATACTAGTTCATAAAACACTCATTACGAAAAATATAGACTACCTAAATGAATTAAGAAAAGAAAGAGTGTTTGAATGTTGTGCAATTGAAATTGTTTCCTTTAGCTGTATCGTAATATGTCTATATAGAGTACCAAATTCTTGTGTTAAAATATTTAAAAAAAATCTAGAATTGTTATTACATAAACTATTTGTCCACCGTAAAAAGCGTGTCATATTAGCAGGTGATATTAATATAGACACATTAAAGACACCACGAATTCTATCGAGCTGAGAGAAATTCTAGATAATTATAATTTTAACATACATATTGACCAACCCACACGAAACTTCTCTTGCATTGACCATATAGCGAGTACTATAAAAAACGCTATAGGAAAGACTTTTGAACTTTGTCTCTCTGACCACAATACAGGACAATTTTTAACTTTTCCTATTAAGGAAAGAAAACCTTACTATAAGCATTGGTATAAATATTGTATAGACTACTCCAATGACAATTTGCTTAAATTTAGAAACGCTATGCAAAGTCTGACGTGGACTGACATTTACGAAAATAAAAATGCAAACGAAGCATTCAGCAATTTTCATGAAACGTTTTTGCTATTCTATGATCTATGTTTTCCCGTTCGGAAGGTAAAGATTCAGGCAAATAGCTGCTCACCAAAGTGGATTACTAAAGGCATTAGAAAATCCTCTATACATAAATGGAAATTAAAAAATTGGTTGCCTGTAAAGTCGGTATACGGGCGAAAGTTTTACGTGACAACGACTTTGAGTGGTAAAATAATAACCATGCCCGAGTGGAAGGGACGCGTGCCTCTCACTCGCTCTCATTGTGAGCGCATAACGTGAGCGGAGCGTAACGCAGTTTCTTGAAGTGTCACCCGGCAAACCAATTTATAAGACGTTGTCACGTCAAAACAATGTGTAATTTAAAAACAAGTAACAGTAGCGTTAAATCTAAATACATTACATATAACAAGATTCTTAAAAAATGTATAATAATGGCTAAGAAACATACTAATTCTATGTATATACACAAGTCTAACAACAAAAGTAAAGCGACATGGGACATAATTAAAAACAAAGCTGATTCACTTAGAACTTACTCACAAATTGACTCAATAGTTCACCAAGACGAAATAATCCAAGAACCAAGTGAAATAGCTAATGCATTTAATGACTACTTCATAAATGTTTCTAAGAACAGTGTGTGTAATAAGAAAAATCTATATAATGTTAGTAGAATAAATTGTAGCATATTTCTCAAGCCGTGCTCGAGTAGCGAAGTAGCACAAGTTATAATGTCTCTTAGTAATAAAAAATCCGTTAGTTACGATAGTGTGTCGACTATGATACTGAAATCATGTGTGGGTGAAATATCCTCAGTTTTAAGTCATTTAATAAATTTATCCCTAACAGATGGAATATTTCCCGACAAGTTGAAAATATCAATTGTTAAACCTTTACATAAAAAAGAGTGCAGTCAAAGTCTAGCCAACTATAGGCCTATTACTTTAATTTCTATATTTTCAAAAATTTATGAAAAGGTCATGCATCGACGTTTAAATGATTTTTTAAACAAATTTCGTATTATAAAGACAGAACAAAATGGTTTTCCGAAGGGCAAGTCAACCACGTTAGCTGCATTCTCTCTCATTACTTCCATAACCCAAAAGGTAGATTCAAAATTACCTGTTACTGTTCTATTTCTAGACATGAGCAAGGCATTTGATCTCGTAAACCTTGAGAAACTACTTGACAAATGTGATCGATACGGTATTAGAGGCCCAGCATTATAGTGGCTGCGAAGCTATTTAAATAATAGAACTCAGTGTGTGGAGATACCCCGTATTGATGAAAAAATAGTATCTACATCTTACAGATCCTTGTATAGGATTAATAAATCAGGCGTACCACAAGGCAGTGTACTTTGACCTCTCTTGTTCTTGTTATATATTAACGATTTGCCTAACGTGACCAGTCACAAGTGTGTTTTATTTGCTGACGATATAGCAGTTGTAATTCCAGACGAAGATAAAACAAGAAAGTACAATGAGGTAGTTACTCAACAACAACTCAACATTACATAATATAGTGCTCTGGTTAAAAGAAAACAATCTTGAAATAAATTTAACTAAAAAAAATTATATTCAATTTGCAAATTACAAGCTGAAACCTCCGAATCTAAATGTAACTTATTCTGGAGAAGTGATAAATAGAGTCAGTCATATCAAGTTTTTGGGTGTCTCATTAGATGAACACTGTAACTGGAAAATTCATGTAGACGTGGTATGTAAGAAAATAAATAGGTTTGTTTATGCATTGAAGGAATTACGTAAAACCGCAAACGAAAAAGCAGTACTCGCAGCAAACCATGGATTTGTGGGTTCTGTATTAAAGTATGGATTATTGATGTGGGGTAACTCCACACACATAAACAGAGCATTCGTAATACAAAAAAAATGTGTCAGAGCTATATGCGGAGTAAACCCGTTAGAATCATGTAAGCCTCTTTTTAGAAAGTTAAACATTATGACACTGGTATGTCTGTACATATTTGAGATAGGCATGTTTGTGAGAAATCATAATAATATGTTTCCCAAAGTATATAAAAGCAATAGATTTGTACATAGAGATATGGCCGAATTGTAAAAGCACGTTTTTTAGGTAAAAATTGTTCTATAATGGTAATACGTGTACATAATAAAATTCCTCAAAGCATTCGTGAATTACCTTTACGACAATTTAGAATTAAACTAAAGTTGTGGCTAATTCAGAAAAGTTTCTATACACTTAAGGATTTTATGAACTACAAAATTGCAGACAGACTTAAAACTCACAGGTAAAATTATTTTTATTTCATAATCTATAGAAATTTAACAATCTTGACATAATTTTGATAGTGTTGTTCTTTATTTTATTTTATTCAGTGAATTTATTTTATTGTTACATTAAGTTTAACTGTATCTTGCCTACAAATGATATTATTAAGTAATGTTATATGTTTAAGTATGTAGTATAAATGCAAGCAGAAATGTGTTATTTTTAATATTTGCATGCCTTAACCAAGGCGGAACATGAACTTGTTACTTTATGACATAAGAACTTTTGTTACCCTGTTCCCGCAAATAAAGTTTCATTTTATTTCATTTCATTACAGAATCTTGTGGTTGGACATTGAATAAAACTCAAAATTTAAAACACCGCCGACTCGAAAATCCCTTCAATGATTGAAAAGAGCTGATGATCTTCGAACAGCTAAACAGATTTTCTTGAATTATATCTAAAAAAAACTCTCGATGAAGTCTCCTTTCAAACAAAAAAAAACGCACTTAAATCGGTCCATTCATTTGGGAGCTACGATGCCACAGAAAAATACACAGACAGACATACAGATACACAGACACGTCAAACTTATAACACCCCTCCTTTTGTGTCAGGTGTGTAAACATAAGATATATACATAAAAGAAATAAAGTACTGGTAATATACGGGCCTTTATAATACCTCGTCTATCATATAACAGTTCATAAATTTCTGTTTCATGGCATGTATTTGTATTTTATGGAGTGTGTGTGTGTGTGCGATTTTGATGCTGAGTGATTGATTTGATTTAGTGAGGTTTCACTGTTATTGCGGAATCTACTGGTTTACATAAAAATAAATTCAGAATGTGCAATAATTTTTTTATTGTGATTTTGTATATTTCCCGAATCCAAAGGTCCCAAACATGAATCTAACTCTGTTGTACAAAAGACCATGAAAGTACGCCTTTAAAATAATGTTGTATTTCTTGCTCGTGATTGGGGTTGATTTTTTTAATTTTGTTCTTTAATCGTAGGGTTTTACAATGCATGAGTGACAAAGTAGGTTTTGCGCTTATCTTCAGGGCTCGTATGTTTATTTATTTAGAAGACTGCATGGATGGCGCAATGGTTTAAGTTTGAGGGTTCAAATCCCACACGAGACAAAAATTTGTGTGATCCAGTGTGCTTTGAGTCCGTTGTTCAAATGTTTGTGAAGGAATATTCCGCGACACAGGAATATTCCTAATGCGGGAGTGGAGGACTCTTATAGTAAGATGACGCTGCTGTGCTATTATAGTGACGTTAAATTACCGTACTCCAATGGCGGACACATTGAAAAATTAGGAGTGTACCGACATTCGAGAGAGACACATTTTAATTTTTTTTTGCCTGAAATGTATACGAGTATATTATATATTTTAACAGAACATAGTGTTGTTATTGGTTTCTTAATTGGTTTATTGTGCCTACGATATACTCGGTTTTTTGAAAATTATTATATTTCACGTTTATTTTGTTGCACACTTTAATGACAGTATCATTACTCTGATTTCTAGAACTAGACTAGCTTATCTTTCAATACGTATACTGTGTAGTCGGATAGTGCATCGCAAACATCAAGGGTCGTGGGTACGATTATACAATATGTATGTATTTCTTAACAAAAATGTTACTAGATATGTAAGTTTTGCTTAGTTAGTCTACAAGCATTGATTAAGAAGACCTAGAATTTATACGATGATTACCATTTTAATTTTATTGTTTATAATACAAACAGCTTGGCTTGAAAATTGAACAGTGCTTGAAAATTAATTTTACAAGACAGTGCATAAATGTAGAACAGGTCAGCCTTTGAAAAGTATTAATGTTAAGTAAAAAAAAACGTTACTGGTTGTATAAAATACTACATATTTAACCCATAGTTCTATTAATATTTTAACATCAATACTAATTAAAAATGTGTATTGTTATAAATTACTAAATAGTCGCGGTTGTGACGCACTTACCATTTTAGTTTCATATTTACTAGTAGAGTAGACTAATAATGTTTATAATTGATAATAACAAATTAATACTGTAATTAATTATTACAGTAATTTTATATGTTACAAATCTATTAATCCATAATTAACTCTCGGTTTGGGAAATTGTATAATATATTGGTTAGGAGGATTATTAAAAAGGGCATTATATTAGTGACAGTTGATGTTATGTACACTGCAAGGATCATACTGTAGCATTTCGCTAGTGCGCAGTGAGAAGGTAGTCAAGATGTGCATTTAATCAGGCAAGTTTAGAATCAAATAATATAAGTTGCAAATAAATTACAAATAACAATAAAAAAAAACAGTACAATTATACGTACTGTACGTTCTAACTAATACATTCAAAATAAAATATAGCGAAAACTTCTTGGAAACTCGAGGCACGTCTCTTCGGTCTGACGTCAGCGTCAAGACTTTTCGCTGCCTCCAGCCTTGCGCAACTCCCATACAAAAAATCAAATGTATGAAACGAATTCAAAAAAAATATGGCGCCTACATGTATCCTGCCTACTCATATCGTCTCACCTTTCACCTATCTCTTTTCATCTATTTAATTGCCAATTTAAATTGACAGTTTAATTGTCAAATGACAGTCAAAACCATAAACTTAAGTTTGATAGAGTCCATAAAATAATATATTTGTAAGTTTATGGTCAAAACAGATTTTGACAGACAATTGTCATTATATGATATACCTAATTTCATTTGAACTGTTATACATTTTTTTTCTTATATTTGGTTTTGTGGATAATTTAATCTAAATTCTTTTTGTTCTTTGTGTCTCAAAACATTAAAATGTATTACAAAACTTCTGTAGTGTGTTATATTGCATCTGGGCGAAGTAAAAGCGGAAAACGTCTATTTATGGCAAAACTTCTTTTAGACAAAGACAGGTTAGTAAAATTTGCTAACAGTCATTAAATAATACTTTAGACAGTATTATTTAACGACTGTTTATTATAGGTACATATTTCTTTGAAAAAAAAAAGGATTTTTATGTGGATTTATATATAAGCTAATAGTGTTGTCGCTATCCTGTAAATATAGCTATCGATATCGATATTCACAGGTCGTTAATCTTTTCTTTTATAACATTTTTTTAGGTGCACGCAGTAGGTGAAAGCTGTCGGAATTGAAGATTTAGTTTAACAGAAACTCTACACATAAAAATATTTTTTTGGCAGTATTTCGCTTAAAATGATTATGTACGGGCTATGGTTACCGTACAGGAAAAATATGGTTATAAATGAAAGAAAAAGTTAAGCAAAATAATGGTTTATCTACTTAACTTGCTCTAGAATGATATGGTTAAAATGGTTATGAGCACACCCGAACCGATTGGTGACCAAGAATATACTAATGTTATTTAATTATGAAATAGCGTGGATCGGCGTAAACTGCTGAGCTCGCGCAACTTGATTGTACGAGTCTTGTGTCAATTATTGCATCAACACTGAAAATTTTATGAAATAAATATATTCGTATTGAATTTAATTTATTTGTAGTTTATTTACCTATTACTGCTAAAAAAAGTCATCGTAGATTATTTTAACGAAATGGCTGATGGTTATTTTTAATCTGTGGATTTGATCGATAGTTCTGTCGATAATTCTATTATTAGAATGGACAACACTATTTTTATTTCCTGAAGGTTGGCATAATTTTAGGCTCACATCAAATTTTGGTTTTTGTGTTGGTAAATTAAATTTGAACCCGTTTCATACATCGTTTTTTAGTATGAGAGTCCCGACTCTTCTAACGTAGTGTTTGTATACTCTTTGGCTGCCTCTTGTTTCCTTCCTATTCTTTATATAAATTTAATTAAATAAAACTATTCGACTTAGACTTTATATTAGCAGCCAGCTACTAATCAGTTCAAAGGAGGTTTAAACACTACAATACATATCAGACACAATACTATAGAAGCAATGGTGCGTAAATGTAGCATCGCTCTGTAAACCGGATGGATGGCTCTTGGTATTTAAATTCCTGGGGTGATTGAGTGAGTGATCTAATCTTTTGTACATTTAAACTTATGGCCCAAAATTGGCTGGAGCCGGGATATAGAGGAGTGGTCAATTTTTTTTTCTCTTTTAAACCGAACAAAACAGCGGTTTAACGAAAGTTTATATCCGATTTAAATAACATTTTTTTTGCCAGCCGAAATTTAACCCTATAGAGTGCTTCGAGTTCAAAGGCTTGGGAGGTGGAAAATTGGGTGAAATTCCATTCAAAACGGATAGCATTGAAATGCATTACTTATGAAGACCCCAAGAAGCGATAACTACGTTACCATTCGTTTTAAACAATATAAACCTTGTTTGCAAGTGTTTGTTAAAAAATCTCATTTTTTTAACGATTTAAAAAAATTATTTGTCAAGAAGGGCCCAACGAAAACGGATAGCAGTTTTTCCGCAATGAGACGATAGTAATTAACAATCTCCTAAATTTTCATGCGGTTTAAAAGAGGAAAATTTATTTTTTTCATAAATTCTTTACTCGAAATCCGCCAGCCCGTTTCGGCTGGCAAAAAAAAAAAATTGCCAAATAAATCAGATATAAACTTTCATTTAACCACTGTTTTGTTCGATTTAAAAAAGAAAAAAAATACCACCTCGATATCAATTACCCCAGGAACTCAAATACCAAGAGCCATCCGGCTTACAGAGCGTTGCTACATTTACGCACCATTGCTCTGACTATACATATAATTTGTAAATGAATTACCTAGTTTGGGATCAGACGGCCGTGTGTGAGATGTGTGAAGTTATTATTATTAATAAAACGTATCATGTGGTTTTACTATTTAATAAATAAATAGACAGTTAAAAAGGAAGTTGGTTGGTCAAAATATGGTGTGCAATAACGATCTTTGACTTTCATTGTAGGTATACGAGTCCGTAATAGTATTACGAGGCCGTGAATTGGGCACTTACTTGAAGGTTTTATGCTTACATATGAGTATATCCACTTTCTAGCGAGCTTGCAATGTTGGTATTTTTGTATTCAATAAGGGCTGCCTAGGTTGGCAAATTTATCCTTCTATCAGCAGGAAAAAGTGTCCCTTACGAGGTTTTTAAATGAGGCAGCAGACTGTACACAGTAGTGGTGGTGGAAGTATTCAGTAGTTTCATCCAATCGTAAATATATTTTTAATAAAAACTGTTTGGAGTGCGTTTACTTAGGGTTCGAACCTACTAGTCCTGATCGCAATTGCAGTCGATCGGAAGACTATAATATAATATTCTTCCCGACCGCCTGTACATAAAAACACACATCTATCGGACAAAGTGGCGCCGCCTCAAAATGATATACATATTTATCATTGTGGGCGTTTCGTGCAGACACGAACAACAGTAATGCCTGGAAAAACCTATTGTACTATGTTTGATATGATTTAACACTCGTTTCGAAACACTGAATTTAGAAGCATTACGCATGCCATTTCATCAGTCACCTACACGCTGATCACTGACCTAATCTAGAAAACTACATATTGATGGATTAGTATTCTGATTGATAAGCTTGGCATTAGTGATTGGCATGAGAATGATCGCGATTGAATCGCTGTACAGAAATCGGTACTAAAACAAAACTAGTCCCAGTAACATGTATATAATCATTTTATATGGTCTTGATACTAGTCTTGAGTAAAACGTGAATTGAATACTTCAAATGATTGAATTAGTTTAATGTGTGTATCTGTGTCTGTCTAGGGCATTATAGTTCCGAAACGAAAAATCTACTTGTTAAAAACGTGAAGCAAAACACCATGAATGATGACGTCACATAAATAAATTACTTAGAAGTAAATTTTAAACACTTATTCTGATTATCAAACTCACTACTTAAAAACCGCACAGACGAGGATGATAAATGAAAGTATACGAAGAGGCCGAAAATTAAAAAAAAATACGAAGAAGTATATAAAGGTACATGCTTAATTATAAAGCAAATAAAACATGTTCACCGTAATGTATTTAATTTTTTTTTCGAAAGGGTATTTTATCCGGAACCTAACATTCTCGTGGAACATTAAATAGGAGGGACGTTGTGAACAATGTTAAATGGAATGAACGTTTGAAAAGGAATGTAGTGCTGGTCGAATAATTTACCGCAATGAAATACCTCGAACCGTTTCTATTAAAAGTTAGAACCGGAACAAAATACAAGGTAAAAAAATCAATGACTATAGATTCAGTCAGTTGAAGCGTTGTATAGCTTTTTTGATGTTTCAATTCATTTTAGGGTTGGACAGAGCGTAACAAGGTTTGAAGAAAGAACGTTAAGTACTACTTATATTATTCAAAAAGTTTAAAATATATTTTTAAGAAGAATTCGGTCTGAAGGAATCTAGGAAAAGTGATCCCATTTACTCTCTAGCTTAGCTAGCTACTACTCTAGCTTATTTTGCCCCAGGTTTTTTTTCCACGCAGTTCTGAAGAGCGACCGTTTCAAGCCATTAATGGTCAAGGTTATGCCTTGAACGTCACGCCACGAATCCCTCCGACAACATCGTTAGACGCCGAATTTACACCCTCGCCATTTTTAGGGTTCCGTTTCTCTAAAGAAAAAAAGAACCTCTTATAGCCACTTTGTTGTCCATCTGTCTGTCAAGACCATTTTTCTCAGGAACCCGTTGTCGCATCAAGTTGAAATTAATACCTAACATGTATGTGTGCGGTCCCTTGAAGATGTAAAAAAGTCAAGCTTCTAAGTCTATGCAATCAAAAGATTAAGAAGCCTTAGATTTGACCAAATTTCAATTCGCAGGTAAATTAGAACCTGTAAAAAGAAGTACTCCTCATTGACATAGAATTATGAAATTTGGTAACAAGCAAGGGCTTGCAGCACAAGTAAAGGCAAAAATCCGAAAATCGTTAATTTGTTGTTATATCTGTCTGTCTGTCTGTGTCTGTCATGACCCTTTCCTTAGGAACTCGTGGAAGCATCAAGTTGAAATTAACATCAAATAATTATATCAGTGGTCCCTTGGAGCTTTAAAATCAAGCGTCTAAGTCAACGCAACCAAAAGATATGGCCATTAAATTAAGCCTTAGATTTTAACAAATTTGAAAATTTCGCAGGTAAATCAAAACATGAAATTTGGTAAGAAGCAAGGTCTGACAGCACAAGAAAAGGAAAAAATCCAAAAGTTGTTAATTTTTTGTTTTACTACATAAATATTTTTTTTTTTTTGTTAAGTTAGAGAGTATTGTTAGAACTGCAAAGTTAAGTTTCAAAAAAGATGGGCAAAATACTTCGAGAATTGATACACACAAGTTTGTTTTTTCATGGAACCCTCGGGGCGCAAGTGAGACTCGCACTTGTTCGGTTTTTTCTACGGCACCCTCTGCCGATCCGCGGCTCACTGTGGGCCACTAAGCCAAAAGCTGAAAGCAGCAACGCATTTCCTAAAGAAAATAAAAGAGGCGCTACCGCAGTTGGCACCGTGAGAAAGTTTTATAACCGGGCGCGAGGTTGATGCCACTTTAATACTTGTATTTATTATACATATTAAACATTTCCTATTTATGCATTTGCAAAACAGGTCTTTATAGGTCATTTTGCATGATATTTTCTACCACTTAAGTTTTAATAAAAAGAAAGGTCAAGTGTGAATTGAACTCGCGTGGAGAGGGTTTCATGCGATGATTGTATCTTGCATGGTTTGCTCAATGTGGCTACATGTGTTTGTAGTAACTAAAACAATAATTTATCCTAAAAACAAACCTAACAATATAGTACATACATTCCAACTGCAAATAGTAAGTTTTGTATGCACAGTGTTGAGAGGTTTATAATGTTATTTTAAAACCTTATAGTTTCTTTGTAATTTAAAAGTAAATAAGTATATTGTGTATTTTTTTTTAATTTTAGTTAAACATTAGTTTTATTTATGGTATAGGGGGGAAGAGGGGGGAGAGGGGGAAAGAACGGGAAGAGGGGGAGAGGGAAGGGTTAGGGCCTCCGGTAACCTCACTCACGCGGCGAAAAGCAATGCAAGCATTGCTTCACTGCCGGTTTTCTGTGAGGCCGTGGTATCACTCCAGGCGAGCCGTCCCATACATGCCAAAGCATGGCTCTCCCACGAACAAAATTAGTAAAATACTTTCGGAGATAAAGAGGAACTGGTCAAATTTTATCTATTTTTTTAAATAACTTTGAAAGTATTAATCTTTTATTAAAAAAAAATATACTTGTATATGTGTGTGTCTTCACAACGAGCCCTTTCATTTGATATATCACACAGTACTTACATTTTGTATTTTTTTTTTAATTCTAATTTTACCCCCAAATGACCCCGTATCCTAAATTTATTTATTTACATTGCACATCGGTGTTCGGGTCACAGGAATTGATATGCTTACCAAATTTCAACTTAATCGGTACTGTAGACACGGGACAAAGACAGATACACGAGTGATCCTATGAAGGTTTTGTTTTTTCATTTGTACGTACGAAACCCTAAAATTAGTTTTAAATTAATTGGTGGTAGAAATAATTATTTTGTAGGTGTTAAGTTTTGTATTTATATTCCGAATATCATTGTGGCCACAGACGACCATTCTTATAGATCGTAAAGAATTTGTCTATAGAAGTAAAAACCGTCGAGTATTCGATGAAGTTCGAGGGTCTGGTCGGAAAAGTTAAAGTCAAAATTTCAAAGCCAACCGAGTTTTGGTGTATGGCCAAAGTGCAAAATCATCTTACAGATGTTAGAGTATACTTTTATAGGTAATTAATTCCATAGTCCTGATTTCTTTAAATAACATACGATTGTATTATTTTTCAAGCGTTACATAAGATTCAATATTATCTATATATTTTTTATAAAGCATTTATTTTTCCCACATAGCGATGAAGAGTACGTGTAATAGGGGCGTGTAGCACAAGATGGTGGCAAAAGATCTATTGTTTAAGCACTACAGGTATGGGCTGAAAGGTACTTACTTGTAGGAATTTCATCGTACCATTTCTGAGACATGGTTTTTCAATTTCGAACATATCCAATTCATACTTCAATAGTATTCTACACAAAATAATAACAAGTTATCTTAGTGTGCAGGAGCTCATAGATGTAACATGAATTACAGTAAGATAGATATTAGATTGAAATGTTTCTATTTATGTAACGGAATCTTTTAACGTAGTTATCCCAAACTTCAAGACTTCCGATACACTTGAAAATTTGCACGTTTCAAGAAGCGATTGTCATACAAGTCTAATAAATAATAAAAAAATATAGACCATTTTTTTTTCTTTTTTATGATATAGGGTGCAAACGAGCAGACGGGTCACCTGACGGTAAATGACAACCGCTGCACCTGCAACTCAAGTAGTGCTTTGCTGGCCTTTAAGGTGGGAGTAGGGGAAGAAAAGGGAAGAGGGGGAGGGGGGAAGAGAGAGAGAGGGAAGGGTTAGGGCCTCCGGTAACCTCACTCACTCGGCGAAAAGCAATGCAAGCATTGCTTCACTGCCAAATTTCTGTGAGGGCGTGGGATCACTCCGGTTGAGCCAGCCCATACGTGCGGATGCTGGCTCTCCCACGAATACACTCTATATTAATTTAATAGTTAATTAAATATTAAACACTGTTTATCTCCCACTTTACACAATCAGGCACATCTTTGTCAGTCACTTTGTAAGAAGGTTTTTTCCTTTAAACAGGACGGGGGACAGTTAAAACATTGAATTAAAATGAGTTGATAAAGTTGGAGTAATGAAATTTTGTTCAACAAAATACATATACCCCCAAAATCATTGATCCATTTAGTTCAACTTTGACTGCCACTAACAGTTAAATTGAAAAATAAAAGGCCTTAAAATTCCTCGTCAATCAACTGTCAAATTGACTAAAAGGTGAGCCATTTTAATAGGTGTCGAATGCTTTTAATACAAACTCGGCAAAATTGAAATAGTTTTGTTTCTTCTATAATTTGGAGTGTATTTTAGCATTCACCTTAATGAAAGCTTTGAGTTAATTCTACCTTTGAGAATGTTTTATGTTGGAATAGAAATGCAGACATACACTGGGTTTCCATGAACCATGAATATACATAGAAGCGGAGTTACATTTTTCATAAATAGACATTCATTTACATTCATTACATTAGATGTTGTAGATAGTTAATAGGTGTAGAAATAAATTGTTCAGAAGGTATTATAATGTTATAACTAGAGATCGGATATTCGGATGCATATTTACCTAAAGTTGAGATGTTGGCTATTATGGAAAGCACTTTTTTATCGACAAAATCCCGCGATTCCGGGAAATTCAAATTTAAGTGAGATGTAATAAACTCCGTGAGATGTAATAAACCCAGTTTGACACAAACGACTGTTGCCCTGTTACAACAGAATATGGTTGCTTTTCCCTACTTTTATTGTCAGTTATTACTATAGACTAAGCAAAAACAACCTTATTACGTTACTCAAATCGGGCCTATTAAACCTCAGGGAATGTAAGCATTTTGTAAAAGTGTGAGTGAGACGGTAATACTTGCTTGTGCGCAAGTAGCGACGCGACAATACAACTACATTCGTCGTTTTGCTTGCTATGCGTTCGGGTGTTTCTCAAGGTTTTTTAATTTCTTTAATTACCTACTTGGCTATTGAACAACGGTTTCTGATTTGCATTGTGATTTGGATTTTTGTTTTGCTTGAAACAACGACTTTGTGTCACGAATCCTGGATTTACCTGCTCTGCGGCTTGGACCTCTTATTTCTTTTATTAACAAGGTAAGCATTATTTCTTTTTACAATTTAAAAACATTGTACCTACTTGTATATAGCTACAAATCTGATTTGGATTAAAGTGAGAAAATTTGTATAATATAATAAAAAACTCTATAGTAAAGTCAAATGTACCTGAGTAATGGTACTTTCGGCAGGTAGTAACATGTTCTGCTCTCTAATTGGTCGGCTGTTGCATTAATAGACTATTGTTTAAACATTTGCAATATTTCAGGAAGTTTTAAAACATTGCGCTGTGTAGTGTTGTGATGTGATACTGCATTTTGATCCATCTTTTCAAACCATCAAAGAATGATCTTTTTTAGTTCGTAGGTATTATTCGCTACTATGATGGCGGATTTAACTCAAAGAGAAGACATAGCTCAGTCATGGCTACGAAATCACCCAGAGATGTTTTACGACCCATCAACTGGAACTATGAGCGGTACGAAATATGATACGACATTAAAAGCGAAGAAAACCATTTTGAATCAGCATCTGAAATCACAAAAACATCGAGGAATTCAAGCAGCAGTACCAAATGACTTTTATATTGACTTGATTAATTTTCTCATTATAAATAATAAATTGGGATTTTCAACGTCTGACGTTTTCGTGGTTTTAAAAAAATACATTTGTAACTGTAAAAATCAAGATAGAACCATTCCAAGTAAGTCTTTGTTAAGGACGAAATACTTGGGCTATATTTATTAAGATAAAATGAAACTTATCCACAGTGAAGTACAAAACAATAAGAAATGGATGACATGTTGTAAAACCATTAAATAAAAAGTCATTGGGACGAATTTACCTGTTAATTGTCTAACTTTAGATGTTGTTAACGGTCGTACTGTGTCCGAGTTTGTGATTGAATATCTAAAAGCTTATGGGGGACCCAATTCAACAATAAAGTGCAGGACGTTTTAATGTTATGAAGCGACAGCGTAGCGCGTAAGCGCTCACGCCTTAGATAGATTAACAGAGACAATATGTTTAAGGTGCGGTGATGTAGACACTCTAATTAATAATGTCAAAAAAATATTTTTAAAAGCTCCCAACAGAGTACGAATTTTAAAGGAACTGCATCCAAATTTGCTTTGGCCTACAGAGCCAGTTATCACTAAGTGAGAACATGACTAGAGGCGGCATTTTACTATGCCAAACATTTTGACAAAATATCGAGTGTTGTGCTTTATTGGATAGAAGCCATATCTATCTATCTAGGAAATATTCTTTTCAACCTACAAGTGGATTCTGAATTTGAAAAGAAATATACTAACAAATGATAACCTCGAGAAAATTATTATTCTATACTATATTCTCTGAATAATCCTGAATTAAGAAGTTTTGAACAGTTAGTAGAACCAGATGTAACACCATCATGTTCAACACAAACAGATACAGAAATAACAGATTTCAGTGACCGAACCATAGTTATAAATAGAGATTAAAGATATTGTCACTGGGGTAATCTTTCTTCTTTAATCTTTAGCCACCCAATGTTGAGTAAAGATCTTTTCCAAATCTCTCCATATTTATCTCGCTGCCACTTTAATGGTAAAACACAAAATGATTTAAGTTTTTATTTTCTTCATATTAGCCATGTAAGAAGTGCATGTCCTGGCTACTGGCTAAAAACAATTCTTGTATGACAATTATTTATGTATATTTTCCAAAGTGCTCATGTACAACTTTTCTATCTTTCATTTCTCCTCTATGTATTTTCTGTGTGTACAACATAAAAATATTGTGTAAGATAAGATGTCCTTAATGAATAAATAAATTTATATTCATTTATGTTTTCTTATTTACCACACCACCATTTCTCTTACACCCTACATACATACACACATACTCGAATGGGAGATTAAAATTTAACTTTAAGTAAATATACATCTGATTAGTAATGCGATCCCGGAATCCCGGGATTTTATTTTCATAACAATATTCTAAGAAGTTGTTTCCATAATTTGTTAGCCAAAAAATTACTTTAGGTAAATATGCATCCGATTATCCGATCTCTGGTTATAACAGTCGTAGTATTCGCTTTTAATGTGTTAATTTTAGATTTGTATTTTTAGAAGATAGATCTTGGAGGCAATAGTGAATACAATGATGATCTACATAAAAGCAAGCCGCTCAAAATATTAAATACCTACTTATATGTACTAACATCTTATTTATTTGTAAGACCACGAGCAGTCATCACAAGTAGCACTCATAGATAAGCATGACGCGTAGACTAATCTTGCTCGAGGAAAAACCATTATGAGACCGCGATGCATTTCGTGTCCTGAGCCATAAGAACGTTAGGTACATCGATGAAGTAGCTTAATACATGAACGACATCTACATTTTTATCTATATAATCTATGAAGTTTAAGTTGTGATTAGGGATCGTAATCCGGCACCAATTGCAATCCGCCCCGATCCGGCTGGTACCTTAACGTATCCAACCGAATCCGGCCGGATCCGACCGGATTAAAATTGGCATATTATAACATTTTTTGGTTGGCAGCAATATGAACTGTATAAAAAAGGTTAAGAAGTTGTCATAAATTTTATAAAAAATACCGTTTAGACAGACAATACTGAAACAAACAGACGTATTTAAACAAAAAATCTCTTCACACTTTTGATACTAGTATACATCAACATTAATTGCCATTTTTTAGACGTATTCTAACTACACAGACTCTAAAATTTCTAATTTAAACCTATTGTAATAGACAGAAAGGCCGGAAATAGGTCAAGTCGCAGGAGATTAGAAATACAGTGGACTTCTACGTAAAGAATCAGTTTTATTTGAAGACCTGAATAAAGTTTTCACAATCTTTTTCAATTACTTTCGAGGGCACTCTGAGACGGCCGCTAGAGGCATTTGAACACTGCTATTACCTGTTTAATTTCTCCAAGTAAATATATTGCTTTCTACGTTTAAATACTGGATACTCTGCGTTTTTATGTTGATTAACGTTTATTACAAACTAGCTGACCCAACAGACGTTCTCTTGTAAGAATTTCAATAAAGTTTGAATTTCATAAATAAAGTCTTCCAGATTTCCCCGAATTTCCTATTTACCGGGCATAATTTTATTTACCTAAAGACCTTATTCGGTCTGTTACTAAGATTTGAAAGCCGTTCTCAAGTTATGCGCGTACCAATAACAGCCTTTTATTGTTATTAGATATAATTTAATGTAGATAGATACTGATAATTTTGTGGTCTCGTTACTTGTGTTTTTTATACCTACTGTCAATGTAACTTGTAGCGTATGGTCTACAAACCGGCTGCCGGTGTTAGGACAAAGCAGTGTCGTAGGAATGCGATTTGTGATAATGGTGTTAACCAGTGGTAGTTACAATCTCACTATTGCTATAAACTATCAAAATCATTAAATCACAGTAATTGCTATGTTGTTCGTACCTCAATCCGCACTCAAGCGATTGTTATCAACTTATAATGCATGTCTGTCCTTTTAACTCCCCACTAATTGTCAACCGACCAATATTGTAGCACTACCGGTATAACTATTCAAAATAATTTCAATTAAGTAGTGAACTGTTTTATCATCTATATTATAGTTTGCCCCTATTTTTAATAAAATAAATACGAGTTTTTGATGTGGTGATAACACCAACATCTGACAAAAAAGGTCTGTATGTATTTTATGGCACTATGATAACACCTTCCGATGCATACATCGCAATTAAACACACCATGTGGCGTGTAAAAAGCAGAAAACCACGAACGTTGCAATAAATTACTTACCGAACTCTTTAGAGAATTAAAACTAGCGCCAACAGCACATTAATATGTCAATAAGCTTATAAATAATGTAAGCAAGTACACGTTTAGTCCATATGTACGAAAATTGTGTCTATTCCACTTTAATTCCCCAAGCAAATCCACCGGGAGATTTTTTTCCTCAAATTATTCCACTCATAACCACTGGTGGATTTGTTTCTACTTGTTGTTTTACCATATAGCTCTGTGTTAATTTGTGGATTTTTTCTACTGGTTATTTCACCACATACCACTGTGTCAAAGTTAACGAACAACCCGCATGCTCTCAACTTTTCTTGTAGCCGCTTTGATACTAACTACGATAGAGGTAGGTATCTATCCAAATATTACATACCGTATACTTAGACTAACGGAACTTCATCCTAACCAGGTAGAAATAAACTAAATAGGTAGGGCTTACAATGAAAAAGTAAAGAGTTATCGAAGCACTAGTAATTTCTTTTATGCTATTGCATATTAATAAAACAAATATATGATTGATAAAATAAATAAAAAAACTAAACGAGTGTGCTTTAGACCACACGAGTCACACGACTAAAGTAAAACTTCATACGAAACGTAACTGGCTATGAGAGAAAGAGAGAAAGAAAATGTGTGCTCGTACCTCTCTCTCTTGCCCCTACAGTAATATACGAAACGTACTCTCTCTTTCTATCTTCACTAACTTATATCTCCCTCTCAACTTCCGTTCGCCTCGCCCGATCACACTTTTCGTAACGCATTCACGAGCTTACTCCCCAAGTCAAGCGGGCGTAAAGAAGTATAACTTCAATAAAATAACTTTAATTATATTTTTTATTTATTTTTTTCACTACGACATCTACAAAGAAAGAGTTTCGATATACCAAAATTCCCAATATAATTAAAGGTATCGTAAAAGCTCTTCAATCGATAGCTCGGTTCAAGTATTCTTATCTTAAGTGGGGATTTACAAAGAAAAAGAGCGTGGAAGTAAGGCACAAGTAGCATTTATGTCAATTCTTTGAAAAGGGTACCTTGTCAAAAAGTTCTGTAATTGCGTATATTGAATGGTAGTAGTTAATAAATACATACCTACTAATAGTATAAACGCGAAAGTAACTCTGTTTGTTTGTTTGTTACCTTTTCTCGACTAAACGGCTGAACGGATCGTAATGAAATTTAGCAAGGAGATAGATTATATCCTAGGAAAGGACATTTGCTCCCGGAAAAAAGTACGGTTCCCGTAGGATAAATTTCAATTTCCATGAGGATGTATGGATGTGTATATGTATGGATGTATGGATGTGTATATGTATGGATGTTTATTACTCTTTCACGCCAAAACTACTAAACCGATTGCGATAAAACTTTTGTGTGTAGATAGCTGGTGACCTGGATTAACATATAGGGTACTTTTTATCCCGATATTCTCACGGTACCGGGACTCATCAGGTGAAACCGTGAGGCGCAGCTAGTAATTCATATATGAATTAAAAAGAGGTGAGTTAGAGTACATTTACTCATGGACTTTTATTTGGGCTCATGTCTATTTCTAAGTTACAACAAAGAAGATTATGCCAAAAAAACTATTTGACTGAGAGTTAGATCAAAACTTGTAGTTATGAATGTCACCTTGTCGTATAAGAAGGATTTCATAGTAACATTAGTTTGTACATTTTATACCCTTATATGTAACTTAAACTTAAAACCTCTACCAACAGCACCAAATTGTCGATTGTTGTGCTGTGAGCAGAGGATTTTAGTCTGAAGAATAACATACATACATACATACACAAATATTTACAATAATATTCCTAAGTAGTCAACTAGGCTACTATTGAATACTGAAGACAATTTATCTTTATAGTAATAAGTTAAATAATGTACCTAATTAAAAAGCAATAATCCATATATATAAAAATAAATGCCACTTTTCGTTGTAATTTTATAACTCAATGACGGGCTCACCTATCCAAACCAAATGTTTAGGCTGTGTTCGGACTATTTAGTAGATGGTTTATGTGAAGTTTGCACAAAAAAGAAAACTTAACGACTTACGCGGACTTACGCGGGTGAAACCGCGGGGCGCAGCTAGTATTCTTAATAAATGAGTACAACGTAATTTATAATTAAAATTTAGAAATGAAAGACTGAAAAGCTTTCGTTTTTAATTAACTTACAATTTGTTAGATAGATTATATATTCTGAAATGTAAATAATGTTTTATATTATGACTAGCGGGTTGCTAGCCCCGGCTTCGCACGGGTACAAATTATACACCAAAACCTTCCTTATGAATCACTCTGTCTATTACTGAAAACCGCATAAAAAAGTAGTTTTTCAGTTTATCGCGAACAGACAGACAGACAGACAGACGCGGCGGAAGACTTTGTTTTATTATATTTAGTGATGTAGTGATTTTCAGTCATAGTCAAACTGTCAGTCTTATTTTGAAATACCTATGTAAGTAGGATAAAGGCCAACTCAGATCGAGTGGAAAAATGCTCCAGCACTTTTACAATTATAAATAAAATATTAACCTTATTCCATTAAAAGAGAGCTGAAAATCCGTTACTTTGACTTTACTTTAAATTGTAATAGCAACTGTCGTGCATGTAACGTCAAAAAGGTTTTCAAAAGAAAGTCAAATTCTTTTTAATGTATAATTACTAAGTCTTGAAAAGCACTTCTCATTTCCTAACTGAAAAGCTGAATACAAATTGTACGTGTTTTTCTTTAAAAGCGACAAATATTTTTCCCCTTTTTACGACTCTACGGGAAAAGTATTTAAAAAAATCTCTTCTTAATAAACGTTTACGCTACAAAGGAAATAAACTGTCCAATTTGATGTCATTAATTATCTCTAGAGTTTTGGCTCTTTATTGAACCATTTCACTATTTAAAACTGATAAAGTCGAAATGCTTTATTTAATTTCTTTGAAGTGAAAACTTCTTTTGGCACGTTTGTGCACTTTTGCTATGAGGAAAAAGCACTGAACTCGTGACCGTCACGCTAATAATACATATATAGATCCACTAGAGGGCGCCAATCTAAATAGCTGTCTATTCTTTCTGTATGTTTGTTCTATCAGCTCCTTATTAATTAATGTCAACAACCTGCTAATGTGACGGTTTAAGTTCACACTTCTAAGTTTTCACTTCTGTCAGCAGTCACATGACTGCCTATTTTTTTTATCGAATCTTTCATTCGGTTAAAATTTACATTCAACTATTGGCAAGCTTCGTAAATGAAGTGAATTGTGTAAAACCCGAAGCAGTTTAAGCAAAAGAAAAAGACAATTTTTTGATGATCGTCATTTATTTAAATGTATTTTTAGACTGAGTCTTTTTCCATTATCTGACTGAGATTGTTCAACCAGCCCACTTAAAAAAAGAAGGCATTCTCCGTTCAGCTGATGTCTTTATCTTGTTGGTGTCATCTGCTTGCTGCCAATGAGCCTACGATGCTAGTACCGGTCAAGCACAGAGTTAATTAGAGTATCTTCCCATGGTTTAGCTTCGTTGAATTTGGTATTTTTATTAATAATACTCTATTTAGATAAATAAAATGAAATGCTGTTCGTTGGTAAGTGCATCACTTTAGAACGACTGCACCCATTCTACTAAATCTTTCTTTTTTATTTTAATAATATAATCCGGATAAGAATTTTCAAAGGAATTCAAGAAAAGTTGCCTTGAAAATGCGAAAAATTCGTTGAAAACTGAAACTGCTTCGTGACATTACAATAAATTTATTGTAATTTTGACAGGGTTACGTCTGTCGGGCCAGCTGGTACGTACCATAAAAATACTATGACTCTTGAGAAATATAGTAAAATAACTAACATTTGTGTTGAAATCTATAACTAATGGTGTGACAGGCGAGAGTAGCCCGTAGGTCGTAACCAAACGTGCAGATTTTACTACCCTGGATTATATTAGTTTTATGAGAATCCGGACTCTAGGTTATCCGAGTTCTATATCAATAATTGAAATAAATGGTCTGTGAAAACGTAAAGATATACGTACTATTTATACTGAGATCCCACGCTATTGTTATTTATACGCACATTACGCGCACTTATAACTTAATTGATAATATTATAAAGTAAGATTTAAATTATAATAATTTAAGTCTTACTTTAGTGATATTGTTTAATATTACAACTATTATAATAATCCCTTATTTGGTAAATACATCCCGTCTCATGGTAAAAACTAAACTACTCTAAAAGATGGAGTACTCGGGACGTGTTTTCCCAATCTATAAATTATATGTGGTGGTGGTTGTCACGTGGTTTTAGACAAATTGTGTCCCTTGAAAGAGAGATATCTTTAAAAACCTAAAAGGTTTGGGGAGCCATTTGTCAGTAACGCATGGTATGATGACCCGGCTTGACGAACATCAAATACAAGACTCGCGATCTCATTAAAAAACAAAAATTAATAAGAGTTTATTACAGTCAAGCTGCTTCAATTCCAATAGAAATGTACAGAATAGAATAAAATACCAAAATGAGTTGTAATCGTATGAATCCTTTCATCATTTAGAATAAATATTAGTATAAGGTATATTATAGACATTAGAATATACCTTAACATGTTTATGCTATGTAGCGATAAGCCCACCTTTTGTTTATATTCATGTTGAGTATTCCACTTGAGATAACTTTAATTGTTGAGCACCAAAGTTTATATGTACTTATTGTATTATTTATAGTTCCTCTGTGACTAATAAAAGTAACTAACTAAATTTATTAACTAAGAACAAGGAATATACTTAGATTAACCATTCTAGAATGCTTATTAATATTATATGTATAAGAATGTTTGAAGGATTATATTTTTTTTAGCTTGAGGCACCTAACACACGGCCGTCTTATAACAAACTACTTAGAGCCTCTACTTAGGTAATCTGACTGCTGATAAATATCCCACTAATATTATAAATGTGAAAGTTTGGATGAATGGATGTATAGATGGATGGATGGATGTTTGTTACTCTTTCAGGCAAAAACCACTGAACCGATTGCGATTAAACTTGGTATGTGGATAGCTGGAGACCTCGATTAATGCATAGGCTACTTTTTATCCCGATATTTCCACGGGATCGGGACTTACGCGGGTGAAACCGCGTGGCGCTGCTAGTATTTATATATTTCTAAATAGCTAAATTACACCCAGACACAACAAATGATCGAGCTCATCACACAATTATTTGTCCTGGTTGGGAATCGAAATCACGTCCTCTGGCTTAGCAGTCAGGATCACTGGACCAAGAAGCCCGCCATTTTTTTTTAAATTAAGTTGGCAAACAAGGACCTTCCAAGTGGTGAGCTGTTACCAATGCGCATAACTCTCGCCACATCTGTGGTGTCGCCAAAACTCTAATAGTTCTACAGACCCTAGTCGCCAGAATAAAACAGTGCTGCATAAAGCAGCTTTAATTTACTGAGAAATCTACTTCTATCTTTCTTCATGTGAGAATGATTCGATGACTACCGTCGATTGGACGATGAAAATTAGTTAGTGACCTTGACATACATACGCAAGGGGTGAAGGGTAGGCAGAAGAGTATTAAATACCACTCACGTAAGAAGGGGCAAGCCTATTGTTGTCAACCAGGCACGTTCGAAATTAAAGATGGGAAAATTGGGAGAATATAGAAAGGGAAAAGTAGGTAAGAAGGGAAAGGAATGGAAGGTAAGGGATAGCTCTAGCAGGTCAAGGTCACATTCCTGTGTCTCGCTGTTACCGGAAAGTCCGAGCTCCCTTACTAACCCTACTAACTAAAACCTTGACACTTTATTCAATATCGTTATATCAACGTCTCTATCGACAGACAACGAGGAAACATTTTTGTGAATAACAGACTACAACATATTTTTTTAAATAATACTAGGAACGTGGGTCATGGTATGGAAAATTACTAGTATTCTTGTTAACCCCTCCAGCTAAGCTAAATGCTTGTGTCAGGAGTGGTCCCGCAACCACTTGATTGCAAGTCCGACGCCTTAGCCATTACGCTACCGCCGGTTATTAAATCTAAATCTTTGTCACTTATGTACTACGAATACCTACATAAGTGACGAAGAAAATGAATTCAAAGATTTTCTTTTTTGGATATAATACCATAACCTCACACGGTTCAGACTTAGTCTTAAGTCCTTTCCAGGTTTACTCAAACATTATATTTAAGCCTAACATGAAAATGTAACCAAATCAAAATGATTTTAGAGTCAATTAAATCTGGATTATAAGCGTTTCAAAGTTCTCTCAGAATACAGTTCTTTTAATTAATTTTTTTAACTTTGTCTTCCATCCCAGTTATCCGGAGTTGTATTTTAAAAAAAGGCAATAGATTTAGCGCATAAAAGGGCGATATCTTTTTTGGCTTAAAAAGTTTTGTACGATGGCTGATAATAATTTTGAAACGTAAAAGAGTAGACAATACTTTAGAATGGAAAAACGTAGGGCTCGAATATGAAATTTAAAAATTTTTAGGTACATACTCAAAGCTTAACTTAGACAAACTTAACTTTGCAATTCTTAAAATACCGATGTATGGGGTAGTATTTTTAGAAATGCAAAGTTAACGACAAAGTATCGAAGACAAACTATCGAATCTCAAATTAAAGTTTGTAATCACAAAATCTATTTTGCTTATTTCCTGTTATCGAAGGATACTAGTTGGCCCAGGTAAATATATTCATCACTTTATTGACTATTTATGGCACATTGTAACAAAAAAGTCGTTCCTTATTTGGGAATATAAACAATAATAGATAATTCTCGTAAAATCGGTAACTAATTATTTTGGAATATTTATTAAAAATAACGTTATTTATTTTGAATATTGTCCGATTCCTGTAAAGGTTAGACCCAACTTCGCCAATCTCCAGTTAAAATCTAAGGCTTAAATGCCATATCTTTTGATTGCGTTGACTTAGAAGCCTGATTTTACAACTTTAAGGGACCGCCGAAATAAGTATTTGATGTTAATTTAAACTTTATGCCTCCACGGGTTCCTGAGGAAAAGGGTCTTGGCAAACACACAAATAGACAGATATATGTAACAAAAAATTAACGACATTTGGATTTTTTCCCTTACTGGTGCTGTGAGACCTTGCCTCTTACTAAATTTCATGATTTAAGGTCAATGGGAAGTAACCTATAGGTTTTGTTTACCTGTGAATTGTTGAAATTTGATCAAATCTAAGATTAAATGGCCATATCTTCTCTGTTCTCATACAGACGGACAACAAAGTGATCCTACAAGGATTCCTATTTTTCCTTTTGAGAAACGGAACCATAAAAATAAATAGCAAAGGGTTTAAATAGTCGTCGGTATCCTGTAAATCATTGAAGATATATTTTCATGTTTCTGTGAACAGCTGACGTAATCCACTACTTTATAGTCAGTTGATTATTTCTTCTTCAAGATATTGTGTTAGCAATCAGTTTACAAATTTTCTGAAATGATTTTTTTTTTCTGTGTGGGAGGTTACAGCTGCTCAACTCACCCACGTAATTGCAACCGACGTCCACGAGGCGTAATGATACAACTCTCTTAAGCATTTCACTAGGTATCGCCCGAGAGGAATAAATTAATGAAATTTGTACCAGGCTCGCGTGGACAATAGGCTTGCCACCGTACCGGGGCATTAAAAATAGGTGTGTTATATGTTTTGGTTTGTGAAATTCACAGTCGATGATTAGAAATATTTTGTCTCGATTACTCAAAGGGCCTGTGGTTTCACTTTAAATTAATTCAAATTGTGGACATTCAACCTCTATGGTTAAAATTACCTTCTCTATGCTTCAACGTCGTATACCTACTTAAGAGCCTAGGTATTTACTAATTTTTGATAAATTATATTCGACCTATATATATTTTTAATATAATATATACGTACATCATATTTGTATTTTCAGTAGGGCCTACTGAAAATACAAACGTGATGTACATAATTTTCTAATGGAAAGAAAATTAAAATACGAATTAAGCATGGTTTTATTAGTGGGCGGCAATATATTATTATTATATCGTCATAATCTACACACAGTTATTTATCAAAGAAACATAATTTTCGAGATCTTTTGGGTATTACGACGTAATAAAATATTACAGGCCATTAAGTAATTGAGGATCGGTATAAAAAAATATCGGTCAAATCAATATCAGAAATTATGGCTTCTGTACTTGAATATTTTGACACTCATCGTTGCTTTATATATATTTATATGTACTGTGGGTATTGTACCAGTCGTACTTGTAACATTATATTTGCGTTTGATGACCTTTTTAAATTAATCAAGAATTATACTAATAGGACCCAACATATTTATCAATATTAAAACTACATATCAAATTAATTTTACTTATTTTGTAAGAGTGTTTAAGATACAACCATATCTAGACTTCTCTAATGCCTAAATTCAGTACATACAATTAGCTTGGTTGCAATTGCAATCACATGTGTATTTCGGATAAGCCCAAGTGGTTTCGGGCCCGATGTGGCTCCTTTATCAAGGAGCAAAGCGATCTATCGCGACGGTGACAGGCAGAACCTCACAGCGACGTCAAGTAACGTGCAAGAATAAGGACTCTTTTTTGTTAACATCTATGTGGTACTGCTGTTACTGTTTAAATTTATCAAAATATATATGAAAATTATATATTTTATATGAAAGTCAGAAATAAGCTTATAGAAAATAAGTTTGCTTATAATCCAATTAAGTTCATCGTGAGTTTCATGTGACTACATCACTGGTTTTTTTAATAGCCAAAGAATCTTGACACTAGCCAGTTAACCGCATTAATTCCTAAGTGCTTCAATAGCACATCAAATAATATTCAGGCTAATAAGTATTTTATCTAAGTTCAAGAAGACGAGGAAAATATGTTTGTTTAGCCTTGTATACTGCATATGTAATAAGTACCATATTATGTAAGCTTATAATACTTCATAGATTATTATAGTTAAACAATCTTGATACTTATCTCAACAACGCCTGATTTGAGGAAGATATTAAGGTCATGAACTACTTTCATGGAAATATAATTATGTTAACGGGAATTAACGCGATCAAGTATTTAAAAGGTATTATGATTTTGAACCTTTGATATTACATACCTTTGAACTTTCATGAAGTTAGCGCTCTAAAAAAACTTGTTACATAAGTGTCATAGGAGATACGACATTTAATGCAATGTCATATATAACAAAACATACCTAAGTTCTTTCTCGGTACACCTATATCCGTTTCAAAATAATACATTTACTTAAAAGAACTGAACACGTATGTCAATATTGCTGCAATAAAATCATTCCTGAAATAGAAAAGTAAATATTTAAACTCTTTTAAGAGAAGCGATAGAAAGTAGCCCGTGGCGGGCTACTTTTCTGTGTTGATTTAGTGTTTAAGCAATATATATGTATGTGGTAGTTTGTATACATAGATTAATAATACATTATACAAGAAGTAATAGTTTATATTTAAGAAGACGTCGACAATGCGGTGGCGCCATATGTAAGAGTTCTTATCATCCATCGTACAGTGTATCTATATAGAAACCATACGAGCTAGTTTGTCAATCTACTGCACTAATGCATTGCGTTACGTCAAGATACACAAGGCTGCGCTTCATGGATAGTTAGTAAAAAAGTATAGGGTTTCTTCTTGACCTTCCAGAGGTAGATACAGTTCAAGTGGTGATATTTCCCTATTTAGATACAACTATCTTTAAAGAAATAGTAAAAAAAATCACTGACCGTGTCTATTAAGGAGGCCTCAAAAGGCCGTAGAGAAGTTCGTTTTTTTTATTATATGGGGCAAACGAGCAGATGGGTCACTTGATGGTAAGTGACTACCTCCGCCCATGGCCGGCCTTTACTGTGGGAGTAGGGGAAGGGAGGGAAGGGGAGGGGGAGAGGGAAGGGTTATGCCCTCCGGTAACCTCACTCACTCACAATTGTAATCAGCCAGCGTCACTAGTTGCATGATGGGATGTCGGTATTATTAATGAAATGACACCATTAGTGTTATGAGTGGTTATAGTTATTGATATTCTCTTATAGTTAGGCGGACTGTGGAAAATTGTATGAAAAAAATTATGCAAGGTTTTTAATTTTTCTTTACATAACATCATTTACATGGTTATTACCACTAGCCAATGTTATTAACACGTGTGCATCATTCGAAATCGTTCAAAAATCGTCATTCATCATCATCAATACTCAATACAAATAAATAAAATTGAAGTGTCTGTTTGTAATGTCACAATAATAGATATTTTTAAGCTCATACAATTATTTATCATGATACCTACGCCTAAAAGCCAATTTTTAAAATGTTTGTATGTCTGTCCGTCTTTTTTGTATTGATGATGA
Organism: Euplagia quadripunctaria; assembly: GCA_963859945.1. NCBI lineage: Eukaryota > Metazoa > Arthropoda > Insecta > Lepidoptera > Erebidae > Euplagia > Euplagia quadripunctaria. The sequence continues at coordinate 6,752,220 of OY982572.1, forward strand.
TGATGATATAAAACAAAGCATTTAAAATATAATGAATTACGGTCGAATTGGATCACCAGGCGATTTCTAGTAATAATAGACACACATTTGTAATATTTGTGTGTTAAGTTAGTTAAGTATTTGCTATTTAACAAAACTTCGACGAAATACTCATTCCAAACATCCGATATCATTGTCTTCAGAAGCTTGTGGTTCGATATTGAATAAAACTTAAAACTCAAAACACCCCCCACTCGAAAGTCCTTTCAACGATTACAAAAGAGCTGATGATCTTCGAACTTCTGAACAGATTTTATTGAATTATATCTAAGAATACTCTCGATCAAGTCACCTTTCCAACAAAATATCGCATTTAAATCGGTCCATTCGTTTGGGAGCTACGATGCCGCAGACAAGATACACAGACACGTCAATCTTATAACACCCCTCGTTTTTCCCCTGGGGGTTAAAAAATAAATACAGTTTTACTTGGTTTGTCGGAGATCAATATTTTCATTATTAGTATTTATGCAAATACATACACTTACTCTCGTCTGTATTTTGTAAGGGGAGGCAGGGGCATATTTTGCCAACTATGATTTGGTCCCATTCACATAAAAGGGGACAAAAACCACATTGCCGACAACTAGGGTACTTTGGGAATTACAGAAAGGAAAATTGAGGGTATACTGAAAGCAATAGTAAAATGTAGGTAAGAAGCAAAGGCAGTGGAAGGAGGTAAGTAGCTGAGGGTCATTGCCTGTAACCCGAACTGTCTGTTGCTGAGAAGTCAGAGCCATTTAAATATTTCTCTTCTCTATCTCTCTCTTTCTTTGGCACTCTCAGTTGGAGTTGAAGTAACTCCATCGCAACCAGCAAGCTAGTAGGCGTATTTTTCAAAATAATCTATTTTTAACCAAATGTGTAACCAATAAACAAGATTTTTTTTTGCCTGTATGAATGTGTATCCGTCCCTAAGTTCCCTAATACCTACTAGAGCACTGAACCGAATTTAATGAATAGTATGACGGTATATTCATCTTTACTGCGCAAGTATTACTAGGTAAATAAAAGTTATAAAAAAAAACAAAATGGTGGTTTTCGGCACTTTGAAAAAAGAAATTTGAAAACATTCGTGAAAATGTATGTTTTCGTTGTTTTTTTTTTCAGAAACGTTGGCTGTTTTTTGTTCTAAATTTTTTAGCTCGTAAGAAAACCGTATCATCATTACGGCCTAATATCATTAGATCTTCAGAGATGAACTAAAACTAACCGTAAAACTATAGTGGGATAAAATGAATACACGTGAAAATTATGGATTATATAATAGACGTTTTCGTTTAGTAGGTATATGCCTGGGGTGAATGTAACCTTTGGATTTGAACCCTTTCTAAAACAAAGATTAGGTGTGTTATTTGATATTAGTTTTAAGAAGAAACTTGTTTGTTGGGCTCCTTAAACAGTACCTACTACAGATATCAAAAATAACTTTTATGCCACAGCAAGCATTCAACTGTGACGTACTACCGCTTTACGTAGCTGTCGGTTCGAGCGGCTGTACTTCCGGACTCAAGGTGAAGCAACGGGCGAGTATGTATAAGGAACAACATAAATGCTAGTTGTCTGAATGAGATGGTGCCAAGATCACTAGATTGTTTTAACATCCGTTGAAGACATCACTGGTTTGAGTCGTGTTAATTCGACTCATGGGTAGTCGGCCAAACTTGGATCCGTAGAACTGTGTATAACAATAGAAGCTCTTAATTTAAACGACTATTAAGATAAAATTATACTACCGCCCTCGGTTTTCAGTTTCGCTTCGAGTAATATACAAATCCTCTTTGTGAATGCAATAAGCGATAACGTCTTCACGTGTATCGTGAATAGTTGAAATAATACTCTTACCTCTTTAAGTTTGAACAGAAGTTAAGATCAAATATACATAGGTAATCTATTGTATATTACAAACCACAGAATAGGATAATAGATTCAGATACGTGACCCGTAACTTAATTTGACCTGAACAAATAACTCTAATACCAGATACACCTATGTCAAAGTTTAATCAACCGCCTGTTAATAATGAACGTTTGATTTATGTCGAAGGAAAACGACTATCGGAAGATATATTCCATCTATTCGGAACATTTATCACTGTTCTGCTGCGGTTCTAGTGACATGTTTCAGAGAGTGGAGAGTATAATTTGCGTTCTACTATAATCAATTGGTGGAAACTATGTAATATCAATATGTAACTGGAGTAGGGATTATCGATATTAAAGCTGGTAAGCAGCGTCGGTAGTCCTACGATGAAAACCATGATAAAATAATAAATGCGCAGCAACTGGCAGTTATCTATTGCGATGGCCCCATCATGCCATATAGTGATAAAGTTTAGTATTAAATCTCTTTGTGCACATAAGCTTCTTCATCAACATCTTTAAAAGTTATTATACATAATTATCTCTTAGAATTATATTTTATACCAAATCATTTCTAATGGGCTTGATATTCATACTTAAACTTCATTTTTTTATGTATTATGTATGTTACGCGATATCTTCGATGTTTGTAAATGTTTTAACTATTCTAATCCAACCTTGAAAATTGCAATGAATATTTTCAATGCCACACAATAAAATCAAAAAGACTGAAAGATAGTTACGGTATAATTATAAGAAAATTTCACATCATTGAGAATATAAATCAATTTATATGTAATAGGAGCAACTTATCAGCATGTTTTAAGCTCTTTATTAAGATCGGTCGCTGATACTGATAACTCACTGTTACAAACTCCAAGCATGAGGGAACTTGAACGTCAGGCATTAGACATTACTTACCTAGATTCGTAGTATTAGTAAATACAAATTTCATTAGTCTAAACACAAGAGAGATTTTAAAAAATTTCGTGTAGCACCTTGAAGCTCTTTTGTCGTTTTTTTTAAACTAAAAAAAAACAATTTTAGTTTAACATAGAATTTCAAAGTAGCGCAAATGCTATGGCTGAAATGATCATGGCAGACAAGTTTTACGATGATAACGTACGAATATATTCAATAACGCAACAAGTTAATAAACATATAAATTTTTTAAAACTCCTACCTGCGTCATGGGTCTACAACACACGTCATCCTGATCAGACATATCAATTTATTTACAGACACGTTTGAAATGTAGGTATTTTTTGTTTTTTATATTCATTAATTCCTTCAAGAACCTTCTCACCTATTAATAAAAAATAAAAGCTAACATGGCCGTCAATATAATTTATTTACATAAAATAAAAACCGTGACTGCAAGGGCACGTTTCAACCGTGGCGTACCACTTTTTTACCACTGAAAGGTTCTCATGTCAATTCCCACTATCACGACTAACATTCGTCACTGTGTTGCTGCAATTTTATGTCATGTCTAGGGATTTCCCACTTGATCGTGAAGATGAAATTTCAATAACGTATTTACTTTATGAAAAGATTGAAGAGGAAACAAGTGAAGTAAAAAAAAGCTACGACAGAGAAACTATTTGTCGTCACGGCCACAACGGATGGTGAAGTTTTATTTATCGTTTGACACTGTTGTTTAAATGTTCCCATTGTCTTGACATTCTGTCGCCATAGGGTGCGTCCCCGCTGTGTCGTAACGTTATACAGTCGTCCTATCTAAAGCGTCGTGCCTCGTTGTATAAAAAGTAAACCTTACAGCAGTGATAGTTGGTCCTGTCTTTTGAGTAATATGTCTATTGTCTGTGGAAGTGTTAAATGTACTCCAATACTCTGCCTCAACTTAAACAAAAGGTCGAACTTAGATGTGTAATTCGGGACTTAATCGCGATAACGTTTGATATTTCACGTCGGGTAACCAAGAGGTATTGCACCTTTTAAATATTATCGCTATTAAGTCCCAAATTACACATCTAACTGTATCAAAGTCGCGAAAGTTTAAAAACAATTAAAAGGTCGAACTACTTCTACCGGGTATCCAAAAAAATCTTACAGAAATCTCCAATTAAGGATAATTAAACTTGAAACTGACCTATTGAGACTCCAGCATTTGGATTGACCCCTTAGAAATCATGATTCTCTTGGTTCAATTCCGGTCTTCCTTCCATACTTCCCAAGTCACGAGGCTGCAACCCATATTATTTATATTACATACCATTTTGGTTGTATCATACTACTCACAGAACAATCTCCCCATAAAGCTCCGTTTAAAACCAGAGGGAAGACGTTAATAAATCACTGGCAACTATTATGAGGGTCCTGTGCTTTTCAGAAATTTAGTTATATAAACAATCTGTATACTAACCATATCCCTCACAAAAAAAGTCTGACATATTTACGCCTAAAACAATTAATCATATAAAAACAACAAGATTGTCATGTCACAATAATATCGTTGGTATTTATCCGCGCCAAACATTATGAGTTTCCGGGGAGAAATATGAAATCTCCTCACGTTTCACCCAATCACTGCCAATAACGAACGTGACCTGTTAAATACTGTCATTAACCAATTGTTATTTTTATTGCAGGGTAAGCTAGGTGAAATATAGAATGGTGAATTTTTCAAGTCGGCGTGCATGGCCAAATCCGGAACTATGGGGAATAGCGAAAATTACTCAAAGGAGTCTAGGGCCCGATTTTGATGAAAACTAAAACTGGGTCATTGGATTTTTTAAAAATCAATATTCCTAGGCAGGAATCGAACCTATTGATTTTGAAAAAAAAACACTGTATTATTACACCGTTCGATAGTGTTGCAAGTAAGGAACGAATTCTGGGAAGTAATGACATACGGCAAACTTAGGGAAAGAGCTCATTTTTAACAAAACACAAAAGCTACCAAAGAAGTATCAGTATAGACCCTTAGCTGCAGGTGGTTTGAACATCTATGCTAGAGAAATGTAGTTTAAATTGCTACCTTTCCTGAAAAGACTACTACTAGTAGTACATACCACCAAATAGGCTAAATATTTATATTTGGAGCTATTTTATTAGGCTAGATATCAAAACAATTGCTAATTAATTTACTTAAAATGTTGATTAGTATTTGATTCCATGGAGATATAACGGCTGTAAACCGTGTCAAAGAAAAGCGGTGTCTTTACATTATGACCTCCAACAGTAAGTACACTATACTGTAGATTCATACAGTAGAACTGGCTACCTGCAAACCTTGCGCCGATCAAAGTGAGTTTCGTCTGAAGTGTCTTCCACCTCTTATACTTGTAGAAGTTCTTAGTTCCAAAACAGCTTTACTTACTACGGGAGTTCCCATTTTAGTGTGTCCCTCCTGTTAATTTTGGCGCACAGGTAAGTAGCATTCCAGCCGTAGGTGGGCGTGTAAAATTAGTAGAAAGAACCACTTACATTTTAACTTAAACTACGTAAATCTTATGCTCAAATCTAAATAACAATCATCATCATCGTACATGCAAATAATAAAACATGTTAGATAGTAACCACTTTGTATAATATATAATGTATGTACTTAGATCTGAAGTAGTAATATTATAATATTTGCCTGAATATAATGGTACATGCAAGACATTAGGTAAATTTTATTTTATTTTCCAAAAATAGATTAAATTTTACAGCGTTCCTTGATATATCTCCCATTTAATCACTATGTGGAATGTTTTTATACTATATTTCTATTTGAACATAAATGATATCATGACGTTATGTATTGGTAATGACCAAGGTCCGGTTAATGGGATACCAATTTTAATAATTTTAGTTACCACTTTTATTTCGGACCATTGATGCCTCTAAAACACTTCCTAAACTTTTGAAGTCAATAACAATAGCATTAGTGGATGACTACAGGTTACAGCACGGTACGGTATTGGTCTTGTTAAGATCAAGATTGCATCACCGCAGCTACTATTAAAGTAATTCCAGAACTCATGCTGTTCCTATAGCTTTTACGACACTCAATGACGTATTTATATAATTAAAACTAAGCAAAAATAGAACAATTAACGCAGTAGAAACTTAATGCGAGACGGCCACATTATTCAAATGACAGAAGCAACTGTCACTGCTGTATGGTTCACTTTTTAAGGAACGGTTTACGTTACAGTTGTAATGTACAGTTATTGAGCTTGAGTTTTTACATAAATTTCATTATTGATTATTATTTTAATGTATTTGTGTAAAATAACATTGGTGAAGTTAATTTATTTCGTATTTGGGTGAGTGAATTTATTTTATTATTTTGATTTATTTATTACATATTGGTTGGCCATTATTTAAAGGTACCTGTTTGTGTAAAATAACATTTTTGAGTTAATTTATTTCTAATGTGGGTGAGTGAATTGATTTTAGCTGTAAATCGGTTAATAGCATAATTAATTATTATACAAACCGTGTCTGGTGGTTTCGAAAATAAACATATCAGAAATCTTTTAGAATGGACAGATAAAGATATAAATATAGGCCATTTCAGAATATCATATGACTAATAAAAATTCATTCCATACGGTGTTAGACAAAGATGTAGTCATATTAAAAAAAAATGAAATGATGAAAAAGTTATTTCCTGGAGTAGGCACCACGTATCTGAACAACGTGTTATTTATTATAATAAATTTGGTTCAATTTGTAAGTTTTAAATTAAAATTTCTGTCTTAAAAACTTCGATTATATATTATATATATATATATGAGCCAGCAGATTCGGAAGTACCCGCAATATAATATTTTGGAAATATGATTAAGAGACTACAAAAAATGTGTTATAAAAAGAGAAGAGAGATGCTAAGACCAAACTTTCAAAAAAAAAATGATTAGTATAAACAGTCAACTTTTTATGCATGTTTCTAAATCTAGCTTGTTCTATTCAACAGTTTCTAATTTATTAACACCCGACGAAAAAAGGTGGGCAGGCAGTTAAAAGTTTATGAGATTGTTAGAGGCATCATAGCTCCGAAACAGATAGACCGATTTAGATTTAGTTTTTTTTTTTGAAGTGTAACTTGATTGAAAGTGAGTGTTCTTAGCTATAAATCAAGAAAATCTGTTCAGTCGTTCGAAGATCATCAGCTTTTTTCTGATCGTTTAAAGGAATTTTTGATTCGGGGGTATTTTAAATCTTAAATTTATGCTTGTGAAGTGATTAACATAGACCATTCACTGTCAACTCTGTAGTCGAGTTCCTATTTTTGATGCATGTGCAAGATGGAGATGCTTTACTCACAATTATAATACATATATGTAAGTACATCGTGACATATAATATGTAGATGTAATATACATATTACACGATGATCTGTTCCGCGAGCTAACTCGATGAGTTATTGCTCTAAGGATCAACTCACAAGTGCCACTCTGCTGACGGAATTCATTTATGTGTGTTAAAGTAGAAAACAGATTAGAAGTTCTTTTATTTTCTATAAAATGTGTTTCTTTTACTGTTTATACAAAGTGTTAGCTCAGAGTAAGAGTAGATGGTTTTAGTTTGCAGATAAAGTGGATAAAAATTTGTCATAATTGTAACCGTCCTTATAAATGGAAGAAAATCGGTTAACAAATACGGATAGAATGAAAAACATTTGACTGTATTCGTTAATGAACTTTAGGAAACAGAAGGGTTCTCAATTCGATATTATTTTTCTGTGTATTTATCGTATTACAGATAGAAAATTTCGCATGTCTTCTTAAATGTAATGTATAACCCACCTTCTCCCATTTCCATTAAAATGGAAACAATCCACAAGCTACCTAATCAAAAAAAGCTCAAAGTTTTAAGTATTAGGATTTAGAAGAAAGTATCTAGAAAAATAAACTGGAGTGTATTTTTTGTAAAATAAATAATTATATTAAAGTCTAAGTAACTACGAGAAATCTAATTAATTATTTTCTACAAATAAACACCATTTAGAGAACCAATAAAAAATAAAGTTTTAAGTGACTGACATCCTCTACCGTTCTTCCATATGAATTAATTGTGGGTTCTCTTTTGTTATTGAATTCATTGTGGTTAATAAGACCCAGGTTAGTAACGGGTTTCTCTCTTCAGTTACTATTTGATAATGAACTTTCTCCTTTCAATGGCTAATTAATTTAGTAACAGAAATTTTATCCTTTAATTACAATGTTTAATATTCATTCGCTCGTTAATGAACCGTATATTACATTACATACCGTGTGAGTGAAGTCTAAGATTTTTGACGCAATTCGTAAACAACGTTGCGTAAACGTTGCGTAAACTTGCGTAAACATTTGTATAAATTTAAAAGGGTCTATGTTTAATGTTAACAAACTAATGTGCTTAATGAAAAGTGAATTTGAGCAAAATATGAAATTGAACAATTCACCTAACCAGAAGAAAAATATACGATAGATTCTTAAATCTTTTTTAATATATATTATGTAAAGGTATAATAATGAAATAAATAACTTGAGATGATACGTCACACGTGGCCGTCTGATCAGAAACTAGGCAGAGCCTCTACTATGGTAACCAGACTGCTGATAAACAAAAATAAATTACACACACAATTATATGTCCTGTGTGGAATGTCGAACCGACTATCTCCAGCTCAGCATTCAGGATCTAGAACTAGACCAAAAGGCCAGTCCTGAATCATATTACCAAATATGGGTGCAACATTAAAAAAATCCGTTTAGTAATTTTAATTATTTAATCCCGTTACTTTTTACTTCGTTATAATAAAAAAGGGTTTTAATGTCTGATATCCTTTTTGTATTATTTTGAAAACTTTGCACAAAAATATCCAAGCCAACTAAATGCCACTCTAAGATTAAATAGCGCATATTCCCTCACAAACTTCTTCTAAATATATAATCACGCAAAGTGGTATGAAGAATTACAAAAATATCGATGGAGCTTCGTAGGATAGAGCGTCAGTTGAAGATTTGCATTTAGAAATGAAATGAAAGATAATAAGACAAAATGATTTCATTTTTGACGCAATGTATTTAAGCCATAACATACACTGACGTCATAAAAGCAGCTAATTTTGACATCCAAACAAACATAGCATATTCATAGTCAACTAGATTACCAGACAGGTAATTAAATACAAACACATAATTTTAATTACACTGCACTTCCCAAAAAATTCATAGAATTACATCATTGCTTATCATAAGCAGGAAACGGATGAGTAAATTTATAAACAACCGAAAATTACACATTTAAATTTCAACAACATACCTACGCATTTTGTTAATGACGTCTAAACTTCTAAAACAAAATACATCGCCTCAATATTAAGTAGATCATCAACTCCTGTTATCTATTCGGTCCTAAAATAACTTTTCTATTCAAATGGAAATGACGTAATCTTCAATTAAAATTATGTTCATTCATGAAATCGGAAACGAGAAGAGTAGTAAACATTTGTGCAAGTAAATCTACTATAAACTAAGACGTCAATACAAAAGCAACAAGAGATGATACTTCAAAGCACTATGAAATTACGAAGATTGACACATATAAAATGACAGTAACTTACCGTCATCATCATCATCAGTGAACATGGGTACAGTATATGTATATACAGTATTGTGACTCGGCCCTTTTCTTGAAATAATTACCTACAGCCGGACGGACCATAATTTCATCTACCTACTTGAGTTTCTTTCTAGTTTTGTGATTGTAAATATTATAATTATTTTTTTTTTAAATATGAACATACGTTGTGAATGAAATGAGTAGTAAGTAGGTACCTACCATTTTTTACTTTCATAATCATTTCATAATGATATTTCGTCTAATTCAATAATATATGTAAGTAGCTAAATACATAAGTAAATAGATAGCTTAGCCTAGGAAACTATTTTCAACAGGTCATGTTCCTAGTAGGATGTACCACACTACACTTTCTTTTATTTTCAAGCTATTGTCTGTTAACCGGATATACATCCTACTCAATTATTTCGGTAATTACAAGATCTATTTTAGTTAATTGGGTTCTTCTACGAAGCCTTTTCTAAGATCTAGGTCAGAATCCTTGCCGATATATTTGAGTCTTTTATTCGTTCCCTATAATGAGATTAACGGGACAATAACATCCCAGCAAGGATGCATCCTTGAGCTAAACTCTTTTCGATATTGGACTCACAAAGTTTGACAAATAGTTTCAGGTTGACTGATTAACTAACGTTAATTTTTTGTATAGTTATATAACAACAACCAGCATGTGTATAAAGTCGTTCAACTAATTAAAATGAATGTTTACAATTTTAACCATGATTAAGAGATTCCTGTAATTCTTTCGAAGCGTCACCCACCAAGTAATCGTAAAAGAATATTCTTCTAAAAAATAGAATCTGCGACTCTATACCACGTTTTATGCATAGTGCACGCAACGATGGCGAAGTTATAGAGTTCTGAAGGACCATAAGGCCTTCCCCCCTCCTTCAGAAGTTTGATTCAGGATTTAGATTCTAATCTCATAAAGATCGGTGCAGTCATCATCAGTTTATGTCGTTTCTAATTGTCCATGGAACTTTTTTGATAAAGGCTTTCAATGCTTCTAAACTAAATTGCTTCCTAAACTGATTTACCCAGCACTACCCAGATTCCTTGTAAAGAGTTATGAACCCGTATTGCCCTCAATTTCCTATTTGCTTCGAACTACTATTACTACTACAAACTCTGTTAAACCAATTAATTTAAAGTTTTTTGATTTTATTTTGATTAAATTATGCTTCTGATACATAGTTGTTTAGTATCTGGACATTGAAAGTGATTTCTGAGCTCAACTGATTTTTTTTAAGTTTTTCGGTGATATTTAGGCAGCAGTCAGTCATTTAATAAAGCTAGTCATACCTATCTCTAGGCTACTACTACATTTACGACAGTTTTTGGGTTTGCGTCTGTATCAATATTGCATCGTGGATTATTAAATGCATTACGGATCTGTACGAAAACAGTACAATTAAATATTCATCCTATTTTAGCAACTACTTAAACTTCTAAAGGAAATAGTCACTGCATCGGACTTTAGAAAATTCCTCAAAGATTTTTACAAAATATTTTCTAAATGTTTATTTGCGTTGCATTCTTGAATGAAAAAGAGAAGTGAGAAGTGTTCATTAAAAGACAAGATAATATGATACTTAAAACTACTAAAGAGCCTAGCGATCAACCCTTGGTAACACGCGTTGGTGGTTTGGACAGGGCTAATACCATGGAACCCATTAAAACTATTCGTCGTTTTGTCAAGGGGCCTATAGCAAAACTTGGCCGAAGTAGTACTCGACGCCAGCCAGATTTCATGTCTCGAATTAATAATAAAGTTGCTCCTGTCAAGAATTAATAATGGGTTATAAATCATACTATATAAGTGCCTATAACCAATGAATTTGAATAAATATGGTGTTGTTATAGTCTCAGATCAAAAAAGGTTGTCGCATATGGCCTATTAGTATATATAAAATTTAGTGGCAATTAATGCCATTGTTATCATTCATGTAAAACGTTTAAATTGTGTTAGTTTTATTTGATGATGACATCAGATAGCCTTGTAGTAATTGATTTATTTCATGTGTCCACTTGTTTTCTAAACTGGACGTATTAGGTCCTTTTAGGTCCTTGATCCTAAGTGGTGACTGGATACAATAAGGTTTTCATTCATTTTAGGGTTTAGTCACTAAGTGGTAAAGAAAAACTTTATGTTGGTCAGATTATGATGCTGGCTTGAATATTTTTTTTTGTGTGTACTTAAAATATGATTACTTTTTATCTTTTACTTGATATATTTGCCAATTTTGAATAGTTTTTAATTAGTTATATATCAGTTTGAGAAGAAATATTATATAATAGTATTTATTGAACGTTTGCTCCAGAGTGGTCTAATAAAAAATAAAAAAAACCGGGCAAGTGCGAGTCTTACTCGCGCACCGAGGGTTCCGTAAGACAACAAACTTGTATGTAGATAGTAAGTCCATCTCGGGAATCAATTCTCGAAGATTTTTGGCCGACTTTTTTGAAACTTAACTTTGCAGTTCTAAAAATACTCCCCCATACATCGATTTAGGACAAAGTCAACTTTCAAACCGCAAAATATAAATTGGTAATTACAAAAACTATTTTTTTTTTGTGACACAACAACAAATTAACGACTTCTGGATTTTTGTTCTTTGTTTAGCCTTTACTTGTGCTGTCAGACTTAGCTTTTTACCAAATTTCATGATTGTAAGTCAATGAGAAATACCCTATAGATTTTGATTTACCTGCGAAATATTCAGCTTTGTTAAAATCTAAGGCTTAATGGACATTGAGCGAAAGCGTAGGGCATTGGCGGTCAGAAGCAATATGATCGCCCGTAGATTTGCTCGATCTTCAGAACCGGTAAAGATAACTCTTTTTTTATGTTTTTTGTCAAACTTTTTAGTATGGCAGTCTGTGGGTAAAATATACGCAGAAGGCCTACAACGCTCTACGTGTGCTATATAACAATGCCTTCAAGATGCTTTTGAAGTTTGCCGAGGCACGGATTAATGACTTTGATGCCATTATGCACAAAAATGTAGCCTCTTTTATGAATAGAGTGTGCTGCAACCGCAACATACCATTGGACGACTGTGCTGGTGGGGTGAGGCCTAGTTACCATTGATGATTGTTATTTAATTTATGAATTCAAATTGTGACTATTTAATGAAATATTTTTTGATTGTTTACTTGATTTTATGACATGTCTTATTTTTGACAATGAAATAATGAAATAATTATTCTAGCCTATTTATTTATTGTGATTCAAAATTTTAATTTTATATTAAAATGTAACTGATGTAATGAATTATTATTTGTTGTCTATGGAACCACTTTTCTGCAATAAATAAATTATAATTATTATTAATGGCCATATAAAGATCAACGCAATCAAAAGTGATTGCGTTGACTTAGAAGCTTGTTTTTTTTACAGCTTCAAGGGACCGCAGACATACGTATTTGGTATTAATTTCAACTTGATGCGTCAACGGGTCCTGAGAAAAATGGTCTTGACAGGCAGACAGACGGAGAACAAAGTGATCTTATAAGGGTTCCTTTTATTCCTTTTGAGGAACAGAACCCTAAAAACTAATCACAAAGTCGTCAAACTAACTAGCTAGTAAAAGTTTCAAGTCATGATTTGAACGCATAAAATAATATATATTTTTAATTCTATGTAATTTTTGGGTCAAACTAAATGTAAAAGAAATTCTCTCTTTTGGTCTGATGAAAAGTTGAACTACAAGAAACTACGGTATTTGAAATCAATATTTCGTGCAATATTTAAAAGTCAGTCAATGTATTATATTATTATTATAATAACTAGTAAACCCGCACCGGCTTCGCACGGGTAGCAGAGACATCTTCAACAATCATCAACATTTTTCAATCAATTTACACAAAATCTTAACAAATTATATACCTAAACCTTCCTCATGAATCACTCTGTCTATTAGTGAAAACCGCAGGAAAATCCGTTCAGTACTTTTCAGTAGACAGACAGACGTGGCGGGGGACTTTATTTTATAATATGTAGTGATATTAAAAAAAAAAAATATTGATTTAAAGTTTCAACTATGCACGGTCTTCGCAACTACATAACTTTCAATAGTGCACGGTTAGGCAAATACTTGTTCATCTCATTTTTTAGGTAGATGTTTAGAAAACCTGCAGAATGGTTTATTGTTAATAAAAATAATGGTATGCAAATATCTTTTAGTGTTACTTCAAAGATGGAAAGTAAATGTGATGGATTTCTTACGGAGCGCTTGAGTGATTTATAGTACGGATATAGAACGACCGATACACGGTTTATGAATAAAACAAATAGTTTCAAGAGTCAGTGACGTTTGATGGTGGCATATTGCCAATTGTAAAGGTTTGAACCCACTATATCAACAATCTACATTTGATGATTTATAAAGGCCTAACTCATGAATGAATGACAACACATACGAGTTTGTAAATGTAGCTGATTTAAGTCGACTTACTTTACACTTCTACTTTTATGTCAATAAAATATTACCGTGAAGATGACTAAGTTGTCTGCATTTTAAAGTGACTTTAAAGTGTGAACGACCTCAATTAGCTTGTTTTTTAATCCGTTTTATTGTATTTTTTTTAAATAAAATATTATACTACTGGGGCAGTGCCTAAAAAAGTGTGTTAAAGTTCTACCCTAAAGAGTGAACAAGTGTGTATTTTTGTACACTTAAAGAGCAACTTTCGTAAGCACATAATTTGAAAAAACTACGTAATATCAAGAATCTCTCTTTAAAAAAGCCTGTCGTTAGTTTGCGTAAGCTATTTTGTACCGTATCTCTACACGAGTGAGTTTCTTTTGTACTAGTAGTCTCCCGCAGTTTAATCTGTGTATATGACCACTGACTGCTCCACTCCTATTGGTATGCGTAATATTAAATAGTTCATAAGCTTCCTCAACAATTGGGCAAATACATTTAAAAACATTTTTTTCAACCTGACAAGTAATTTTAAATTTGAAAAATTATTTTTCTAATTGTCATCAGTTCTGATGATTGGAACTTGGAGAAATCGAGAAAACTCTTTAAATATTATAGACAAACCTAGAGCGATTTTTGGTATTTTTTTAAACTCATTCATTTTCTGTCGAAAAGCACCATCTGCCGAAGTCGAATTGATGATGAAGACCTCAGATGGCCATCGGAACTACTCAATAATTAGTACTTCACAGGTTGCGATTCGATTACTTTAAAGTTGTTTGTTAAGTAATTTATTTGGATTAATATTCATTGAATTGGTTATACTCAAAATTTAAATGGCACCATCCATTTAAGGATGGGTGAAAAACTAAGGGATGAACATTACAATTTATCATAATTTAGGAGAATCAATTGAAGTCGGTGATATTTTTTTAAAAGATAATTATGTTTATGTTTCTTCGATATCTTTCGATTGAATTATTCGTTAAATACTTTTACTGCTCCACCAAGAAACTTTAGTGACACTATTTGCATATATAACTTTCAAGTTCACTTTCAAGCGGAATCTACTGTACCATTGATCTTGAATGCGGTGAAACTGCGAGGTGTAAGTTGTTTTTAGCTATAAAGTTGCATACGTTTTACAGAGTTTTAACAATACAAATTATCTATATATAAAGAGTTTCTTAATTTAATTTTATTTCTTTCCTTGTATTCTGTAGTATATAATTTTAATGCTAATGTTCTTTCATATGTACACGGCTTTACCAGAAAACCTTGAAATAAATATAGCTCTTTCTTTAAAATTCGAAGATACTTCCGGTGCTAGGAAAAAGTTCGTAATTAAGTTTTTTTTACCAAACTATATTTAATTATTAGATCTACCTAATAATGTTTTTTATGTAAGACAGATATGATTTTCTGAATAACTAAACTTTAGGTAATTTATAAAGTTTGTACTCGTTTTAAAGCAGATTTACAGTCACGGAGTTCGTTATATTATTTCAAACTTTTCAAAACTCATTTATAGCTGTTGCTTAAATAATCCTACTAATATTATAAACGTGAAAGTTTGTGAGAGTGTATGGATGTTTGTTATTCTTTCACGCTAAAACCACTTAACCGATTGCGATGAAGTTTGGTATGTAGATAACTGGAGACCTGAATTAATACATAGGCTACTTTATATCCCGAATTTCCCACGGCGTCGGGACTTACGCGGGTAAAATCGGTGCGTCCAGTATATACCTGACTTAGCAAGCCGCACGCAAGAGCGTGGCTGCCTTTTATTTAAGAGGAGGCCAAAGTCTGCCGGGGTTCTCGGGGACTTCCTTCCTAGGGTAACCAAGTCCCTCTCAATGGACTCATTTGTGACGGAACACCGTGTGGTTTTAGTCTGTTCGATTCCGGCATACCACTTCACCGGCAGCCCCGGTGGGGTGATGACCCGAGGAGGTTTCCACAGGATAAAAAAAAGCCCTCTCATATACGAAATATTAACTTTATCGATATTAATTTAAATTTTCAAGTTCAAAATAAGATTTCTATATTCAAAATCACGACGTTTCATAAAAGTATTAACGCTTTGCATTATTCACGGGGGAACAATTGGAAATGTAAACACACTTATAAATACATCCATATCTGTGTACTTACACATCTACAAAAGTAAGAGGGATCAGACTTCTCGGCCACAGCCAGTTTGAGTAACAGGCATGCAATCCTGACCTTTTCGAGCTATCTTAGCTTATAAGCAAAATTCTTTTCTTTCCCTTCCCTCCCTTCTTGCCTAACTTTCTTTTTCAATATACTCATAATATTTTGCTATCTTTAATTCTCAGTGTGTTGGCGGCAATCGGCTTGCTCCTTATTACGTGAGTGGGACAAAATTATATTTTGCAAAATGTGGGTGTTTAATAAGTCTCTGCTTATCCCTTCAGGGATACAACGTGAAAGTATGTATGTATGCGTATGGAAATAAGTGTCGCAAATTATAGCCTCTTCTAGCAACAACTCCACTTAGGTTTTATTAATAGACGTACATGACAAGCCAAATACTCCTACTTCAGTCAGTGTCGGACTGACTGCGAAAACAATATCGAACTCATTGACGCAAGCGTCTGTGTTGATAAAGTGGCATTCAAAAACGATCGGTGCGGTACAGCAATAAACCAGATATTATTTTTTATTAGAATGCCATCTGTTTTAAAATGCCCAATTGACGAAAACAATTTTCCATTTCATTTCCAATTGATTTCCGATGTTATCACAGCACTCGCTCTATGCCAATTCGTCCTCTTATTTAATTCTTCACAACATACAATCCCTGTTGTTGATTGTGATAATATTACAATGTTGGAATTTCAGTTAATATATTTGACTTGATTTGATTTAATATTTTTGTATTCGAAATAATTAGTATTTAATGGCATCAAACAAACTTGCTCTTGACTTGAATCACTTCGTTTTTAGGAAGCCTTTCACTTAACATATCTTGGAGAGTGTTACACTTTAGTTTTCTTCTCGTAAGTACGTTACTTGTCATTTGATTTTTGAACTAAAATGCATATTTATTTGAGTTGACTGCGTTCCTTTTTTGGTACGATTTAGTATATTATATAACTGGTTAGTAAACGAGACATTTTGATGATTAAAATTGGAAAATAAATATTTGAAAGTTAAATTCACTTCGTTATCGCTATTTGAAAGTCACCTAGATGATGATTTCCAAAGTAATGGGATGTTTAAGATTATTGCTTGTTACGAGGACTTACAAAGCAGAAAGTACAATTTTAATAACAATTACATCGGTGTGGTTTTATCATTTAAAGTTTCATTCGAGTCTCAATTTCAATTCATTTAAAACAACCAATGAAAACGACTGTCTTTTAAAGAGATGGCAGCTTCCATAATCCATTGCGTTGAGATTAGTACAGTTTCATTTGTTTTTTTTTTTAAATACGGGATTAGTACAAAGTCGCATGGTGCTAAATCCAGACTAGAAGGATGATGACAAAGCAATTTGATGCCAGCTATTCACAACACAATTTCTCTTAGTAAAAAATACAGCAACCATTCTTTTCTTAACAGATCGGGAGATTTTTACAGATATCGGTGTTGGTTCAACTTCAAACACCCACACTTTACTGTGGGATTTAGTAGGAACGTCGAAATAATACAGCCAGGTTTCATCACATGCAACAATCGAGTTTATTAAAGAAGAGACTTGAGGGTTTCTTCGATCTGTCGATATGTCCTAAGTGGTTCTTTTTCCAATAATTTACATACAGTCTCAATGATCATAGTCACGTCTATCATCATTCTCAAAGTTGCCACGATTGAATACAATATACACTACCGTTCTATCGTCCTTAGAGATGTGCACAGTGCACTACTCATTTCTTCAAAATATTTTTGTTTAGATAAGCCATTTTTTCATTTAGAAAATTAATTAAAAAATAAAACAAACCATTCCTTGCCACCAAAATTTGTTTTTTTTTTTAAATATTACTTAGAGTTTATGGATATGCTTCATTTCTTCAAACTTCAAATCTCAATATTATGATATCTTGTTTGCACACAACAAAACTTACGTAGCGCCCTACGTAACATTGTAGCAATCTAACACTGTTTCTAAGTAGTATCATTGTTTTAAACAAGTCAGTAGTCATAGTTTATTTCTGTTAAAAGTGATTCAGAACTTACAGAAATATAATTTATTAGTTCCCTTCGCAATATTCACGTTGACACAAAGTCATTGTATTTGTAGCAGTTAGTACGGGACTACCTATTTTCATTGTTCTAAGTATGAATAATGTACTATGTACATTTATAAATATACATAATTACTTACTATGATTTGCTCGCACTTTTACTTATCTATATAAGCCGCAACATACCACAGCCTAAAGTGATTGACTTGATTGAATATTAGTAATATACTTACAGTACTTTTTATGGAACTTGTGACAATCACGAGTGGCTGCCCACTTAGCAGTTATGTCCATATTCAAATAAATGATCACACCGTCCTCACTGGCCCAATGTGATGCTCTAATCTTCTTGCTACTTTTTTTAAAGATGTTTTCTCCTCGTATGTGAACCATCTACTAGTTTACCCCCTATAATATAAAAAAAATCAGCTCATGTCCGATTTCTTTCTCTCAAGGACAGTACTTTTTCTGTATAAAATATACCCTGTGTTCTCCTACTGTATCCCCTACTATCTCCCCTTGTCTGTATCTATGACTGAGTAGTTAAAGCGTGAAAGCGTAATATACAACAAACAAACTGACGTTCGCATTTAAAATATTAGTTATGATAAACTACTTCTGCATTGTTAAGAGGGTTGTTTTAATAAATGAAACATGAGAATAAATTCGTATTAAGTGAGCGTGGATTAGTCCACGCTCACATTACGGCAGTATACACGTAACACTCTAATTACTTTAGAACGAAAATGTCCGTGCATAATTAACCTCTAGATTTATAAACTTGTAGACTATAATAGAAATGAAGATCATATAACAACATTTTTAGTAAATCATTTCGCAAATTAATTTTATGTTGCAATAAAAACTTTCGTGAGTGATATTCATGTTTATTAGAGACTATACGGTTTTACTCACGTTTGTATTTCGGGGATGCCGGGGGTGAAGCGTCCTGCCGCGACGGTGTCAGGCGTCACACACCGTCGCGGCAGGACGCTTCACTCCTTGAAAAAGGGCCCCCGTCGGGTCCAAAACTAGTCGGGTATCCCCGAAATACAAACGTGAGTAAAACCGTATAGTCTCTAATAAATTAATTTTATGTCACTAATGTCATCTTACTCGCTTCCTCCACGATGAATCGTTTTTTTTCTGCATTTCTCTATGGATTCAAGTCAGGAATAGAGCAGACATAAGTAAATGTGTCATCTAGTTTGAAAACGTATTGCTTAGACGTGATGATGTTGAAAAGAGCAGGCTTAAAGATATCAATAACAGACATCTAAAGGTTTTACTCAATTAATTCTATTACAGTAGGTTTTCAAGAAAAGATTAGTGATGAATCATAGCTCGAACTATCCCACTGTAAATGAATACTTTTAGATATTGTGACAAATCATAGGATATCGTAAAACTTATTCACATAATTATTTTTAAACGGACGATACGCAATGATATCAATGATGGTATAATATTTGTTCATAAACTCTTTGAAATCAACTGTCTGGAGTTGCTGGGTCTCTGACGGTTTTGTGCTCCGGTTAGATATCACTGCTGAGAATAACGGTACTTAGAGCTAACTCTTCATAGCTAGAATGTATAAAATTATAATCAATCTTGATAGTGTCGATATCCACTTTAATAGTGTTCATAAATAAAATCACATTAAATATTATTATAATTAAATGTAAAGACTAAGCATGATATGAGTAAAGAGAGAAACTGTTTCTTTTCGTTTTTTTAATTATCTCAAGGCATTCTTATTTCGTTTTACTTTATTATTTTGTTTTATATATAAAATGATAATGATATAAATATTATTTTGAAAAATTTAACAGACATTTACACACGTTTCGTTAAATTTAATTAATTAAATTATGTATGTAGGTATTTTGTGTAAAACTTTTTAATTTTTTGCATTATATTTTTAAAGTGTTCCTTGTTATCTATACTAATATATAAAGCTGATGAGTTTGTTTGCTTGAACGCGCTAATCTAAGGAATTACTGGCCATTATCGAGGAAAGCTATATGCTAATATCATCACGCTACAACTAATAGGAGCAGAGCAGTGACCATAAACGCAGGTAAAACTGCGGGGACGGCTAGTTTTTTATAACTAACTTTCAAATTTCACGTTCCATGAATTTAAAATTGTATCATAAAGTATATCGGTGCATGTAGTTTTAACCTGTAAATAACTGTTACACTTTTTAATGTTGTTATAGTTCTATGAGTTACTAAGTATATTAGTTTAAGTAGTTGTAGGTTAAAAAAATAAATAAACATGAAACATCGAATACAACATAAAAAAACAAAGTGCCAAATTAACATTATTTTTTTGCACTTATGGTCTTAAAGAGTACACAATGGTCTTAAAGAGTGTGCACTTTCGTCTACTACGTACTATTTCTAAAGTTTTATGAAACATACAATTAATATCCAAATACAAACATATATTATATACATCTATTACGAATTTTTTAAGGTCAGATAACCTACGTCAATCTTCACCATGAAGGCTGAATGAAGCTGTATGAAATCAATAGACTGTTGGAATAAATAGCCCAAGTTAAAATTTCATTACTGGGAAGAAAACTTAAAACTGCTGACAATTTTATACTGTTATTATCTGTTTTGTGACATACTCGTATGTCTGAGTTCTTTCGAACTGAAATTGCGTTATTTATCTCTTCTATTGCACCCTGAATGACAGCTGTTCTAATAATCCAATTTATAGTTCTTCAATTTATATTCCTCCAATTTATAGTAGAATATGATCCTATTCTGAAATAATAGAGATTAATAAATGTGGTGCTTATCTAAAACTTGTGTACAAATCTTACTAATACTAACTTTTAAACTTTCGCTTTCCATGGTATAATTAATATATTCACACAGGAATTAACGCGATCACGAAAAGGTATTACATACCTCTGAGTTGCCTGACGTTTCAACCAACCTGACTGACTCAGTGGTGCACGCCCTCCGTCATCGAGATCGTGAGGTAAAAGGTTCTTCATCCACCTAGACATTTTCGATATTTTTGATGTTTTTGTTTCGCCATGTACCGTCACATACTATACTAACAGTGTCCCTATTCTGTAGGTAAACCGATGTGTTCCTATTCTGGTGTTCGCCCGACTGCGAATAAAAGTCATAAAAGAAACGTCAGGCAATTCAGAGGTATGTGATACCTTTGCGTGATCGCGTTAATTCCTGTGTGAATACATAATAATCTTACTAATATCTGTTAGAAACAGTCTCACAACCACTTATATAAAATATGAAAATCACTAACCAACAGTAACTGCCAAGTTGTTCGTACCACTATTCCCACTCAAGACAATCTTCTGAACTTATTCCAACCCTTTTTATAACCCCACTATTCATTAATATTTATCAATCGACCAATACCATTGCGTTACCGGTATAACCAGTCAAAATAATGTCTATTAACTTATTCTTATTAAATAGTGAACTGTGTTATCATGTATTGTTGTCCCAAATTTTAATAAAATAAATAAGAGTTTTTGATGTGGCGACGACATATCATATAAAAACGAAAGTTTGTGAGGATGGATGGATGGATCTAGAATAGCACATAGGCTTCTTGTCATCGAAATGCTTCCCGTGGGACAGATTTCGCAAAAATTTTCACTCGAACGAAGGCGCAGGGCTTATACTTACAACAAGAGATCTCTGGGCAGCATCTCTAGTTTTAAGTATAAGTCAGTAGATAGATAGATAGATAGATATATAACACTTTCTTCATACACTATGGTACTATCATCGAATTTCAACCGTTTTTCATGTTTTGTTTTCATTGTCCAGTATAACTTGGTTAATCATTGTATAGACTTTTGTACCATGACAGGTCAAAATATATACTGGACCCATAGAGCTTTATGTCGCTGTTTTTAAATATTTAAACTTAACTTTATAGCACATATTATTTAAACACATTTTTTAGCTTTCTGCACTTCTTTCACTTATATAAGCTTTAAGTATTCCATATGCTTTCATTGTGTTTGCCGAGAGAGTGAGGTTACCGGAGGCCCTAATCCTTCCCTCTCTCTTGCTTCTCCCCCTCCCCGTACTCCGAGCTCTGTCCTTAAAGGCCGACTACGCACTTGTGACTCTTGAGTTACAGGTGCCAATGGGCGGCGGTAGTCACTTACCATCAGTCGACCCGTCTGCTCATTTGCCCCCTACCCCACAAAAAAGGCAATTCCCAAAAAAGGCAATATTAAGGCTATCAATGGGTAACAAACATCTTCACTAGCTGTGATAAATCATCATGAGCGTTTACCGGTTCCTAAAAAAATGGTGTTGCAGCGTGTGTCTTATCATTCCTATGTAATACTGAAATATACTTAGAAAATCTACATTTTAAAACATCAAGGAAAATAGTTAACATGAAACAAAAGATTAGTGGACATATAATTTCTAAAATGAATACAGAGGATAAATTTTTGGTGCATGGAAAAAGCGCTAAGTGAGATAAATATATTCAGAATCTGAGGGGGTTAGTTTTAAATCGCATTGTTCAGGATATAATATATTATGTTTACAGCTGATTACCACATACACACACACACACACACACCTTTTGATAACCGAATTGCGCCCTGTCCGGTTGTCGGTTCACCGTGTGATTCGCCTAGTGAGGTGAAGTTCGCAACTAATCAAATTTTGAAAGGAAAAACTACGCAAAGCCAGTAGTGTAACTATACCATCTAAGGCCCATGGCTAATTCATCGGATGGGGCACAAGTTCACTCTTGGTGCCTCGTGTGCTTACGGCTTTTAGGTCGGGGCTAGGGGCCCCCTAGAGCCATGGGCCATTGGCATTTGCCCGCTCTGCCACCCTTGTTACGCCACTGAGCAAAGCTCTCTCCATACCTGTTAGTATTTTTTTTCTTTATCTACAGAATTTGAAAAAATCTGTACGGGAAGATCTTTTTCCTTCCTATACGGATATAAAATATTGAGCGTCATTCTCAAAGACAAAGCAAACCTCAGCTAAGTACTTTGTAAGTGTAAACTAATAATAAATTAACTTAAATTTAAGATACACCAATAAACCCAAAAAACATATATCAAGGATCGTGAGCACATCGTACACAATTATGTAACTTACCTTAAAACTTAACCGTAAACCTCAAACATTTTGCTGTAAAAATTTTCAGCGTCTACAAAAGTTGTTAAAAGGAGAGTGAGGTTATTTCCACACTGCTGTTAATCTAGGTATATTGGGTTACTTTCTTGTTGTAAAATTAATAAAACAAGTAAGTTTACAAGCTCATAAAGATCAAAAGATCGTTACGAAAAATTTTATTAGTGTTATAAACATTATATTAAAATCGTTCGTTTTATTCTGAAAAGTTGAGAAAGTTTTGATAAACTAATTCCTTTGATACATCTTGATTGCCCTTTAAGTTTGAAGGTATGGATATAATACAAAGCGAATACTACAAACTATATTGTTTGAATAGTAGATAGTAAAATTAAGTGAGGCCAGCGAGAGCGCTGGATATTATTGTGAAAGACAAATTACTGAAGTATTTAGCAAAGTTCGTTTCATAAAAAATCTTATGAAAAGGTTTGTATCATTATATTAATACGTGAAGAAGAGAATTCTTTGTACTTCTTTTTAAGAAAATTTCTCGAACATAGTAACGTGAATTTTGTAATATTTACAGTTTATATATATAGAAGAAGTGCAGAAAGCTAAAATTTTTAAACAATGCGTCTTACAACTTTAAAAATTACGTGAAAACGGCTTAATGAAATTATACGCATCCAGTAAATGTGATTACCTGTCATGGTAAGTAAGTCTATCAATGACAGCTCAAGTTATACCGGCCAATAAAAAAACAATGTTCGAAATTCGCCCAAAATCGTCGTCCGAATACGCCTAAAATTTGTTAGATAATATAAGAATTATACTTGTACTACATGATTCATAAAGTATTATATACATTTATGAAAAGCTTTAGAACCTGGGAAATAACTTATTTTAAAATATAACGTCCTTTGCACCACGCACCGTCATTACTCACTACCTTGTGCATGTACTGCAGTATGCATTATATTTATGTAAATAACTTCATGATAAGCTACTCTGTTTACAAATAACGTACATAAAATTAGTACTCGAAGTATGTTATATTTTTTGTAACCTACTACTAACCTGTAAAATAAGAACATTCACTTAAAAAAAGAAACCTAAATGTAGTAGAAATTTAGCAGGTCGGCACTAGACCGGTAGCGACAGTTTCAAAAGTATCCTTAGGAAGTGTTTACAGTTTGTTGATTGATTGAGTTCTGAGTATGTCACGCTCGCCTAGAAGTTCTACCGATTGTGGCGTATGTGTCGGGTCGTTCGGCTCCCGGCTCTCTGTAATATGATTGAGGTGGACGATGGCTAACGCGTGCGTCATGCGAGTCTCTACTGTCAGGGCTGGTTATAGTAGTAATTTGCGCGACTGTTATTGTCGTTATGTTGATATTTTAGAACAATTTGTTTCATTATTTTTTTTTTGTTTTGTAATGGAATAGGTGTTTGTCTTCCAACTCCCCTAATGGAAAGTGATGATGAAGACAAAGATGGTACACGCCTTTCTAAGAGAAACCTATTTATGATTTTGATTTGATTTAATTACAGGTGTTGTACACCACAAAGAACGAAGTTAACTAAGAATTAAGTTGAGTCAAATTGCAGAGCAAGAAATGCATACAGAAGCAAAAGACAGGCATAGCAGACAGGACACGCAGACAGGATACGCAGATAGAGCAGTATGCGCATGTAAACATGTGTGTGGTTTTAAATAAATGCAACAAGAGAAAAACAAACTAAATGAACAAGTAGTGGGTAACCACGATGGCAAATGACAAACACAAAATTACTGACGGTGAAACAAACGTAGTTCAAAGAGCGGTTGAAGTGATTGTGAAAACGTGAGCTTTTAATGGAATGAAATGAAGTGTCTGCAAAATTTTTTGGCACTATCCTCATTGTGTAACTAGTTTTGTGAACAGGTTGTTTGGAGAAACATACTGTTTGCCTCTAGAGAGTTGATAAGAGTTTTTTTTCATAAATAAACACACTGTTTCTCTAATGATAAACGGCTAAAAGTGCCCGCGGCTTCGCTCGCGTAAAAGTTTATCGGTCGAGAACTGCGAGAACAGTACGTCTTTCCTGGATGTGAGGTAACTTTTCGCGAAGAAAAAAACAGACATCGTACGCGATGTCTCTTTTTTTCATCGCGTTGCAGTGTTAAAATAATGACGTCCTATCGCGTGGTTTGACAAGTTCGTGTCTGGGTCGTATTAAAATAGATGATATTTAAAAAACAGTGAAATAGTGTGTGTAAAATCGCATGAAAAGACATTTCAGTATAGTTTTCCCGTAACTTCATGAGTGCTAACTACGAAAAGTGTAAAATTATGCTAATAGAATGTTATCAGTGACTGATACGGACAAAAAGTTGAATATAAACTCTAGATACCGATGAAATATGTTCATAGTTTTACGCTAATTTTTGCTTTATAAACATAGAAATTTATAGTATTAGGAACACATCGAATAGTAGTCGTTGAATTTATAAAACTTGATTTGAAACGTGACTATTGGTCTTCGTAAAATGTACTGTTTTCGCTATGAGTTCGACATATTTCAGTATATAACTTAGAATATTTGAAATAAAATTGTTTTAACTTATGTTTACCACTTAGACAACATTGTTGCTCAGGTGACCCAACTAATTCTAGAATTCTAACCTTATGGTTTCGTTTTCGAAGTCTACAATAGTTTTATAGATTTTTCATAGTTTTTTGGTAATTATTTTCTAATGCAGTTACTTAGGTTTATGTGTGATGCGTCATTAGACAAGGCTTTCCGAGCCCTTTCTAAGACATATTTCTAATAGATATACTATAGTTGTAAAAATATTGATGTAAACGTTGTTGATTCGAAATAAAAATGAACAAGCTTGACGTTTCTGAAGCCGCGGCTCTCGCTATGATAACGTTTCGAGGTACAAATTTCCTCGACACAGTAACGGAAAAATTCAAACCTCAAGATCGACTGGGAACAAACAAAATTGTCAAGCTCGTCTTGAAAATACTGGAAAATTTGTGTTTTTTTGAAGCCCAAGATACAGTCCACACACATATCATCATAACCTTAACCAGCATTAGTAACTAAACAGAGTAACCAGCGCACAGTTACGGACTAGCAAATGTTCGATTAATCGCATCCGTAACAGTAACTTATGTCCTTTTCTGTACCCATGCGACGACAAATTTTATATTGTCCGGTTGAGTAGTTAAGGCGTGAAAGCGTAACAAACAAACTCACATTTTCATTTTTATAATATTAGTTAGGATTGTCACAATTAACCACGTGGTCAACGGACCACCTGGCAACTGGCAACGGCCAGTTGCATCGAAGCACGCAATATTTTTCAATCGGCTGGAGTTCCCGATGCAACTGTAAAATGAAAAAGAAAGAAAACTAGCCGGTACATACAGATATTCTTGATCTGTAAGGATTTTTCATTTATTTAAAAAGGGCTGTTTGTAAACGGTACACTCCAACCTACCTGCTATCCTATTCAGGATGCGGTTTCGACTCCCCACATATTTCGTAATAGGTATAGACATGGTTTTCATAAAAATGAAAAATTGTTTTATGTTAGAGAGATTGCGATTCTGTAAAAAATTTGATGATCTATTTCAGATACCGTTAGTTTAATAACAATAACTTTTGGACTCCTGAGGCCCCTATTAACTGTGGACACACAAGAAAAATCTGTTTTGGCCGCAGTTTTATGTAGGGTAGAGGTCTTGTTGGGTGGTCTTGATGTAAGCGCGAACTCCACTACCACCGTTTAAAATGATTGTTCTAACTCCGTTATATCAATAGGTATTCGATTAAACAAATGATATTTATTTATTGAACTAAAACCGAAATTGAATCCTATTTAGTTTTAATATCTTTAGCTACACAGAAGATCCATAAATCCAATTGTACATATTTCACGGGGTAATATCCTTCACGATATTCGAGTGGAGATTGCACAAAATTTTCAATTTAAAGAAATGTCAGGAAGTAATCTATATTCTAATACTTTCTCAAGTATTAAACTGTTAGCCGTATTGTGGATAAAATTCTGTCATTCGGATTTGTGGTGGATATGAATAATGTCCTTTTTAGAAAGAACATCATTAAACGTGGTTATAGGATTTTGACATCATGAAAGGTTTTTCATGTTATGAGATTGTCCATAGCTATTGTGAGTCAGATTTTAAATATTTCCTAAAAATAATGCAGTGTATAGTGAGGATAAGGTAGTATAAAAGTAACTTCGTAAACCACATGGTACTCAGGAAACATGACTGGCCTGTTGGTCTAGTGGTTAGTGACCCTGACCGCTATGCTTATAGGTCGTGGGTTTGATTCCCACCTAAGTCTGTGTGTTCTTTGTGTCCGTTGTTTCTATGTTTGTAAAGTCCCCCGCGACACAGGAGTAATTCCTAATGCGGGAGTTGTCTTTAAAAAAAAAAAAAAAAAGAAAAAAGAAGAAACACACGAGGCTGCCTAAGAATACTATGGATGCACGTACAAAAACCTGTATGCAAAGAAAAGCTTCTAAAATATTCTGTCCTATTAAACACGTGTCAATAAAACGATTTGTAGTACTACAAAAATACAGTCGATTTACGATTTCACGTTGCCGAAATACAATAGAAACAACTTTGAACGGAAGGACTCCGAGACAAATACAGATGGAAACAGACGGAAGGCAAGCAAAAAGAACAATACCAGACAATACCGTCAGCTTTTATCCAAAACACATTTCCCGCCAAGAGCAGATATTATCCTTTGTGGTAAAAATGCTACATGGTCGGCTTTTTATGGGTGATTACTCAAAGCAAGTTAGGCTATTTTTGTTTGCTGTCAAAATATTCAACTTGGAGTAAAGATTTGGAATATTTCGAAACAGAAAGATGTGTCAGACAGAAAGTTATAGTTTTCTGTTTGAAAAATAAAGTTAATTCGAGTAGACTACAATATTGACTGATCCATGCTGACCGAGTACGAAAATATTATATAATATTATAGCGCACTCTCTTATATCTAGATATATCGCTGATGATTGTCTGGTTTGATAGTTTTCTTTCTCAGTTACATTGTCAGACTTGAAAATGCGGTGACTTATTGCGCCCATTGAAGCTAAACCTGACTTATGTTTGATTAATTGGTTGACCTCTTTTTAGATAACTTCGGCAAATAAAGCTATTTCGTTCATTAATGCACCACTTTAAGGTTGTGTATATAATGTGGTGGTATATAGGCCTGTGCATCAAATTAAAATAGATAAATAAACCATTACATGTCGGAAACCATTCAGGAACATGGTAAGTTCGATTCCATTTGTACGTGTAATTCGTCAAAAGGCCTTTTCGTGACAAAGTAAAAATCGTGGATACTGTATAGCACACAAACATGATAAGCAAAACCGTCGGTTTAACTTGTTTTATTTGAACGTGTTTAGAGAGATTTATAAATAGTTTGTTTAAATTCATGAGCTTGAAGTTATAACTCATACGGGATAGATTTTAGAACAAAAGAGCTTGAAAATAATGACGTGTCGTGTTTACGTCGCACAATTATTTCAGCGATGTGGGTTTTCTCTCTATAATTTTGAAATGAATGTTAAGGAAAATACTAATTAGATTATAGTAAGTGTAGCCATTTGTACATTTAAGTAGAATATATTGTTTGATGGTTGTGAATGTACTGTAACACCCCAAACTACGATTAGCCAGTAAACACTAAGTTTTACTAACTTTTATTGGTTCGTAATATTTTGTGATCATCGTTCATTTCGAACGTTTACCACCATCCACTCGGTAAATCTTAAATTTTATGTATTTTTTTATGTATATAGGTAAGGTAGAACAGAGTGACATTTATTTGCTGGTCCAAAATCCAGTCTACATTTTTTGTTCCTAATGTCGATACTCCGTAACGGGTGTCTTTAAACGACGTTTCACTGCCATCATACTTTTGGTTACTATTCATTGATTTGTTTGATTTGATTACCTATAAAGATTAAGAGCCTATGACAATTGATACAACTTTAACCTTGAATATTACTTTAGTAAAAGTGACTACTAGAGCAACAAATATAAACCTGGAAGGTTGTTATGTTAGAGAAAAAAAGTATTAATTAGAAAATGTTAGAATCAAGATCGAAGAAATTTTTTCCAAGGATCAGTGTGGACAAAAGCCATAGCCCCAGAGGGGTCCTAATGACCCAAAAAGTCCAAACACACGATGCAAGCGACTTAAATAAGGTTTTCTTCTACTCCCCTGGTATACTTACCACATCATCATCCTTAGCTGAATATCGCATGCTTCTGTCCATCTTACTGTTTTTGTTTGTGCCATTATTGTGTCTTTTAAATTCGAGGAAATGATCATCATAAACCCCATTACACTGAAACATGTTTACTTTTGCAATATCAATAGTCAATCCACGGTCTACAACAGAACCACAAACATATTCTCGAAACTCAGAAATCAGGCAAATGTTTACTTTGAGTACAGAGATAGAGGTTTGATGAATGAGAGAGAGAGATGAGAAATGAGAATTTAATGGGTCAGGGAAAAAGTCTTTTCGTATTTTGTATGTCTAAAATTGAAGAAAAATCTCTTTGGTCTTTGTATCTGGCTGGTTTTAATATCAGTAAATATTAAGAATTACATTAAGAATGACATTAAGAAAAAGAAAAAGTAAAAACGACTTTCCTGCCATTTTTCAATTGTTTTCCTGTCCTCCAAAATGAGTGAATCTAACGTAGAAATTCGATACATTCCAAAGTTTTATTACAAAAAAGGGAATAATACGAATCAAGGCGCGAAAAAAAATTTGTACATTTATGGACCTAATGCAGTGTCAGTAAGAGTAGCACAAAGTTGGTTCAAGCGTTTTCCCTAAAAAGTTTAATATTTTTTTATTATTTTTATCTAGCTGTTTTCAGCGGCTTCGCTCTGGTTGAAGTTTTTTTCTTCCGGTACAGTACTTTTTTTCTAGATTAATTGGGTATCTTTATATCCATTTCTGTTCCCTTGATACAGCAGATAAATTCATGATGATCAGTTGAGTACTAATGCGTAAAAATGTTACTATCAAACGAAGGCACAAACTTACTTTGGTATTCATAATATTAATATTCGTTATATATAAAAAATGTATAGTTAATGTTTCTAATCTAAATACTTCAAGTAGTAGCAAATGCTTTAAAATTTAAAAATTAATACATAATTAGCACACCAAACAATTTATAATGCCAGAAATAAATAAATTTGTACAGAGTGTGGGCCTCATTAGATAAGAGGTTGATAGTAAGATATACCTAAGAATCATGTGGGAACATGATTGCATTTAAACAACAAGTTACAGAGGTTTATTTATTAAACATTTATCCTTGTAAAATGTATTTATAGCTACACAAATAAAAATAAATCGTATCAAATATGCGTGTTATTTATTAACTCCATTAATTGTACATAATGGTCAATACTTACAACAAGAAATATTTGAAATTTATTAAATAATAATACTTGTAAAAGGCATACAATACATGCTTTTTATTGTTATATGTTGTTTCTAAAGTAAAAAGTACACAGTTTAAAAGTACTACAGACATAGTAAAAATTGATATGATGATTTGCACTACGCGGCCAAGGTGCGAATTGACGAAATTCAAAAAAGCGTTGTACGATTCATACCATGGTACCAACAGCCAATTCAAAACGGCTCTTTGTGCGATTCACACCCTGGTGAAAACAGCACTTGGACTACTTTGCGAGCGACCCTCTTTGCGAGCAAGCGCTTAGTGAACTGTCGACATTATAACAACACGACAATAGTGGTATACTCATATTAGGCAGTTCATCAAATTCCTTATTTATTTATAAAGGTAGATATTGTACATTGCTTGCTTCACATTTTATACATAAATATGTATGTTTTGAAATAGACCCCCTAGTAGGTCTTTATTGATAAAGATATCTTCAAGGTTTAACATACCAATAGGTGTCCCAATACTAAGCTATTGAAGACATCACTTCTCGGATCTTCATGTTCCGAAGATTATGCTTTCTACAAAGCTCACTCACATCTGATTAATTTTTATTCAACTACTTTTTTTAACTATTTTTTTTCTAAGGTGAATTACGACTTCTTGCGTTAATATAACTCGTTTTATCATCATCTCTGGTCTTAGATAAAAGTAGCAGATAATTTGTTTCTTGGTCTAAAATTACATTACTGCCTTCAGCGTTTTCCCAACTTCTTCTAGGCGGACAATCATAGACGGGTAAATTTTCAATGTTACCATAGTCCGAATTATCATCAACACATCTTACTGGATTTGGTAACATATCATATACTTCTTGATCGTTTTCTACTTTTACATGGGTTTGAAATCCGTCTACTCTATCTCCGTCTTTTAGTTGGTGTGTTCTTAGAAAACCTGATTGTTTTTGTAGTTTCCCAGGTAGGTTTTCGTACAACGATTCAACATCATTATTTTCTTCTGTTATCGCATCGGAATCGTTCGAGTTTGTGGAAGCGCCTTTAAAGGAACTCTCTTTTTCATCTTCCCTGGTAGTTCTTTGGGTTGTGAAAGCTTCTAATTCCCTTAAGGTTGTTGAGTCACGTTCTGTCTTTTTACTTAATAAAACTTGTTTTATTATATTATCCATTTGTTCTTTTTGTAAATTAGGCATTATCTGTATTAAGGGCTTTTTAATACATGGAGGTTTCTTTTCATCTTTGAACTCAACACGTGTTGGTGTTTCCGGTTCAGTGATGCCACTAACTTCTACTATACCACTATTTACAGTGAGTGTGCTTCCATCATTTCTACATAAATCGCTAACATTATTAGCATAACTACGTACTGTCACTCCTTGTGATGATACTTGCCTAACGTAGATAGATTTTTTATTGATGTTTATTCCAAATATTGTTTTATTATTTCTTATCATGTACAATGCAATCGATAAGCAAATTATAGTCATGAACATTATTAACATCGCAAATCCAATTAGATAAACTTCGTGCCTCTCTAGTCTTATCTCGTTTAAATTATCTGTAAAAGTAATATTAGTGAAAATAAGCTAAAATAAAATTAAAATATACAAAGTACATTTATACACTCGAGATCAATGAATTTGGGTCACATAAAGATACCTGAAAAACCCAGAAGTTAATAATGCTAGTTTAGTGAAATATATTGTGGTTAAAAGACAATGAAATGCTCCACATACGAAAGTAATAAAACTTCTTGATTATTGTAAAATTATGTTATCAAAATAGAGGAACGGTAGAATATTCCTCACCATCAAATATAAAACTTGGTGTACAGCATGCCTAACGGCATCACAGCAGTAGTAGCATGTGTAGCTAACAAAATACTAAAATTTGAGAAAATTGTAACGTTGTAGAAAAATATGGTGTTTTTCTACGTTTGTTTCAAGATGAAATCGGTTATTTTTTTCTTAATTTTTAATATAATACAAAGTTTATTACTTTCACTTATGGAGTATTAATTGTCTATTAAAAACAATTTCTTTCACTAAGCCAGCGTTAGTAGTTTTCATTGTTCGTTATTGAGATTTTCAGATATTTTTATGTAACCCGTATTCATTGCCCTCGACTGATATAATCCAAAAGAGATTGCTAGACAAAGTAGTATTGCTACTCAACAGCATTAAAAATAACAAATTTTACTGACTTGACTATAGTATGTGTAGTAATAGATTTTATTGCGGCAGATACGTTATTTTTTATTAAATAAACATAGTTGTTCAGATTAAAGATGCGTTTATTTGTAGATGAAAATTATATTTAGTTAAACTTTGCGAATTAATCTAAAAATATCTTGAAACCAATGTTACTTTTTGTTTTTCATTTCTTAATAAATGCGATATACAAGTATAGAGGTCAATATAATTACTGCATGTGAATAAGTGTTAATTTTTCTATGCTGCTTGACCTTTTTATAACTCATTTTTGTTTTGGTAAAATCAGAAAGTTATTATTAATTAAGATACAAGAGAAGAATTAAAGGATTACAGCTTTCAGTAAACATATAAGACAGATAAAAAAGTACGCGGGAAACTTCCGCATAATAGACACAGAATTAGTCATAACTCTATAGTGTAATAAAATGTTTAGATTACTTACTATTGCATTCGTCGCATTGCACATTTGTGAAGGCACAAATAAACAAAACAATATAGAACAACTCCATCTTGAATGTTGTTACGATCATTATGCAAACACTGATTCTGGCAGAGATGAATTCATGTGAGAAAACCCATTTACATCATTGTAACACCTAAAATCTACACATTTTAAGTAAATTTAGTTACCAACATTCTTTGACTGTTATTTCTTTTGGAAAGTAAATGATTTTTTTCAATAGGGTCGTTGGTGTAGACAATATTTTAAACAAAATTTTATAATTCTTCAAATTTAAATTAAAACACTTCCAGAAAATGTTTTTTTTTTCGCTAGACAATACTTTACAATTAACACTAGTCAATGCTACACCGAACTTTTGAATAATACACAATTAACTGGAGTTCTGCATGATAATGATATATAAACGTGCGGTTCTGTTATGACGCAATTATTAATATTATATTTCTATATTATCCTCAAAGTTGATTTACTTTATACTGAAATATTATAAACATGCTTATGCGCATGGTTCCACTGTTATTTACACACACGCCTTTTTACCCTAAAAAATAGTATCTACCTTTTAGTTGGGTTTGTTAAAAAGCGTTGTTTTTTTAAACTATGATTTATTTTCCCATTTTTTAGTCTCGTTGTTGATCCTTAATACGTAAATTTTAAAATTTTAAATTTTTAAATTAATCGGACATCTTGGTAGTGAAAACTACCTTGAAAGAATCCGTTACGTTTTACTCGTCGTTGTCGATAGATAAATATTATTACATAAAGTTCAAGCTAATATAAAGCGTGTAAAAAGTTTTACGGTTATCAGATTCATATTCTATTAGCTGCGCCCCGCGGTTCCACCCGCTATGACCGTTCTAAATCCAAAATAAAAAAATATGTACTATTTAAAATCTTTAACTCTACTGTTATGAAAAACAAAGGCAAAAATACCTGGAAACTCAAACAGTCATAACTTGTGAACGGATATTTTTTTCAAAAATTCTTGTTGTAACTGCATGCGAGTCATACCGTTTCAGTGATTTAAATAAATGTTCTTTTTTCAAATAGAACCTGTATGATAATAGTTACTTTAACAACGATATTAATAGTGAAGAATTCGAACACAGGAAGACGGACCATGGCAACAGGTGATAAATAACCCCAAGCGGAAGGAGGAGGACTTCGACCACATAAATATCAATTTTATATAAAGGAATTCATAAAATATAATATTTATATCGTTACTAAGCCCAATTTGTTGGACTCGTCAAAATAAATCATATGAGCCCAAAGTCAAAAGGTTTACTAGTAGCCACATCATTAGATCAGTTCCAAGATGCCAAATTATAGCATATTCATCTGAACTACACATACATAAAAAGTTCTATTTTGATACGAAAATTACAAGTACGTTAAAATTGACTTCCAAGATTTATTTACAAGTTCAGCTATTAAAACCGTGTTAAAATACTAAAAGTTCATCTATTATCTTAACCTACAGATCAAAGTACTCTACAGAGAGTCAAAAAAAGTTATAAGAAGAAGGTTAGAAAAAAAGGTAAGTGTTCAGCAAAATAATGAACTTTATGTAACGGTTTTAGGCCACACGTTGTTAGATTGACCAATGTCATTATTTGTCAAGTGATATTTTATGAATTGATTTTTTTAGTCATTTATTTAAACCTAGACGATTCAGCAATTTGCGATGTTGTATTTGTAAATATAAACTATGCACTATGCGGTAAATTGTCGCTTGCGGTATTTCCGGACCGATACGACCTTCAAACCTTCAACAAAAGAGCGTACTCCCATCTCAAAGGCCGGCAACGCACTTGTGACTCTTGAGTTGCAGGTGTCCATGGGCGACGGTAGTCACTTACCATCAGGTGCAAAAAAGCACAAAATTAACTACTACACTACAACTAAATAGTGCATGTATTTAGTGTTGTATAAATATAGAAGGCTCAACAATAAGGGATTAATTATAGAGTTACACTAACTCTGGCATTTTTGCTTTATTATTTTACCTAATACCTTAAGACTTGTAAATCTGAACTAAATTAGTTTGTTATTTATGTAGTAGTATTTTTAGTTAGTAGCAAGCGCTTAGAATCCTTGAACGGTACATGATATAAAGTAATAAATACCCGCATAGATTATTATCTGTCTAGTCAGGCAACAAATGTTGCAACAACTGCATTAAGCGGTAGATATACTTTGATACGAAAATTACTAGTATTTTTGTAGACGATCTTATCAAAATTGTTTTGCAATAAACTTATGAAATTGTAAAACTTTTGTAAGTTAAAGTTAGTAACTTGTTAGGTAAATAAAACTTGTATTTATATTTATAGGTATGATGAATGTTCACCACAGGTATCAATCAAATGCGTCATCAAGTGCCGTGTTTTAACGATCTGTGTAATAACATGTTAATTTCACATTAATTGTAGAATGTAGCAGTATTTAGTATTTATTTTATTACTAAAATTGCGGTTAAAATTACACATACCTATTCTACCGTTCCTAGTCTGGGTGCTTTTGCGTCTGTTGTTTAAAAAATTGTAAAGTCCCCCGCGAGACATGACTCATAGTTTGGAATTAGTTTTTAAACTTTGTATTGATTTTTTGTAAAATCCCATAGGCATTTGTCTTCCAACTCACCTGATGGACAGTGACGATAAAGACGAAGATGGTACACGCCTATCCAAGAGAAACCTATTCACTCTCCACTTGAATGTTCCAGGATTATAATTGACTGGAAACATTTAAAGACAAAAGTAAATAGCAATTGATGAAATGGAAACCTAGATAACAAAAGTAATTTAAAATTCATAAGCCTACAATGGTTCGTATTTGGACCGCAGCCCAACGGTTGAGGTGGTAATGTTGTATCTGTAAATATCTAATAATTAAAAAAAACTGTTCTTGTATATATGGATAAATTATAAAAAAAAAACTAACCTAATCTAATTATTAATTAATAAATGCGAAAACCTTCATTGAGCGATACAGAATGATCAGAAGCCACTATGTAGATACACTTTGGAGGTAGATGGCGTTGTTGGATGTGAATGTCGACACAAAATATGAATGCTCCGCCCCGGCTCGGTATAATTTAAATGTTTAAATCATTACCTACTACTGATAGTGAATGTTCAAAACTAACGCAGACAGCAATAGTTGTTATAAGTGAAGTCATCAAAAATCTATCAGGGTTGTCACAGTGTCAGGCTAATTGATTTCTAGGACCCATATGCCACAGAAAATATCTAATCTTGTGTAAGTACCGCGAGAGCAATGAATTCATTAAGAAATCTTGCTACAGTCAGACTTCTATAGACTTGGTGCACTGAAAACTTTCTCGTTTTGGATCAGTAGAAAATAGAATTTCACAACAACGCGTCCTGATCTCAGTCACGCAGTAATTACATTCAAACGTACCTTACAGTTATTAAAACATGGAGTTACTGAGGCAATTACACTTGTGAATTCGTACGACTCTTAAATGTACAATTAAACTGTGAATTATTAACATGGAGCAATTTAAACATTTGTCTACAGTAATTTGAGATGTTGGCGCTGAAATCAGCTTAGAGAATGAGTGTATTACGCAAAACAGATGTAAGTAACATGTTATAACGCCGTGAATAATCTTATGTGCAATGCCAGTAATGTAATTACAGAATTAAGTATTGATTCAGAAATTCAGAATATTGATTATTATAGATTTTCTATTTAAAGACTTGCGTTGC
This sequence comes from Euplagia quadripunctaria, assembly GCA_963859945.1. NCBI lineage: Eukaryota > Metazoa > Arthropoda > Insecta > Lepidoptera > Erebidae > Euplagia > Euplagia quadripunctaria. Next base: position 6,789,365 of record OY982572.1, read on the forward strand.
CATAACGTTGATTTACATATACAATACCGAATGCATGAAAATACCGACAACGATTACCATTATGGTAATGTGTATGGTAATGGCAAAATCTTTCGGAAGTGGCATGGGGAAATCTAATGGACTGTAAGTGCCCACTTTATTTATATGAACAGATGTGCCACATGTTTACCAAAATTTACAATGACGCTAAAATATAATTAACTGTTAGTAAGAAAAGAAAATGTAAACCTTGGATAAATGATAATCTTAAAAACATGATAGCAAACAGAGATAGATTATTTAGATTATTTAGATTATGGAAAAATAAACCACATGATATGAACTTACGAATGCAGTACACTAATTACAGAAATAAAGTTAATAAAAATATAATAAAAGCTAAAAATAATTTTTGTAAAGAGGAAACATTAAAAAGTAACAAAAATGTGAAAAAAGTTTGGCCTAAGGTTAATGATAGGAATGATAGGATAGGAAAGAAAAAAAAGGGGGTAGACAACATAATTATGAAATATTTAGGTAGAACAGAGTGTACAACCGATATATGCAAAAAAAATCTAATTGTTTTTCCAAGGAAACATTAGATATTAAACGTGATCTTTACGTGGGAGAGCCATGCTTCGGCACGTATGGGCCGGCTCGACTCCGCTCGATACCACGGCCTCACAGAAAACCGGCAGTGAAGCAATGATTGCATTGCATTTCGCCGCGTAAGTGAGGTTACCGGAGGTCCTAACCCTTCCCTCTCCCCTATTCCCGTCCTTCCCCTTCCCCTCCTTCCCTCCTCTCCCCTTTTCCCACTCTTCCGCCCTCCCCCTCTTCTCCTACTCCCACCTTAAAGGGCGGCAACACATTTGTGACTCTTAAGTTGCAGGTGCCCATGGGCGGCGGTAGTCATTTACCATCAGGTGACCCGTCTGCTCGATTGCCCCCTGTACCAAAAAAAACATGTATGCAATCAGAAGTCCCTCGATAGAACTAACTACGCAGTAGGTAGTGAGGTATCATTACGATATAAAAAAGCTAGACCACAACATATAGAAACAATCATAAATAAACTAAGCTGTGACAAAGCACAAGGAGCAGATACTATTAGAGTAAAAGATATTAAATTAATTAAAAGTCAGATTAGTCCTGTAATTGCGTATTTTATTAACTTGTGTTTCGAAAGAGGGGTTTACCCGGAGAGGCTTAAAACAGCTTTAATACGACCCATATTCAAACAGGGATCACATTGCAATTACTCAAATTATAGACCAATAGCAATCTTGTCAGTAATTAATAAAATAGTTGAGAAATATATAGTAAATCAGATAAGTACATTTTAGAAAAATATAACATACTAGATGCACCCGGCATGCGTTGCAATGCCTTTTTTTATAATTTTACATGAAAATTTATCGTCCCTACAATTATTGTATTCGATTGCCATCTTGCAACCCTATTGCGGATCTGTGGATGGAACAGAATAATATAAAAATCGCGATTAAAAAATAGGGGTTGATCGTAGAGGGTTGAAAATTCAGGGTTGTATGAATTTTCTAATGCTGTATCATAAAAAAAATATATCTTATACCCTTAACATTTAGGGGGATGAAAAATAAATGTTGTCCGATTCTCAGACCTAGCCAATATGCACACAAAATTTCATGAGAATCGGTTAAGCCGTTTAGGAGGAATTTAACTACAAACACCGCGACACGAGAATTTTATATATTAGAGATTAAATGACGCCCAGCATGACTTTCGAAGGGGTCGAAGCACAGCTGGCACAGCTTTTTAGGAAGCTTCGCAGACTGCGTCAATGAGGGTTTACACCAGCGTAAGCAGGTGGTGGTAGTGTGCATTTGACACTTTAGAGCACAGCCAGCTGCTTTAAGCCATGGACAAGTGTGTAGTAGCAGGACCTCTAAACCGGTGGCTCGGTGCCTATTTCACAGGTAGAACATTACAGACCGTCACTCACGGAGTTAGCGGCAACCTCACACAAGTCACCTGTGCTGTGCCGACCGGCTCCGTGTTTGGCCCCATCGGTTATATAATGCATGTTAATAGTATGAGCAATGTTGTGAAAAACTGTAGCATCTACATGTACGCAGATGATACTTGTCTATTATACATAGATAAGGAACTCAATATAATAGAAAATAAAATCCAGGAAGATTTTTCTAATATTATAAAATGGGCACACGATAACGGCATTATTATAAATGTCAACAAGGCAAAATGTATACAAATTCGCTCCCCTTATCTCAAATATATCCATGCATGCCTTACATAGTAGGGCATAGCTACGACTGTATGCATGACATCAAACCGTCATCACGCGAGTGCGCAAGCATTGAGGTGGTGGGGTATTACAGGTATCTGGGCCTGGGTATTGATTCTAACTTCTCGGGGAAGATACATAAAACAACCTCATGCGATAAACTAAGGGCAGTCCTAGTAACATTCCACCGCCTTAGCAACATTTTGGACAGGGCGACTTTGTACACCATCTATTATGCGTTAGTTGATTCAATACTTTCTTATGGACTAACTAGCTACGAACGGACATTTAAAACTTACTTAGATAAATTAAAATCTTTACAAATAAGGTTTATGAAGTTGTTAATAGACAAAAACACCAAAGAACAATGTAAAATCACCAATTATGAACGGCTATTCTTAGAGTGTAAAATGCTACCAGTCCATGAGAAGGTATTGTTATTGATTGCAACGGAACAGTACGGTAGCGATGACTTCAAGCTGTATAAAACACGTCCGAGACGAAACGTCAGATACAAATCTTTCAATAAAAACAATGTGTCTAGAGCAAAAATATTTTTTCCTTTTGTAATACAAGAATTCAACATTTTTATCAAACAATCTCCTATTTAAAAATAATAAATTAATACAGTCCAGAATTAATACAGAAGACTATTGTTCGTTTCAGCAAAGTCTACTAAAAATGATATACGAGGCTTCATTTTAGGTTAACAAACTATGTTTACTAACATTTTGAACACTGTACGTACTAAGTATATTATATTGGGTTTCTTCGTCATTACATATTTTCAGTGTATTTTATGTAAAAATATTTAAACGTCTTGAAAAAAAGTATTCTCGTCAGCTCGTTAAAAGCGAAATGGTGTCTTCATACATATTTATGTGTCGCAAATGTGCCTACCACACTTATATACAATATTTAAATGTAGGAAAAATATTTTCAGTTGACTTTCAATGTAGACACAATTTTCGTTTAACTGCTAAAATCTATTTTCTCCAGGCAACTTCAGGGACTTAGTACACAACAAAAATAGGTTGAAAATAAATACAGTGTAGGTTAAATACAAGAATAGATTACATAATACAATTGAGTATATCATTTATTATGTTACATATTTTATAGACATCGACATAATTGATAGAAACAATTACAGTATTATTAAATACTTTGTTTATCGTGACTAGGTCAGTAACTTATTTATTTCCCCTTCGAAAAATAATTTATTATGAAAACATTTAAATTTTTGTTCCTTTTATTTTTAAAAGTTCATAATAAACATGTAATGAAAACCTATAGTACCTACTTGTACCTACTAATACCTATAAGAACCTTTTTATAAATGCCAGTAATTATTAGTACTTACATACCTTCTAGTACCTACCAGATCAAATTCAAATCTTAATCTTACTCTAGCTAATCTTGCACTTTATCATGAACGAAAATGCATAAATAGAGACATAGTACCGCGTACCCTGTTCCTTGAAAATAGCCAGAAGTGTACCTAAGAATATACAATAACTATCATTATATTGAGCCACAGAACCATAATTACCAAACAAAAGATTTACACAATTCTACATTGACCGAGCCCTTGGTTAAATGGTTACATAAACTGCCCTGTAGTAATTATATAAATATTTCTTACTAGGCATAACTCCGTGAGGATAACTAACATACGTAATATGGTTTGTTCAACTATTTTCCTGTTTTAACACATTCCCTAATGCCTATCCTTGTAGTAAAAACAACATTACAGGAAATTACATTACACAGGGACTCCGTAATCTCTAGCTTAATACATGAGATTTATTCCATGGTATGAAATAGATTTATTTTTCTTAAACTCACTGGTGATGTCAATACGACATTTCACTCTAAGATTTCTCCAATATTTAACAACTAACTTTTGCCCGCCCCTTCACCCGCGTGGGTCCCGTTTACCACGGTAAAGAGTATCCCATGTGTTAATCAGGGTCATAAACTGCCTGCCAATTTCTTAATGGTACAAATGAAGCAATAACTATATTTAAAACCCGATTTTGGTTTATTTTCTGAAAATTCTTAATATTTACTTTGTCCATTGAACAGTCACAAGTCCATACAACTTCACATTAAAATTTGTTCAAAGGCTAAGATTTGTTGCAAAACAAATCTTAGCCTTTAAAACTAAAAAGATTTGAGCCTAGAGCATTAGAAATCTTATTAAAAAAAAATAGTCAGTTAATTTTTCCACTAACGTTAACATCAGCCAATAACATCACCCACTTGAGTATTGTCATATATCATTATTTATATATTTCCTTAACTTATTACCAAAAAAAAACATTTTATATGACGCATAAGTAAGATAACGTCACTGAGTAAACGGCTGCATAATATGTTATGCTTCGTAATGGATTCTTTATTATCGATAATCCTCCATATTAGTCTGATCGCGCAGTGAACAGACTATTTGCTCTCAACACCAAACTATATTTTAATCATAACGGTAGAGAGCTCTTTTGGTGTTAAGTTGGTTATACAAGGATATTAAAAATCCAACCATCCAATAATTAAGACGGATGTATCCTATGTCAAAGTATTAATGTCCACGATCCTCGTATCTGTCCGACGCAGGCTGTTTCAGATCTGTCCACTCATGCATGTCACGACGTATCTACGGCCGACAACAATAGGTAATGTTTTTGACATTTATAGAGGTGGATAAATGGAAATGAATAAGTATTGCGAGCGGTGACGTCGTTGTCATATTAAAATTTTGAAGGGTTATTAAATAAACAGTTTTTTTCCACAAGTCGATGATCAGAAGAAAACAGGCTGTAAAATTATTGCAGACGGCGACGACGACGCTTCTATTTGCCAGTGTTTTGAAATTTCATTTTTTGTTTGTACGTTACATGCTTGATTTAAAATTATTTAGGTATTTACATTAGTATAGGGGTGTAGTTAGGCTAATAAGCTTATTTTTCATTTTTCAGTTCTTTTCTTCTTTCGTCGGTTTAATTTTTTGTGAAAAAGTTTTCATTTTATTGTTTTTGTGGCTAAAATAATCAACTACAGGTCTCCGTCATGTTGAAGTAACTATCATTAGAATTACATATGTGTGTTACGTTTCAACAAAATCGGTTCCCAAGTGAAATGTCAATGGGTAAAGAATTATTAGTCCCCTATTTTTCACCCCTTAGGGTTAAATTTTTATTTGAAATTTAAATATGGCCAACTCCAAAGTATGTCCTATCCAATAAAAAAGAACTATTGAAATCTGATTGCCCTGTAAAAAGTTATGCGTGTTTATAAATAAAGAATATATTTATATAGGTTTAGACTTGAGAAACTCCTCTGTTTTTTCGTCGGTTAAAATTTTTTACCTTTTTGAGTCATAGTTTTTAGTTTGTCATCATTCATAATAATTCTGACATTTTGTACGATCAAAGATCAGATCACATTGCATCCAATATAATTATTTGGTTTTTTTTTCACCAAAAAGAAAACTATCGAATCCAATAGGACCAAAGTTTCCCATAAGTTTTTTTTTGATACAGGTGCCATGTGTATCAAAAAAATCTTAACCTGTCTTAAACTATTTTCTCGGACCGAGTCAGTGGTTAGTAGTTCGAAGACACTTTAATGTTGCAGATACTGATCTTTCAAGATGTTTGATCATACATAATCTAGCAGATGATCTGGGGTAGCTTATAAAGATAAATGGAGCTGTGCCACATCGCTCCATTAACAGATCTAAGCGATCAAAATAATTAATGACTACGAAATTAACACCTTCCATTATGAAGCTGGTTGCATTCAGTACCAAAACCGCAACGCACTCTGCTTTTCACAAGGTCAATAATTTCTTACTTAAATTATTACAAACTATTCTTAGTTTAAAAATAATGTACCCAGAAATTCTCTTAATGAAAGAGCTGTCCACAAAGGCAGTGTAAATGTGACAAACTTATTATAAGTTTTACTGAATAAGTCGTTGGAGTGACATAATTAAAAGAAATAACAAAACCAACATTACGAACTTTCCTTAGGGTATATATGCCCTCAAAATAAATATATATAATATACGTCATATATTTTAGTTATTCATAGGTTATTTATTTGAGTTTATCGTATATGATATTGTTAGCCGCGTCCATTGATTTATAAAAACAAATCAATGGTCGGGACGGGATTTTTGCGACAGTGTTGACTGATTAGTATTTATTTTAGATTTGAAAGTCGGAAGTTTTTGAAATAATTGAAATAAAAATATTATTATTAATCCACTAAGAAAATATTCATTTATTTTAAAGTGATATTAGCAGTACGACTCTAAATAATAATGTAGATGCCGTTGAAACTGGCGAGGAATAGGCCTAAACCATGATTAATTGTAATAAGCTGTATTCTTCATCACTTAGATTGTCACCCCTAGAGGTGGAATATTTTCTTCAAATTTCAATAGAACCATACAAAGTGCGAATATATACACAAAAACCGTCGAATGGAGGACATCTTCCTTTTTGAAGTTGGTTACAAACGAGCAATAAATTCTTAGGTTTAGCTTGATCTCTGTGCGGTATGTGGTTCCATACAATTTCGGCCTTAAGTGAAACCAATGCAGTGTACTAGTCTGGCTATCGCAGGCTTTAGAAAACAAAAGCTAGAAAATTGATATTTTAACGGGACAAATATAAATGACAGATTACGTAAAGACAATTCTTGTTCGCATTTTTAAGAAAATTGATGTATTTTGTAAATCGAGTAACGTGAAGTTTAGGATTTTTTATCAAAAAACTGTGACAAGTAGTTTTGACAGTCCTTTCTTGATGTTAACCTAACACTACCCAAAGAATTCTGAAGAGACCGAAACAGGGAAAATCTGAGGGTTAACACTTCCCAATCAAGCTCTCTCAATTTTTGCTGAGTGGCCAAAAGATGTGTGTGGTCTGGCGTTATCATGATGAAAGACCACTCCTTTTCTGTTGATCAATTCCGGCCGTTGTTTCTTAATTTCTTGCTGGAGTCTCATTAGTTGTTGGCAGTAGAGATCCGAATCGATGGTTTTACCTGGCGGTGAAAGCTCATAATGAACGACGCTCTTACAATCCCACCATACACCCAGCCTCACCTTATTGCGTGTTAATTCGGGTTTCACTACAGTTTGTTGAGCTTGACTACCCTTTGACCATGATTTTTTTAACACGTTCTTGTCGTAGGTGATCCACTTTTCATCACTAGTAATCAATCTTTTTAAAAATGGGTTGGATTCATTATGTTTTAATAGAGAATTGCAAATGAATACACGATACATTAGGTTTCTTTCAGTGAGCTCGTGTGGCACTTAAATATCGAGCTTTTTTGTATAGCCAGACTTTTTCAAATGTGTCAAAACTGTTTCGCGGTCAATACTCAGTTCCTCGTCTTTGTCGTAACAACTAACATGCCGAAAAATAATTGAAAAATGTCGGGAAAGTGTTTTTTACTTTTTATTTTCTTAATGTTCTATATTATTTATACCTGGTAAATCATTTTGCAAAAGCAAAGCAAAATGTTTTTTAAATTTCCTTTTATTTTTCAAGGTAAGTCAACTATTTGTTGAGTACAAATAACGCTTCTAAAATATGACCACACGTAACAACCTGTATATAGAAGTGCAACAAATGTTCGAAATTAAAAAAAATAAAAAAACGACTGAAACCGGCTACATCAAGCAAAACGCGTCCAGTATTATATAATATATGTTGATCTGTTGTGGCACGGAAAGTCAAGAAAACAAAACAAAACAATCAAAATTCAATGAATTATTGTCAAAATTCGACCACCAGGCGATATCTAGTACTTAAAACTGTAATAATACCTACATCCCAGGTAAACTTCTAAAATAAAAGTTATTAGCTAAGCGTAAAACTTTGTATAATTTTTGTCCATACTCTTTATTAAAAGAAAAAGTTCTAGGGCTAACTTAACTTTAAACAGTTTTCTGTTAAACTATAAAAAGTAATATCCAACCAGGTTACGAGTTTGGCTTGTACTTTATGTTCTTACTTTAACTTAATACAAACAGAGTCACTTTATATAACTAGCAAGAAAAGACGAATGAGGTGACAAAAATTGTATGTATATTTTTTATGATGAGTCAAATTTTCCGTTAAAAAAACATCGTATGAAAAAAAGCTCAAATAGCGCCTGTCATGTCAACCAGTTGCCAGGTACTGGCGTAATTGACACTTGACTCTGGAATATTATGCCTTAATACCGAGTTCGTGTCAACGATATAAGGAAAATAGGACATGGGCATTGTATCGTGAAACCCGACTTGTTAAGGTAATTATAATGTATGATGTTGAAGCTACATTTTCACGGGAGCTATGCAGAGTGAAAACAAATTGAATAAACCAATATTATGTTTTGTATAGTAATACTAGCAGCACCCCGCGGCGTCACGTCAAGTTTCATCGTAATCGGTTCAGTGGTTTTTGCGTGAAAGAGTAACAAACATCCATCAGTCCATCCATCCAAACTTTCACATTTATAATATTAGTGAGATATATTTTTTTTATTTTTTAAGACAACTCCCACATTAGCAATATTCCTGTGTCACGGGGGGCTTCAAAACATTCAAATAATGGACACCTTTGTCACACAACACAACACCCAGACTCGGGATAACTATTTGTGGATCACACAAATTTTTGTCCCGTGTGGTATATGAACCCACAACACTCAGCGTGCTGTAGTGGCGAGGTGACGTAAACCGTTGCACCATCCGTGCAGTCAAATTTATATATTCATATGTAAAGAGAATTCTTTGTTCGCATTTAAAAAAAAATGCGAAAGGTACGTGAAATTTGGAAATTAATATTTAAAGTTTATGTATAGAATAAGTACAGGAAGCTAAAATTTTTAAACAATCTGTGCTATAAAGTAAAATAATTGCATCAAAAGGGCTACATAAAGCTATAGGTCCCAGTACTTAAATATTTTGACCTGTCATGCTACAAAAGTCTATACAATGACAGTTGAAGATATACTGGTCAATAAAATAAACCAAAAATAAATTATAGTCGAAATTGGAACACCAGGCGATCCCTTCTACTAATAAAATCATCAAGCAATGTTATTACTACAATAAAATCGTCATGCAAAATTAATTAAATATGCAATTGCACAATGCTTTTGGTGTCACTCATTGCAAATCCTTTTCTTCTTCAGTAGAGCTCATGAGACTTTACTGTTCTTATTCTAAAACGGTGATGATTTAATAAATAAGCTGACTAAACAAAAGTAATACATCACCACTTCAAATAATGAAAGCTGCAAATTCAGCGCATTACCGCTGTAAACTCACTTGCTTTTAAAATAAATTATACTGGTATCGAATATTGTCCTAAAATACTACAGCGCTTGTAGCATGTTTTGTTTTTATGAAAAATCTCCTAAATGGTGTAGAATTTTGCATAATATCGGAGTTTGTGAATCCAATGAAAATAAAGTCCCAAAATTCCCAGTTGCAAACAGTTAAAGTCAATTCAATTATTATTAGAACGCTCAGAATTAATTAATTTGTTTGCTGCTGCTCTATTTTATATACAAACAAGTTTAAGTGATATCAACTGAAACCAAATTATATGGTTTACAAAAGAGCCTTAACACGGTTCTTTTGTAATATAAGAACTCGCGCATTATTGGTAAATATTAAACACTACTGTCTTGTCTCTTAAAAAAATATTCAATTAAACAACAACAGTCCTCTTATATAGCTCCGATATAAATATTTATATATAGTTAAGTGGGTGCCACCATAAACACAATAAACACCAAAGATCCAACTAACCAAATCTATATCTATCTAAAGGAAAACTGACAAAGGGGTACAAGTAAGTAGATTCACAAACATAGATCTCAAGTGTAACAAACGAGGTCGTGCCTACTTTAAGTAAAGCGCTTACCTTAACGCGTCACTCCATAACATAATTTAACAACCTATAGGAAATAATTTATTAGGTACTCAAAAAAAAAACCCTTTAAACCTACCATTATTTTATGACCTACTTTTAGGTATAAATGTAATACAATAGTATTCACTAGATTTGACTCACATAAATGATCCACAGTGATGGGCTACGAAAGTCATGAAAGAAAGGAAAATAATTGAGAAAGATCGTGTTTTGATGTAACATGAACAAGATATTCTTCGAGTATCTGAAATATTTAAGTTTAACCTGGTCCAAGTGACAGATGAACTAAAATGATAACAGACTACTCTGGAAAGTGATAAAAGAGAGACATAAGAAATTATTGCCAAACCTCGATAATTAGGGCAAGCAGTAATGCATTATCACATGTGAGTAAACTGTTTCAAAGATGGTATGAAAATGTTATCTTGCTGTTTTAAGAGGTTATTATTTAAAGTGGCTGCGAGTTCGTTCATTATTCGGTATATCACTGACAGAAATCCAATCGGAACACTAGTTATTCAGCTTTGTTGGAAGGATCTCGATCACCAATAATGTGTGACCCGTTGGTCACACATTATTAGTTATCGAGATCCTTCCAAAACCAACAAAACTGCTAGTACCGTTGTTCTAGCAGTTTTGTTTAAGAAACCAAAATACGCTTACGGCCCAATAGATATAAACTTGGTAATACCTCAATTCTATTCTTCAAATCACTTGCAAATCCTATTCATAAATCGGTGGTTGAACTAATCGGTTTTACACCCACGTTCAATATTAATGTAACTTACAACGTCATGTAGGCGTATTCATTTTGGAAGACCAAAGCCCAAAACATTACATTTTTCCCTCGTTATTTTATTTTTGAGATTGTTCTTCATTGAAGAGTCACGTAGGGTGTTGAGTGGTTAACATGTTTTAGGCTTTGTTTTTTGTGATGCATATCTTCAAAAAACAATAAATTAGTTCAATATGTTTTCTTCTTTGTTTATCAAATTACTTTTTTATTTTGTAAGTTCTATTATTGAGCTTTAGAGATATCAATAAACAAATTTTGGAAACAGTTTTTCCGTACAGTAAAATGTTGACCTCCGGGCGACGAGTATTAATAAATATCCAAGTTATTAATGATTGACTAATTAGTTTATAAATCATTTCCAGTCCCGTGATTTGATGGATGACTTCTGTTTAATTTCCAAATCCCGTTGGTGCGATTTTAATATCGGACTATCCGTAAAAATACAAGTTTAATTATTGACCTAAAGTCAAGACTATTTAGGCTAGTATATTGCGATCGATTGAAATTTAGGAATTCTAACTCCTCTGAGATTGAATATTTGAACAATTCGGATTTATTATTTTATTAAGGTCATAATGGAATCGAACACGAATAGTTTTAAAAATTAAATATTTTTATACGGTTTTCAATATCTACTATTAAACCGCTGAATCGCAGTAAACCGATTAATAATTTTGGGAGATATTAAGATCTTTCATGTTTTTTAAACCGGTATTTTGTTTAATAATTTCAAATGCAAATCAATTTTGTGATTAAAAATTCAGTATGTAGCAACAATGTTTCCATTAAATAACTACTTTTACTTTTAAAGATTTTGAGGAAGAAGTCTTAGTCAAACACAAAGTGTTTCATGCCTTACAATCACAGTTTTAGATAAATATCAAATACAGACATTAACAGACAGGCTGACAAATGTTGATAATGCAAAACTGCCGCCACAATGATTCATGAGTTTATGTCATATCCTCGGTTTTAATGTACAGATTAACAACCTTTAATCAATCGAACCAAATCCGAACATATAAAAATCCTGGTCATATGAACAGTCACACTACCAGACCAAAGATCCCCTATGGTCTAGTAGCTTGTAAGTAATAGACGCAGGTTAGTTGCTTATATAAACACTTGAATATATCAACTTTTGATATTGTCTTTCTTAAACACCTTCTTTTTTATATTTTAAACTAGCAACCCGCCCCGGCTTCGCATGGATAGCAGAGACATCTTCAACAATCATCAACATATTTCAATGAATTTATACAAAAGCTTAACAAATTATACACCTAAACCTTCCTCGTGAATCACTCTGTCTATTAGTAAAAACCGCATGAAAACCCGTTCCGTAGTTTTTCAGTTTATCGCAAACAGACAGACGCGGCGGGGGACTTAGTTTTATAATATGTAGTGATAAGCTATGAATATTTTATGCATGAGTTTTTATAAGCTGTAGAATTCAAATATTTGTACTTAACCCTTTGTGGATTGCTTTACATAAAGCGGGTTTAATATTTCCGTATTTATGTGATAAGAGGCTATCTGGCAACCCAATGTTTATATAAGAAGATTTGATAAAATAGAGTTTTTGGTTTCAATCCAGATCTGACAAAACACTAGAGTTGCAACGGAAAAGAAAACAAAGTCAGACATATACAGTACACCGTAACAAACCTTTTACCTATTCCAAACCTAATCAATTTTTAAACCAGTATAAAACTTTCATGATCTTAACCCTTCAGAAGATTGAGATTGAAAATCTGTAAATAATAATAATAATTATTTTTATTTTCGGACAACAAAAATTCATTGTGTTAGTATATCACAAAAAATAAACTTATAACTAGTGTTGTAGGTATATGGAAAATAATTAAACAATTTGGTAAAAAGGTCCTTCGCACCAGAAATTTTAACATAGGAGAGTTGATGCTTTCTGCCACTGTTACTTAGAATGCCATTGTCACTAGCGTGCACTCTGAGTACTCGAGTTTGGGCTTATATGATTTATTTCGACGAGTCCAATAGATAGGCTTGGTCTGATGATGAAGGAAACTCTTTTCTATTTTTAAATTCGGTGCCTTTTTCGCCAGTAATTAAGGTGAAACGCAAACCGATTAGTAATAGTAACCACTGGCAATCCGATGGGCACAAAATGTTTCATTTATTTGTATAGTAAAATTGTAAGCAGTTGTTATAAAAATTATTTTGAATTTCTAAATACAATTTAAACAGTCACGTTTGAACTATAAAAAAACTTAGATATTTTATGTTAAAACACTTACTAAACAAAAAACAAGCGTGTAGGGCGCGTAATGAATTCCAACGTGCATGCAGCCAATGTCACTAGTTCGGCCCGTACGGTCCATCACATAACGAGCTTGGCGACTCAATTTAAATGTACGATGAAATTTGTGTAGACTTCAAACGCTTTGTTGTACGTGTTATTTTTAGTTTAATTAAACTTCTAGTTTACAAATTTCGTTGTGGAAATTACTGCGGTCTGATTGGTATTATGCTGGTTACGCTTTAGTTTCATTAAATATTAGTTAGGCAGTATATTGTCGTTTTAATCTTTTGTAGCACTAGGTGATATAAAAGATGTGCGTACATTATATTTATGGTCAGTTAGAGTCCCTTTCCTAGTAGCCTCTCCAATCACAGGACGGACATACGGGTACGTCACCCCACCCTCTTCAAGCTACTGCAATCTAAGTTTAGTCCCCTTTTCCATCCGAGATCCATGCATCCAGTAACCTTACCCTAGCTTCCTCACCCTACCCGTTTTCCTTGCCCCAATTTACCATTTTTCCCGTCTCAAATAAAACAGTTACAGTCACAGAAATAAGTGCGATAGGGCTAGGGTGTACCCCGTAAGTAATGATAATACTAACTTCACACATCTCACACACGACTGCCCGATCCCAAACTAGGCAGAACCTGTTCTATGGTAACCAGATTGCTGATAAACTTATATACTTATATATTTCTAAATACATACTGATAAATTACACCCAGACACAGAACAAAAATGATCATTCTCATCACATAATTCTTTGACGCCCGGCAGTAGCACCCGGGTACCCTAATAAATGGACAAATGTTTTTGCATCACTATAGGTAGCACACTTCAGCTAAGAACGGATTTACTATAGGGCCAGTTTAAAGGTTTTTGGTATTTGCGGGCGAGATATGGGTTGAGTTATTCTGGTTTACAATGTAAAATTAATAAATAGGGTTGTAAGATTTTTCTTCACAGGGAAGGTTTCCTTTCTTCCTTCTTCCGTTTTTTATATTATATTTCATATTTCTTTTCTGTTCCTAATAGTGACCTAATTAAAAAAAAAAAATTAACTTTCAAAACTCTAAGTTGGCTGGTAATTTACGCATGGCATATTATTTTGTAGTCTGTGGGTGGCATGGAATTATAATTTCAAAACGAAATTTATAAAAACATGTTCCAAAATGGAGGTTTTACTTATGTTAGACAGTTAAGCGTACAAAATCGCAAGTAATAGGTAATTAAAGATATTGTTAAAATTATTTACTATTTATTACTTTCAAAATGTTATATAATTAATCTTAAAGCTAGGAATATCGAAGGCGTATTAAACTTTTTGGATATGAGATATGAAATTATTATTTCCAGGGTAAACCATTCTACGTCAAGAACGCTCCACGTCATTCTAGGGAACTATCAACACAACAACAGCCTTCCTATATTGACTGTATAGTAGTGTGCTGGAGCCATGACCCTTAATGATTCCAGCACACCACTTCGAGAATAGCTGCTAATCCGATCGGTAGCCTGGTCTCTCGGGGATTGAGGCAGTTCAGTCCTAGGCTTCAAAGGCTAGGCCACCTCAGACTCGTGACGATGGAACACCTTGTGGTTTTGTTTTTTACTGGAACCCGTGGAAATTATCGCGTGTAACACAATACAAGCTTATGTAGTTTTAAACTTCTCAAAGAGTTTCGTTTGTCCTGGTTGGTTCAAGACAAATGAAATTAAATGTTTAGCTTGCAACAAAAATACTTAGATAACTGTTCACTTAATCTAAAATGTTTTATTCTTTCATGTACTGTTTTTTAAGTTCTTGATATAAAAATCAAAATTTCACTTAGATGGAAGCCATTGAATATAGTACAGTTATAGTTGCGGGTTCCAATGCCACCCATTACACTATCGACGTGAACCCACTCTTAACACAATCATTTAGCTTAGTTGTAGCATTTAGTAAAAATACTAGTAATGTGCGATCCGTTTTGCTACTAGCATTTAATATATACATATATGGATTACTAATGTATGAGCAAAAACTTTTCCCAAAATATCACATCGCAAACTACTTTTCGCAAATTTTCAATTGGCAAAAAAAACATTTGTCCATTAATTAATTAGCAAATTCTTTTTTGGCGAATAATTGATTAAAAATAATTACTTGATCATGTCACAGCATTAAAAAAACTGAGTATAAAATCTCTATGCAGTTCGTTTCTGGCGCTTCGCTGGCCGCTGGTGCGGCACGTTCGCTTCGCTCGCTCGGTTTGCGCTGTTGGGGTCGCAATTCTAACCTAACCTAAACCTAAACGTAGGTTACTACTTTTCTATAAAACGTTTGCTTAATAAACATTAGATTTAATAAAACTTGACAAAGTTAAATGATGCCAAATGATAATTTAATCAAGTGAATGAAACGTGAAATGAAAATTTGTTAAATATTCATTTGGTAAATGAAACTAGGGCGATAAGTTTTTTGGGAAGTAAAATTTGACCAAAATTTTTTTGCCCAAAGGGCAGTACACCGAAATGAGGCTCTGTGATTAATACTTATATAAAATTAATTATTTATCTCATTGTCTGACCATTATGAATATTGCTACACAACTGTTGGGCCAGTTAATAATTAAGCCAATTAAGCTACATAAGGCAGGGCGCTAGAACCAAGAACATACATGGAAGGAACATACATGGAAAACAACTGTTTTCTATTCAGTTTAGATTTAAAAACTAATAAAGGCGGACGGTTTATACTGTTTATACATATCTCGAATTAAAAACTACTACGAAAGTAAAAAATACACCCTACCCTAACCAAGTAAAATAGGTATAATTCGGTTCTGATTAATGTTAACATACACATAGGCGGTTCTGTGAATTTTAAGAATAGATTGTAAAGTGATAACTTTACCAAGCATAAATTTACTTAACGTTATTTTTAAAATGAAAATTTGTGATTTGTTTTTTGTCAAATGACAGGACACCACAATATTATATTGGCATCTTTCTATACCAATAAAGACTATTAATAAAAATATGTAGGCTCCTTTGCAATCATGTGCATATTTCCTATTGAATTAAATACATATTTTTATTACTTTACGCAATAGGTGGGGGACATAATTCATCTGGCCCGGTTAATTTGCTTAATTAAATAGTTTTAATTATATTGACTACTCATATTGGGCATTTTTAAACGGTTGGGACAGTATGAATATGTTCATATTTATTCTCTGGTAAATATACCATTCAAAACATTTTCGTATCTTTCAAAAAATTAATTGGTACATTCATATATTGTTCTATATAATTAAGTTGGTAAACACGCGCAAGACCCTTCTCGCCTTTATACATTTGTTACACTCCAGCGAGCTTCTTTACATAATAGGTATATATTTTAATAACAATTAACAAACGCCCATTTCCTTGTCCACAGATAATCAAAATGTATTCAGCTCACGAAAATGTCACGACCTTGCCATTCCCAACTGAAGAGAACTCGACAGATAGCGAGTACACGCCTTACGAGGAGCGACTAGAAACGTACCTGGTTCCTGTTCTCTTCGCTATAATCTTTATAGTAGGAGTGCTAGGTAATGGGACATTGGTCATCATCTATGTCAGACACAGGGGGATGAGGAATGCGCCAAACACGTAAGTAGACACTATGGTTGTTTTTCATATTCTAAATAGGCCTAAAACAGATATAAACCCCTATGAATTATACCACACAGAAGATAACGGTGTATAATTGGACTTTGCATTCCATCCATCACGTGTTAACTAACCTACTAGCACTCTGCGTTCTTTTTTGACTGAGTATGTCTACTGAGAATTATCTTCTTCAAACTCTACAGTTGGCTAATAAGGTCACAGTTTGCCTGATGTACGTGATTTTCACTGAATAAAAAAAAACTCAATGTTGTTAATCGAGACGCTACATTACAAATATCATTACATCTTTTCTATTCATTATAATAAGGTTGCAAAGTTTCCTATCTTTCATATAAATTATTTTAAAGACTTCAGTAAATAAAAAAAGTTACTAAAGGATTGCAATTGTAATTTTACATTGAATTTTGCACTGAACAAAATAACTAAACACAGAAAAATCACCAATCACATTAGTACTAAGAAAAGACTAAAATGGAATATGTAGATAAATACGTATGAAGCCTGCGTAAATTATTATTGCAAAGAATACCGCCAAAGCGGTTGTTTTACTTATAACAATCTCTCAATCTGTCAAACACAAGGCACATTTACATTATTTTGCCCAGCTGTCATAAGATGTATTTTTTTCCTACAGATTGCCCGTATTTTTCCAAACATTAAAATACTATCCATAAATATGTTAAATGATTACTGAATTTTTTTTTTGAAAACATAATATAAAGTCGGCCAGTTTGGGTATCGAGGTGAATGGTTATTCATACCATTGAAAACACTTAACCATATTCCGCATATAAAGAACACCATGCAACGGTGATGAACATAGTCTCGAATATTTTGATTATGGTTGAATTAGCATTACAAACTGTTTATGTTATGATTGTATCGTAATGGTAGTTTTATTTTAGAACGGTTAACACCGGATGGAGTTGACAAATAATCCATCTTGAGGTCAGTCTCTCTGGTAGTTGGACGGCTGACAAGAGATATACGTTCCTAAAAACATCGGCTCCAAATCTGTTTATTTTTTTGTAATCACTCAATATTTAGTTGTCTATTTAAATTTTATTTGAATATTGCAATTTAACTCATTGAAATAGTGGCATGGTACTTACGCCCACAATGGCCGGTTAACGTGACGAAACAGCGAATTAGTAGAGTAACCTGTTTGGCGTTCCGATATATTAAATCGTTCAATAAGTCCCGACACTAGCTTGAAGATGGCTCATTTATTATTCTTTTTTATTTTTAGAAAGTATTGACCATCAAATGATATGTATCATTTGTTTTTTGAAAATCTAACAATACAATATCGAGTTACCGACATTTATGTGATGCTACTTTTGTAATTTCGAAAACATTGGAAAACACGAGTTTCGTGTGTTGATAAAACATTGTTTTTAATTAGAAAAAATACCCGTCAAGCAAAGCAGTGACTTGTAAAATGTTATCCGGAATCTGTTCCGTCTAAATCAACCATTTGTCGGTATTATGCCGATTTCAAACGCGGCCGTATAAACTCAAATTATACTGAACGCTCTGGCCGCTCTGGTCTAGTCCAAATAAAGCAATGATTCAACAAAACATCAACCAAGTCCTGAAAATCGTGAAGGAAGATCGGAAGGCAAAAGTGCACGAGATAGCTCAGATAGTAAGGATTTCAACTGGTTGTGTTTTCACAAATTTACATCAAAATTTAGCCATGAAAAAGCTTTTTTTGTGACGCAAATGAGTGCCGCGTTTGCTAACAATTGCTCAAAAGCAACAACGTATTAATGATTCAGAGCGCTCTGTTTGATACCATTCAATAGCAATAAAAATGATTTTTTACGTCGGTATGTGACAATGCATGAAACATGGATTCACAATTTCACTCCGGTATCCAATCGGCAGTCAGCAGAGTGGATAATAGCAGCAACGGAAGCTTATTTTGAAGCCAAAGAGAAATTGTTCTACACACATGGAATAGAAAAGTTAGAAAAACGTTGGGGGGACTGTATCGCGACAGTTGAAGGAGAGTACGTTGATAAATAAAAAAGAATTTTATCAAAAAAACTTTGTTTTAGTAGTATCGGTACTTATTGAATATAATTGTAATATAATTTGATATACCATACAAGTAAATCACCAAAAAGTTTCAAAAGGAAACACGTTACGGCAGACACCGCGGTTCAGTCACTGGAATAATTTATCATAGAATGAGAAATTTGCCTGGTAAAACAAACAACATTTTAGGGTGTTGGAAGTTCTGAGCAGCTGTTCAGACAACTTCTTCGCGTTCCGTCATCATGTGTCAAAATTTCGTAATTTATGCCCATCTTATTAAAATAAGTACAAGTAGGTAAATAAGTAAATTGTACCTGGAGCTCTCGAGTGAGGCATATCTACTCAATAATTCTTACATAATTAGTAAATAGTTCTTTGAATGACCTGCTTGGTTGTTTATGACTGTTATATAAAATTTATTTGTTCAGTTCAGCAGTTTCAATGATTTTTTTTAAAGAAGTTGATTTTTTTAGTAAAAAGTTGATTGGAATTGATATTCGAGTGGATTAGAATCCACAAATTGCGTTACAGACAGCGTGATGACAACAAAACCCAAAAAAGACAAACTTGAAAAGACAACTATGAGTGTTTCCTTGTTTTTGTCAATATTATTTAATTAATACGTATGAAAATGATAATTTTCATAAATACAGCATCTGTTGAAAAAAATGTACAATTTAAAAGATTTATAACTTTAGAATGACATGTATATGTTGTCAGAGATGGCAGATTACCCGTTTAATCCTTCACCGTAATAAGCTAATTATTGAGAGGATATTCTGAAATTAACAATGCTCAATAAGTAGGTAGGTAAACTTGTTGTCCGCTCGAAGTTGTGAAAGGAACTGAACGTTTAAACGCGCACGCAGCACTCTCATCGACTCGAGCGAACGTCATACCAGTCTCTGTCGAAATGCGAAAACTTCACAATTCCATTTCGTTCAATTGACATCCCGTGTTAATGACTGTTCCGCTGTATTATATATATATAAATATATTATATAATTGATCAACCAAGGTAGTTAAATATTTATAAGAAAACAAAATATTTACAAATTATTATACATTAAATGACATTATTTTAAGCAAAAACCTAACACAGTATCTATTTGTTTTGAAATATTTTTTAATATATTTTTTTTTAATTAATAAAAAATCTGAAATCTCCAAAGAGCAAGTAAATTCTATAATATTTCTTACAAATAAATACACACTTTCGTACATACAGTCTAGGCCGCCCGGCGACCGACATCACTTTAACTATCACTCTGATTTTCCCATTCAATTATCAATACATTTGCGAGAAAGGCACTTAAATAAAATTTGTTTACAATATCACGTCGTGACGTCGCGACGCGAAGTTCACTTTACTAAAAGGACTACGTGCAAAATGTGATTTTATATCCGACAAGTCGTTGATACGATTACGACACATTACATAATTTCTTTATCTATCTTAACAAAATAAGAAATTACAATACTCATGTATAGTATCATGTAATTTCTAGTTACGTGACGTTATACTATACTGTTACTGTACATTAAAACATAACTCTGAAAATGACACATGGCACCAGTTGACATGAAGCAGTTCAGGTCTCTTCATCCATTTGTCAAAACAAATTACAGTTTCACACTGAAAAATTATTTATTTGTCCCCAGGTATATATTTTCATTAGCACTAGCAGATCTTCTAGTCATCCTGATATGCGTACCGTTTGTATCAGTCATCTACACCTTCGAATCCTGGCCGTGGGGCGAGCTTATCTGTCGGATATCCGAAACCGGGAAAGATGTATCCATTGGAGTATCCGTGTTTACCTTAACTGCTCTCTCGGCAGAACGATACTGTGCTATAGTGAACCCTTTTAGAAGACTACAGGTAAGAAAATTGAATTTTTATAATAGTCTTGGATGTACGTGCTTTGTAAGCGATTACACTTCACAATCTCGGGTCTATACCTGCAAATTCCAAATAGCATCTGTTCAAAGTACACTCATGTTGTAATGAAAAAATGAAAAACACACATGTTTTGTCTCAAACCATCTATAGAAGACTATTTGGGATTTAATTATACTGTATTATGATGGGGTAATATTGTATTTCAATGAAACTCCAAGGATCACAATTTTTGACTTGTAACGACAGTTCTTAGATCTTTCGGATTGTTTGAAATTATGGCCTTAAAAGAAAAGATCTGAAATATAACTGAGCTTGCTTATATATTTTTTTATTACCGTAGAATTTATCTCCTTAAGGTACTTAAATTGTTAATTTTTAATTACATGTTTACCGTTTTTATAAGAGACACCAAAAAATATTAAAAATTAAAGAAAATAATTAATTAAAAAAAAACTTCTAACTTTACAAGGAAATTGTGTTCATATTGCTGGAATTACATTAAATTTTAAATACAAAGTAAATACTTATAAAAATAACTGTCATACTCGCAACTCTATACTATGGATAACTGCAATTAGCAAGATAACGTCATAAACTTCTACGCTATTCGTTTAAAGTGACTTACTATTTTCTAAACTAATGCGGTTCAGATTTTTTGTCACGTACTTTAACTTAATAAAATGTCATTCCTGGATTTGTTCTAGTCGAGTATAGAATGAATTGGCCCAGGAATGAAAATAAAAATAAATCAGTTCTAAAGCTATTACGTTACCATACGAACAATAAGTACATACATCTGTGCCACTTAAGTGGATTCCAAAATCAATAGGCAATTGAATTGAGATTACGTATCTACTTCCATTTGGAAAGCTCTGGGGTATAATTTTATTATTGAAATTACAGTTAGATGTAATGGAAACAGAATGGATGTTCACAAAATAATAATTAAGTTAGAGTACTAAAATTTGGGGCTATTATCTATTGTCACTTTTTTATTTTACTTTGTATCAAATAACTAGCAGACCCGCGCAACTTCACTTGCATTTGTAAATTTTCCACGTTTTTGCAACATCTTTCATTGATGCTCCGCTCTTATTGGTCGTACCGTGATGTTATATGGCCTTCCTTGGTAAATGGACTATTCAACACAAAAAGATTAGCGCGTTCAATCAAACAAACAAACAAATTCTTCAGCTTTATAATATTAGTATAGATATGTCCTAGAGAAATTTCAGGCCTTACAAGAGCAACACAAGCCTTTTTAGAAGGTCTCTTTTTGGCACACGCACTAGTAAAAATGAGACTAAAAAAGGGTGCGTAACTTCTCAAACTCTGCCCATCATGCAATGGTTTTTCTTCCGGCTCTTTGGTTGAAATTAGGTATACAAAGTTATATATATTGTTATTTTTTTATATATAGTGTCCCATGTAGTCATTTGTGTCGAGAACTATAAGAGTAGGTACTATTCCAACAGCAACCGGCATCGACAAAACATAAACGTTAATTATACGAATGAATGATAATTTCCGACTTGGGAGCAACTACAGTCGTCTTGTATTTAGCATTGAGCTAATGTATTATAGCTATTATCCTATAATAAGTATAAATATGACAAATTATTTGTTGTGGTGATGAGGTGTTGACGTAACTATGTATCTGTTGCAATTCACTCAATATAATTCTTAGCTGTTGACATTTCATCGACTGACTCCTTCGTTACCCGTGTTACTACCAGTCTTACTACCAGTAGCAACACGGGTAGTTTTTTTTGCCCGTGTTACCACTAACTGCTGCAGTAGTAACACGGGTAGTTTTTTTTGCCCGTGTTACCACTAACAGCTGCAATAGTAACACGGAACAATTTTTAAAGACTACCAAACGCTGCATAAACTTCATATAGACTAATCATATTTTAAGCTTCTGAACCTTGGATAGGTGACTAACTGTTACTTTGTTTCAGCTTCGGAAATTACCGATGGTGTGTGCTACTTTTATATGGGCCGCGGCGCTTTTCTTTGCAACCCCTGCAGCTCTGTTCTCCAGTACTATCACTAAACATTTGGAACACAACGTCACTTTTATATACTGCACACCGTACCCAGAGGAATGGGTAAACTATTCAAAGTAATTCACACCTTTTTTATTCAATGATAATATACTTATTTTCATTTGCAGTGTCGTTTTTTAAACAACAGAAGGTAAGAGGTAAATGAAGTGTATATTATATTGCATTGAATATTATTAGTTATGTTTCAACTCATAACTAAAGCACCTGGTAGAGATAATTGGATAAATAAGACAATTATTAATAACATCTATCAAAGAAGTCTATTGTAGACAGAACACAAACATAGTGAAAACGAAATTTATTGCAAAACAAACGGATTGAAGAAACAAAGAATGCTTTTACTTTTTACACTTAAAAAACTACCCCCCCTCTTGCTCCCTTACAATTATTGGCAAACTCGCAGTACATCGCTAACTCTCATGGTATTTGTCAAATTTTCGATGAGTAAAAGTACTCATCGAAAATTTGCCACCAACGGGCAAACGCTATACTTAAATTAATCAACGATAACTCCAAGATATACCAGTTTTACTTACAATTGATCCTCGTAATGCCGCTGTAATCTCTAAAACTATCTCAAACTTTAATCCTACTGCAGGACTGTTTTAGATGGTATCAGTACCTAATTGATTAAATACATTAACAAAAATCACCAATTGCTTGAGTACTATACCGGTAAAGTTTAAATCACACCTGAAAAACAGACTCAGTTTGTAAAGATTGAAAATAAAGAAGAATTGAAGCTCTATCTATTCTGTAGAATACTGCAGTACTGACCCCTGCGAAAGTTTATAGTTCTTTTCCTGTATCTTTCATATGACATGTGTACTTGTAATAATTAAAAAAAAAATGGCGTTTTCAACGGAATAAATTATTTATGCTAGCTCTGTTCTTTAGTTAAACTTTTGTTAAATGTCTAGGGGAAGATAAGCAGGTAGTACAAAGTGTACTCCAAGTAGTACAAAACAAATTTAAATATTTTTTTATTGTGCACATATCATTAAAAAGAAAATTAATGAACATCAATGATCTTTAAAAGACATATATTTTTAAGTCAATTTCTCCACAAAAGTGTCCAAAGTAATATAATATAACATTTACAAAATTAAACATATCTCGAACTGCAGCATATTTCGTGTTAGTTTCATAATCTACCAAAAAAACATAATTCACAATCAGATTTCAGTACAATCTTATAATATGTAACGTTCAAATAAAAAAAAAGTGTAACCTCGTTTACCGCAAGGACTGAACTAAATAAATATTTACTGCAAACACCCTGAACGCACGCACTGGACGAGGAAGAGTGACCAAGTTGTTATCACACTATCTAACTTTAATATTATTCTCAAGTATGTGATGGTTCTCAAGTGTTTGTTTTTATTGAGATTTTTTCTATATCTACAGATATTTGAGCAACTTTATAAATGTGCTGATAAAATTACGGTTGCTGGGGAACGTTTCTTAGAGATGCTGCTTTATGTCCCATACATATTTAGCTTGGTTAATAAACGCATAATATAACGTTCTGATACTAATTTCTACCCAAAAATTCTGGAACAAAATAAAATTGTCTTTAGAAGTCTAAATTGTGCTGCTTAAACTAAAGTCATAATTTATCAGAGAAATTAAATAAAAGAAGGAAATTAAATTTTATTAACATTTACTATTTTCTCTGTAGATACGAGTATGTCTATTATTCCATAGATAAATCGGTACTGTCGACAGAAAAAAATATTTTAGCTCCTTAAGTTGTCAAAAGAATCTGCAATGTTTTTAGCTTTTCACATTAGTATCTAAGGGGCAGCCTGCTTCTATTATATCTTGTTTGCATAAAAATAATTTCTACTGTTTAGATTGTATAGTTTACTACTAATAACATACCCTTTGATATAGTTGGCCTAGAAGTAACAAACCTTTCATCAATCAATCTTCAGGCACAAGAAAAGTTCACTTTTGTTACTTTATTATAATTTTAGGTCTATAAACTACCAGAAGTTTCATAAATAGTCTTCCATCATACACGAGTTACAGCCTTGATCGATGTTGAATGATCTTCATCATCATAATAATACATATATACATATATTCATGTATGTACATATAATTAGTAGCTAAACTAGACTCGTAGCACATGCGCATAATTTAATAAAATTTTACGTAGGAATAGATTTTTATTATAAATTATTGTGCCCCTTTTGTTTGTTGAGTCCTCTTGAACATTTATTATTTTTCCGTGATACGTTAGCTCATATTACTCCTGCCATTAACCCATATTATTGTACTCCTACAACGGTTTGCATTGTGAAGTTTGACAAACATACACATACACTAACGCCTGCATCCCCGAAGAGGTAGGCAGTAGCGTATTAAACACCCACATTTATTACCACATTCTTCCACAGACACAAGTTTTTAAACTAACACTGTTCTACTGCACATGACAGTCGTATTAGTATCACAGTTACTTGCGTTAAAAATAACATCCGCGGACATAATTTTTAGGTGAATCATATGATAGAACTTGCAGTAAAAAATCATAACATTTAGAACATCTATAGACATGTAGTCTAACAATATAACAAAAAGGTGCGGTAGAATTTTGCTTTTGAATGTTATTCTTAGTTATGGCAATAAATAAAAAAATAAAAATCACGAACTTTAATAATATTAACAGAACCGTCAATTCCACTTCAATTACTAAGAGTATTTACTTTATCCACACCACTTCATGTTAGTGACATAGGATACTTTTAATGTTCTATATAATATGTGATTTTGCTATTTTTATTTGTTGCGTCATGTTGTTTTTATGTTTAAACTTAAGTTTAAGTCAGATTTCTAATATTATTTGTACATTACACTTACTCAATTACACTCTTAACTAAAATTTGTGTAAATAGCCCTATCTTCAACCACGTTGAAAGTATGAATTCGTGGCAAACTAAATACCCCAATAGCACAAAGTTTTTCGTCAACACAGGGTCTCCCTACAGTTTTGAAGGATATCTATTTCAGAATCTTAGAAGTTTGACAAATTGTGCAGGGCACAAAAATAATCGTGACAGAAAGAACTATACTTACAAGTACACGTACAAATTTACGTTTGCTTCAAGAGCGACTTTAAGGAAAGTCATAGAAGTCAATAATAAGGAACTAACTAAAACCATTTGTTTCAGATGGATGACTGTAGCTAAAGCCGTAATATACTACGGTCTACCACTACTCGTGATAGCTTTTTTTTACTCGCTAATGGCGCAACGCTTGCTAGCCAGTACTAAAGAGATGCCCGGTGCACTACACGCTGGACAAGGAGAAGCGCAAGCGCAGGCCAGGAAATCTGTAGCGTGTATGGTACTTGTTTTTGTTATAGGTAAGTGGATTCAGAATTTAATATAGTCCACTGCTATAAGACTCTAATGGATATACCATTATAGTCATGTAGGTTGAGAATCGATTTACAATTTGGATCGACCTTTATGCGTCCATGTTTATGGGATCGTCAATATTTCAAGAATGAAAAAGTTACTTTTGTCTGCTTGTAATCGATGATCATTACGAGTCCAGGCGTATTTTGAGCCTAATGTCAAAATTTAAGGAGTGATTTATAACAGGAAAAGATGTATACTCTGATCTCGTGGAATGAGTTTTAGGCGGTTGTGAATTTAAAACTAAGAGGTCAGGTAAATTGTCAACTAGCTTTTTTAGATTTCTAAGGTGATACGAAAATCTCAAAGGCAACACGACTGCTGAAAACGTGCTAGATAGATGGCAATACTATGGAACCAAAAAATACGACATTCAGTAGGAGACAACACTTTTGCTTATCCTTAGGCGATATATAAGAAACGTTTTTTTAGTATTCTTTTCACTTTCCAAGTAGGAAATAATCTACGAAGTTGCAGAGCTAAGTAACAAAATCTTTAGTTTATGTGATGGCCAAGTAACGTACCCTGCTAATGTGTTTAACGGAGTGTAAAAAGGATTCAGGGCTTAAGGATGTGAACTGATGAACTTAACCAACACATCGGCCAATCGCGCCATAAATTGCAGAAACCCTGTTTGCGGATGATGGACATCGTACGGTGGCAGGGTTAACGGAACATTTTATCTCAGTAATCCGTTGTCTATTTTCGTAACTTTCCGGGCCTCTTTGAAATGGGTGTAACATATAAAAGTGTATATATTAGATAGTCGATCGTAGAAAAACAAGCCGTAACATGTTATAGTTTAGAAAAACTAAAAAATGGGCTTTAATAGCGAACCGAATTAAAAAGAAATAAAGAGTTTTACTGACCACCTTCTGGCTCTATCGTCAGATCAGCTTCAAAATGCCAAATTAAGGATGTGTTTGTATGTATATATGTATGTAATTTGGATGACAGTACTTCTGTACTGAACTACATTTAAGAACACATAAAGTGTTTTCCTAGATTTGTTTAACCAACAATGTTTATTACAAATAAAGCTAATAAAGTTTGTTAAAAGTGAAGGTAGTCCTTGGACATATTATATTATCGTGTGTTAAGACTATATGTCGCCTTTAGTTTCGCCCGCATCGACATTTACGTGTGCCTACTTTAGATAAGCGTGTATTATTAGATGTGTAACTCGGGACTTTATTGCGATAATATTTTGCACACCTAGATGTAGTTAAAAAGAAGCTAACTAAAAAAATCAATTTTTGAGTTATGCACACCATCGAATTCCTTATCTTAATACCTACCGATCAATAAAACAAATTTAAAAATAACAACACTACTCCACGCTAGACGCTAAATTTACGAACACGAACTCAACTCAAAATAATCAAACAAATATACATATATTGTTAGGTAATAGGGAAATAACTACAAAAAAATCAATACTCAGCCCTTAAACATGATTGAAACACAAGATTCTTGCAATATCTTTCTTCTAACTGCATATAAAAAGCATAAATCTATACAGAATAGTAAGTAGATACAGCCTATGACTCTGTACCGCATACGTGACTCTTGAGAGTGATGGAGTTGTACAAGATTGATACAATCTATGCACTTTCTTGAAGGCATGTATGCGGCAATAGAGAACGTTTCTTTGCTATACAGGATACTGGTGAACTCAGGGTGACGGCGAGTATTTAAAGATCAGCCGGGGTATATTTCAGGTTGACAGTTTGAGTCCCTTGTGGTTCTGCTTAGCTTTGAATTTGTTTAGCATTTTGTTGGAGGATTTAGGACTTGGCTAACGTTTGCGGAGAGGAGGTCAGATTATATTCCATCTTCTTTTCGTGGATGATTTGAAACTGTTTGCCTGCAGCAATTTCCAAATGATAAGATTACTCGAGGTAACTAAAACCTTTAGTAAATGTATCAGGATAGAATAAGGTGTAGATAAATGTGAAGTCATGCATGTAAAAATAGGCAGGGTTGTGGAATCTGATGGGATGGAACTCTCAGATTTCACACACTTTAGTTGTCTTATAATAAGGTGCGGGCCTATACTGATTGGGTTATACCTAATACTCCTTTAGCATACTTAAATGGACTCAGACTGACCTAAATGCCCTGAAATCCAATAGGTCTGTCATAGTGGTAATAGACTGATTAGAGGGCCGGGCAGTGATTGTCCACATCACCGTTTCCCATGATGATATCCTCTTAAAGGCTGAAAAAGAGAAAGAAATAAAATATGAACTTAGCCCACGAGATTGTCGACATGTGGGATGCGGATTCAGCAATCGTTGTGCCGATAGACGTTGTATAGTTAATTGCTAAGAGCCTCGACCAAGAGAGGCTCACGTTAGGCAGCTGGATTAAGAGCCTGATGTAAAAGGCAGTCCTTCTCGATACGGCCAAACAGAAAGTTCTTCACATAAATAGAAGGTTGAGATCTTTTTCATATCATTGCGTTATTATTGGATATGAATAGAGTATTATTTATTCTTTGCAATAGTCATAATGGTCTATAATTCTGCCGTCGTAAATTAAAACACAGTAATTCCAGTTACTGCATAATTGTAGTTACTGTGTTTCCATTTACGATGGCAGAATTGTAAAGTTTGGTCTCTCACTAATTATTTTTTAATTACAAAGTTTTTTTTCAAATCAAAGAATAAAGTTGCTGCTATAAATTAACAAGGTATTTTGCATATAATTCTAACATACATTGTTTGAAAGATATTTTAATAAATTTATATGACGATTACTCTTCCACTTATCCTCGGAACTACTCAGAGACTCTCTGAGAGGAAAATCTTAATATTTCTACCTTTAAAGTCCCACTAGCAGTATATTAAACAAAGCTCTAGTAATTCTGTAACGTTAATAAAATAAAATAGGATTGCCGATTGTAGGCTGAATATAACTGAAATAAGAGGATATTCAATTTTATAATCTCAACGAAAATTAATTCTAAAGGTTAATGAGCAAGACCATTAATTAGATTAAGTTTCATTTTATTATTCTTTAAATATTCACGAAGTTTAACCTTCAATGTCTAAATAAGGTTTTATGTAATTAAATCGTTTGTATAAAATTTCTTTCAATTGGATTTTCAACAATAACTCTAGTTTTTTATCAAAGTATTTTTTAACAAAAAACATAGATTTTCAGTAATCAAAGAAAATAATTATAATTATTAGTTGACACTCTTAATGTTACCTATAAGCAACAGTGCTTGTTACTGTTTCGCTACAACCTACAATGATTCCACTTCTTTGCGATTCCATTGGAATTAGGAAAGGCGGTGTTCGCGGATATTGTAAGTATCACTCTGTAAACAAAACCTTGCAATAAGCCAACGTTGTCATGGAATGAAAATGTATAAATCCAATATTGACAACTCATTTATTCGGCACGAAATGGCATTAAGCTTGTAGGAAAATGCGTTAGGCGTGTACATATTTATTATTCTTATATATAGGGTTGTGTACTGTACTTTTTAACCCATACCGACTTCAGAAAGAAGGTTCTTAACTGCGCTCATTTTTTACCCCATTTTTTAGAAGTCTGTAGTAGTATGTCTCATTTTTTATGAAGTTGATTTGTTTTTTTTTTGTGTTGTCACGTTTGTTCGTTGTGTTTTTCTTTTACTATATTTATCACGCAATATTTATTTTTCAGTCCGCTAACAACTGTCGGCGAACCTTTTGCCATTTAGCGGACACCACTCTCCGAGACTGTAATACTAATGAAAATGTCTTAATAGAAAAACTTAATAAAGATTTCTCTGACTCAAGAACGTAGTTCAGTCAATGGCGGGGTATGTATGTATCTGAGCTTGGCGGTCACGCCAGTGTAGTGCTTTATCCATACCAAAAGCACATATTGTGCCTAAAGAAGTTTTCACTTCAAAAATATTTCTCATGTTTTCTACGTAGATCAGGGTAAACATGTTAGTTAGATAAATCATAACAATTGAAGCTTAATTTTGCAAAAAAATTAGACTAAATTAATTCTCTTCTCTTTCCTCAACAATAATCCTGATGAAAAGTAACCTTCATACAGGTCTTAGGCCCAATTTTTAGGAAAATTACGTTATGATCGTTTCAGAGGCTATCCCTCTTGAAAATATAACAAGCAGACAGACAGAATTACTTCCTCTTTTATAGTATAAGTTCAGTTTAGTCAACTAATGAAAACGAAAGATTCTATTATTACTTTTATGATGGCGAGCAATTTTTCACGACCACAAAGATCGTGAAAAATTTGATTGCTGTTCTGAACTAATAAGAATCTTAAATGACTGCTGAAATAATGGCGGTTCTTCTCTAAATTGAACAATGTTTAAGGAAATGAGCAATTTGATTGAACTTGATTTTATATTAATACAAAGATGTATAACAATTAGATTGCGTCACTCGTTTCTTATATCCGCTGATCATTACATTTCTAGGTTTAAAATTCTTTTTTTCAAAATTTAGTTTGAGCTATGGCCAGTTCGAATTCTGTTTGACATTTGGGCCCAAGTAGACAGACTGACCTTACAAGGAATATACTGGCCTATGTTTATTAGTATAAGGATATATTGAGAAAGCAATTTTTTTACTTAAAAAAAAAAATTCTGAATTCAATTTAACCCCGTTTTAAAGCTTCGTTTTAATGGGACTCTTCTTCGACTTTCAGGGACATAAAAGAGGTAGGAAATTATGTTATGAGTTTTCGGAAAAGTAAACAATAGACTACAAAAATATTTTTAGGCAAATATGATTAGTGAAATGTATGTATGTTTTGCAAACAACGCCTACTTCAGTCAATCACTTGAAGAGATATTGTTTTGCTCAATTGATAGCGGGCCCGTGCGTCAAGAGTGTGTGTTATGAAGATAGATTGTCCTAAATATATCTTCGACCTTTTTTAGTAATGTAATGTGGGTAATACTAAAAATAAATATCAGCATGTTATTGTATTACATACGTATTAGATATATACATAAACACAAATGCATATTTACATAATATATATTATTTTTTGTGAAGTGGATGCTTCTCTACCTTGTACTATGGCGAGTAAAATTCTGTAAACAGTTTTTATTTTATATTACCATTTATTTTTATGCGGTTTCCTTTTTTAAACCCCTACAGCTCTTAGAAAAGAATTTGTAAACAAAATATTTAATAATAAATAAAAACTTTTTAACAAAAAAATTGGTTTAAGTTTTTGTTAAGAAGTTTTTATTTTCAAAATATATTAATTGGTTTTTGTCACTAAAACCACAGTTTTTATATCTAACTTCTTATTTAAGATAATTTGGGTTTCCATCATCAGCTCAGTTTCATGATATGATGATTATTAAACGCAAATACCTGATTAAGTTACGAAAAGCAAACAGAAACACTATTCGTGCCCACAATTTTCGAGGGTTTCTCTCAATTTTATCATGATGGGATCATGATAAAATCAGATCAGATCCTAAATTCCTTGACATGGGACCACTCTTGAGGTATACACTATCTAACAAAAAAGGATCAACCCAAATCGGTTCATAAGTTACGGAGTGAGGACTGAACATACATAAAAAAATATATATAAGGTCGAATTGAGAAACTCCTCCTTTTTTTCGTCGCTTAAAATGAGTAGGCAGTAACTGTTTACTTACCAACTTAGTTTAAACAAAAAATAATATTCCTTGTTAATGAGGCTTTACGTACCTACTCGTATAATACATAATACTAGGCCAGAATTCATGTACATAATATGGTACATAATTTATGCCCTTTGTAATTTTAATTCAGTGTCAACATGTGATTGAAATAATTCAAAGCTTGATTGATAATGCCCAAGTCTCGCATAACAGCACAATGTATCAACGGTTTGAGATAAACTAGAGAAAAATGATAGTATACAAGTAAGTAGGCATACAAGGTCACAGTCCCCCTGATGGTTGGCGATTGACGACATCAGTGACGTCAGTTATTCGATACTAACCTAATTCTCTTCATCCATGGAATATGGGAATTCCTATTTACTGACAGAAAAAAATATCATTAGGTGCTCCTATAGTACTAACCGCTTTCTTTTTAAAGAAAAAAAAGAGCAAAAAGAGGGGTGTTATAAGTTTGTCTGTAGCATCGTAACTCCCAAACGAATGGACCGATTTAATTGCGTTTCTTTATGTTTGAAATGTGACTTTATTAAGCATGTTCTTAGATATAATTCAAGAATATTTGTTCAGCCGTTCGAAGATCATCAGCTCTTACCTAATCGTTGAAGGGATACTCGAGTCGGCGGTATTTTAAATTTATGGTTATGTAGGTAGATGTTGATTTTTTTGTTGAAATCTGCAGTGGCCCAGCTTCTATTGTTATTATAATCTATATATTAATACGTAAATAGATTTCTTTCCACGTATTTTTAAGCAAATTTCAGGCTCTTAAATACATTTGGATTACTTGAAGTTTGTATCCTGCTGTAATCAAGAAAACAGACGCTTCTCCTGACTTACTACTATCTCGATTACCACGGAAGTATGTAAAAGAGCAGAAAACTAAAATTATCAATATGTCTTAAAATATACTAGCAACCCGCCCCGGCTTCGCACGGGTAGCAGAGACATCTTCAACAATCATCATCATATTTCAACCAATTTACACAAAACGTTAAAAAATTATACACCTAAACTGTCTGTCTGTCTGTCTGTCTGTTCACGATAAACTGAAAAACAACTGAACGGATTTTCATACGGTTTTCACCAATAGACAGAGTTATTCATGAGGAAGGTTTTTATGTAGTATACATACATATTACTGTAGAGAAAAGTCGAGAAATTCAAAGATTTGTAATGTCATGTCGTAACAAAAATATTTTTGTGCGCTTACATTGCAAACGCTGGCTAAACCTTACGAGATAGATCAAATTAATGTACTACGGAATTGTATATCTTAAAAAGATCGATAAAAAGTCCGCAATGGTATATGTCTATCTCCTAAGGATAACCCACAGTAACCATTTTTATCTTTTATATATTACAAAAAAAATATGGGTTATTTATCAAACTATTTTTAACAATACAGTATTATTCCTTATCTAATTAAATACATCAGGTACGTTGTGCATTTCATGTAGATCAAAATTGCCCTTTATAGCATGTAACAAAAATTCATATCTTAGAAGATATCAGAGATTTAAATAGCGGGGGCAGAGCGGCTGGCGGGCCGAACCGATTTTGATAATTCTTTTTTGTTAGATAGGGTACCTCAAGGGTGGTC
The DNA here is from genome assembly GCA_963859945.1 of Euplagia quadripunctaria. Taxonomy (NCBI): domain Eukaryota; kingdom Metazoa; phylum Arthropoda; class Insecta; order Lepidoptera; family Erebidae; genus Euplagia; species Euplagia quadripunctaria. The sequence continues at coordinate 6,823,025 of OY982572.1, forward strand.
CCATGTCAAGGAAGTCAGGATCTGATGATGGGATCCTGATAAAATTGAGAGAAATCCTCGAAAATTGTAGGAACGAATAGTGTTTCTGTTAACATTTCATTACTTTATGAGGTTTTTGCGTTTAGAATCATCATCATATCATGTAGCTGAGCTAATGATGAAAAAAAAATAATATTATAAAAATCTTCAATACATATCACTACATATTATAAAACAAAGTCCCCCGCCGCGTCTGTCTATCTGTTCGCGATAAACTGAAAAACTACTGAACGGATTTTCATGCGGCTTTCACTAATAGACAGAGTGATTCATGAGGAAGGTTTAGGTGTATAATTTGTACCCGTGCGAAGCCGGGGCAGGTTGCTAGTTGTTTTATAATATGTAGTGATGCGCAAATGGCTACAAGATTCTACAGGTTTCTAGTATAAATCTTGACCTACCATGACACAGAAAGTCTTTACAATGAAAGTTCAAGTTAATTGTCAATGATGTAAAACAGATAACACTGAATGAATTTTCGAAATTTGACCACAAATTTGATATTAAAATTCATAACTAAATCTTAATTAACCCGAAACTAGTTGCAGTGTAATCTATACAAGTTCCATCTACAGTAGGCAACTTGGCGTGTCGGTTGATCCAAATTTAAATTTACATAGAACTGGGGCCTGAAACGCTTAAACTCGCTACTAAGTTTAAACGGTTTGGCTTTCATCAAGGGAAGGAATATATGATATTCATAAACTTCCTTTTAGCGTTATTCCATTTTGGTATTAAAATTGCTGTTAAAGAAGTATTTCCAATGTACATACAAGGATTTACGGTTGTAGTTTATTTTTAACCGACGAAAAAAAAAGGAGGTTCTCAATTGGACCGTATAGATATATATATATATATATATATATTTTATGTTTGATCAGCCCTCTCTCCGTTATTTATGAACTGATTTTGATTATTCTTTTTTTTGTTAGATAAGGTATACCTCAAGGGTGGTCCCATGTCAAGGAACTCAGGATCTGATTATGGGATCCTGATAAAATTGAGAGAAACCTTCGAAAATTGGAGGAACGAATAGTGTTTCTGTTTACTTTTCATTACTTTATCAGGTATTTGCGTTCAGAAATCATCATATCATGTAGCTGAGCTGATGTTGAAAAAAAATCATCAAATATTTTTTTTTATTCTTTGTTATTCCTAGTGCGGGGATTGTCTCCCCGCACTAGGAATAATTTCACATACACATTTCAAAACAACATAAAACAGACTAGACAACAACACCCAGACTCGAGACAAATTTGTGGATAACTTAATTTTTTGTCCACTATGGGAATCGAACCCACATCACTCAAAGCGGTATAGAGGCGAGGTAGCCACTTCTACATTTGTGCCATCCGTGCTGCCACAGTACAGAAAACCGCAGCTAAACAATAGCCAAGTAGCATACTTTATGTTTATGACGTAGCCAATAGTCTGTTCAAGGGATTTAATATAGCACTAATGACGTCACTGGTGTTGTAGAGTGCTTAATACATATATACACTCACACCTGTGTATAGTCAGAAGCTTATTAAGTACTCACATTTTGCCAACTGTAATAATTTGGTCTCCTCATGTAATTAGGGGTCGCCTATTGCCGTCAACCGGGAACTTTCAGGATTAAAGATCAAAAAATTGGAAGAAAGAGAACGGTAGATAAAAAGGAAACGGATATTGGTAATACAGATGAATTGGGGAGTGCCCCAGCAGGTCAAGGTCGCATACGTATAACTCCAAGTAGCTGTTGCCGAGAAATCCGAGCACTCTAACAATGTTTAGTGTTCAAAGTTTAAATATATTTGACACAAAAACATAGTAATGTTGATATTATCCTCAAATTTATACGTGGGAGAGCCATGCTTCGGCTATGGGCCAGCTCGACCGGAGCGATACCACGGCCTCACAGAAAACTGGCAGTGAAGTAATATCTGCATAGCTTTTCGCCGAGTGAGTGAAGTTACCGGAGGCCCTAACTCTTCTCTCTCCCTCTCCCCCCTCTTAACCCCCTTCCCTTACTCCCACCTTAAAGGGTGGTAACGCACTTGAGACTTGTGAGTTGCAGTTGACCATGGGCGGCGATAATCATTTACCATCAGATGACCCGTCTGCTGGTTTGCCCCCTATGCCATAAAAAAAAAGAAAAAAAAGACATGAAACCAAACAGTCATCTATCTCACTAGAGATGAGTAATGAAGATATAGTCAGTTAGAACCTGTAAATGGGTACCCTATCTTAGGCACTTACCAACATTCGAAACATAAAAACCAATACAAGGTTCATCGCTCTCACCGAAACAATAGTTACACTTTTAACTTTTTTTTAAATCCAGCAATTCAAAGCAGGGTTGTTACAAATCCTAACTAATGTCCTTAATTCGAATGTGAGTTTGTTTGTTTGTTACACTTTCAACCGACCAGGATGAAATGTTGGATATACGTTAACATGGGTACAGATAAATTACATATCTATCAAAGGGTATCTTTAATCCAAAGAAAATGACCGTTTCCTGTTGGTCTAGTGGTTAGTGACCCTGACTGCTGAGCCAAAGGTCGTCGGTTCACTTCCCACTCAGGACAAATAATTGTGTGATGAATGATCAAAAATGGACTTTTCGATTTTCAAAAAATGGCACATTTTGCAATTAAAACTGAAAAAAATATCTTTAACAATTTAAAAAGTTTAAAAACGATCTCGCTGAAATTTATAGCACTTTTAATATTATCACAAGCTATAATTTTAGAAAGTTTCAGACTTCTTCGTACGATCCTTCAAAGTTATTAAATGTTGAAAAAACGCTATTTTTTAACTTTCAGCTTTCATTTGCTCTTAAACAAAAGCATTTAGTGACTTTAAACAGATCTCATTTTGTAGGTAATTTAATGGAAAACAAAAAAGCTTTGGCTACAAATGACGAAAAACGCACTGGAAACGAGATATCACACGAAATGTAAAAAAAAAGTCTTTTTTTATTAAATTGTTAAAAACGACGCCCCACTTGTCGAGACTGCGGGATCGAAATTCTTAACCAGTGCATATTTTTACTATTTATCCAAAAATAAAAATGCGTGGTAATCCAAAATTTAGGTATTTTAGTTCCTTGACTGGACTAGTATGTATTTAGAAATATATAAGTATGTTTATTAGCAGTCTGGTTACCATAGTACAGACTCTGCCTAGTTTGGGATCAGACGGCCGTGTGTGAGATGTGTAAGGTTATTATTAGTATTAATATTAAAATATCTGAGTTTATTGACGAAATCTATATTAACGCAAACGGAGCCGATGGCAAAAGCTATATAATATCTAATTAAATGAAAGCCGCAAAAATGTAAGTTTTTTAAACTGTAAACTTGCAATCTAAAACATTGCTAGACGTTGAATAGAGGGTTCGAAACAATAAGTTGGTGATGAAAACGTAGCGCTCTATATTTGTACTTTACGTTTTTGTAAGACTGTAATTTTTAATTTATATTTTGTATGCTCTTGTTCCGTTTAAACATCACTTTTCAAAAAGTGTTTTGGAGTCTTTACACCTAGGAGTGTAATCCAGAATAAATTACAAACTTGTTTTACAGCTTAGTTTTAAATCGATTTTTAAGTTCAATCAGATCAAAAGGCTGAGGAGGAGATAAAAAGGCTTTCTCAGCTTAGGGTTAATTTTTACTAAGAGATTATTTTGTAAAAAGAAAAAACGTATGTAATTTTTTTCAAAAGTAATCTACGGGGATTTACCTCAATTTACCTCATAACATTTATTTTTAATGGAAACTAACTTTTATTAACATACTAGATCCTAACCTTTGAAGGCTAGTGTGAAGATTGGTGTTTTTCATTCTATTTAAAAATCTTAATTCTAAGTAATTTTGTAATAGCTATGGGATTTCTTTTAAAAGATTAATTTGTTAATTAATTGCCTTCATTTAATTTTTTACGAAGGAAGACTTGAAAAAAAGACTTATTTTTAATACGAGTTCTGTCCTGGCACTAAAGCATTATCAGCGAGTATAGATCAGGCACCCTAAACGAGTACGATCTGTTTTGGTTTTGAGCGCATTCGTTCTGAAAGTTTTGGTATAAACAATGAGCCCCGTGGCCGCCCAGAGACCAAAGTCGATAACGATGAAATATCATCTTTAAAGAATCCATATAATCTCAAATCACATCAAAAATTTTATAAATTTATGTGAAGTTGGAAAGATTAAAAGGTCAAATTGCGTCGCAGCTTGCTCGAACTTATAGAATACGCACACACAGGAGGGCATTTCGAATCGCATTGTCAGTTGTGAAGAAAAGTAGATCTTATGTGGCAATGGAACGGAGGAATCTCTGGGCAGAGTCTATTTAGAGTCTATAGTAATGAACTTTTAATTAGTTGGAAATTATTAAAAAGTTGAATAGCGTCGAAGTTTAGTTTTTTAAGTATGTCGAATCGCATTGTCAGTTATGATGAAACGTAGATCTTACATGGCAATGGAACGGGGAGTTTAGTAGCGGTAATAAACTTCCATGATGAAAATGAACTTTGGCTATAAAACGATAAGAGTGCTAACGAAAAAAAACGTAAACAGTTTCCCATTCCCTACCTCCAACGGAGTTTTATCAATAACTAGCAGCGCCCCGCGGTTTCACGTAGCATAAAAAGTAGCCTATGCGTTAATCCAGGTCTCCAGCTATCTACATATCAAGTTTCATCGCAATCGGTTCAGTGGTTTTTGCGCGAAAGAGTAACAAACATCCATCCATCCATCCATCCAAACTTTCACATTTATAATATTAGTGGGATTTCACTGAATCACGGTCAAATTTCTACCTCTGAGCTACCACTAATAATAATCCGATAAATCAATATTACATTAATAATATTGATATATTTCAATAACTTGAGCTATTGTATGATATACTTCTAGGTATATTTAATTATGATGGTTAAACTATAACCTAATTTCCCAATATTATAATGATGTACATGATCGTTCAAACAATACCATTTTCCATGGAAAATCTGAGTTTACCGGTTATAGGTCGTTCCCCAGAGGTTTCGACAGTATAAACACAAATTATACACAGTTACCAAGGATTCCAAATAACAGAATAATATTTACATTATAATTATATTAATGTTCACAAAATTTGGTTATATTCCCTCATACACATTGTTACATTTTAATTTTACGATTTTCATAAAAAAATATGATTTTTGTTCCAGTATTCTTCGTTTGTTTTTTGCCGTACCACGCTTTCGAAGTGTGGTTCCATCTGTCGCCTACGTCTAAAAAGGACTACAACGACTTCACACATGCTCTAAGGATAGTGGGCTTCTGCTTAAGGTGCGTAACCTATTCTAGTAGGTATGGCAGTTTATATAGACTTATTATACTACACTCTTTGTAGCACTACTGTTGAATGTAAATAATGACGTTAAAAATATGAAAATAGAAGTGATAATTAAAATTAACTTTGTTTTGCAGTTTTCATTTAAAATTTATACCAAGTTAAACTGTTTAATAAATTTGGGTGACGAGTTTAAAATTGGCAATTAATAAAGTTTACAGAATTTTAGGGAATTTTAGAAACGAGTTCTATTCAAAGGGGTAATGAATTTACTACTAAAATTAAATGTGATGTTTCTACAAAATAAAAAGATTTTCCGCATTTCCAATTTTGCGAAATAGTTCTTTTAAAAGATCTAATGTTTGCAATCTCGAATGTTGACTGTAGTCCTCTTCATACAGTTCTAGACAAAAGCTTTCTGTGATCCAGCCACATCACGCTGTCCACGTCAGAGATTGAGTAAACACTTGGTAGGCCTAACATACATACAACAAAGTGATTTTTTTGGCAGATCAAATTCCTCCTAAGTCCATAATTACGTCCTTGTGGCCATCATTTTTACGACAAGGAACATGTGTAAATATAATATTGTGATATAGGTATTTGAAAAGTATGCAGAGCTATTTTTATTTTTTGTGAAGAGAAGAGAAATAGCCGATATGGCGCGGCGGTACAGTATTCAACCGATTCGTGAATCGAATCCTCCTCAACAAAAAAAAAATGCATGAATATGTTTATTGCTATTGGTGTGTTTATGAATAATATGTACGTATTTCCAAAAAAAATAAATAAATGTTATATATGTGTTGTAGAACTCATCATATTAATTTTTTTTTTTAATGACTGAGTTTGCAATGGTTCAGTAGAATTTAATTTTAATTTATTGATATCTTGTATTTGTTGTTAGATATATATAGATCAGATATATTTTTTTGTTAATTTCTACAATGTAGTTGGTTTTTTTTTTCTCATAATTGTATCTTTTGTAAGATTCCACCAGAACCCAAAAACTAAGGAAGTATAATTTCTTCAGCTTCCTGAACTCCTGCGTGAATCCAGTCGCCCTTTACTGCGTGAGTGGAGTCTTCAGGCAGCACTTCAACCGTTACCTGTGCTGTCGTCGAGGTACATTGCACCCGACTTGCAGTTCCAGGCTTTCTAGAACCGCTGTCTGTGAAACGTCCTTCAGAAGCACCCATCGGCATCGCTGTAACAGGTTGGGTTAAATAGGGTTTTAGTATAAATGCTAACAAGATTGCGTACTGCTACATAACATTTCGTTTAAGCAGTAGTGTATATAAAGTTATTCAGAACTGGGAAATGATTGAATTTAGTCTTTTGTTTACTCTCTACGAAGAATATATCACTTGCAAATAAAATATACGAAGAATATATAAGCAACTTATGTTTAAGGTTGATATTATTATATTTTATTTTAGAAACTGGGAAAAAGATGAGGCAAAGATAAGATTACAAAGGACACGTTTTTTAGTGTAATCGCGTTTATCTTTAAACGAGATTACAGAAACAATACACAGTGAATTCGAATTCGGGTAATTGCTTTAAACCACGGCGCCTGCTGTTAATAAGGAATAGACCAGATTGATGTTTTGTCAGATGTTTATGGAAATAGAAATTCGATACTTTTTTGGATTACCTTTCTTTAAGATCACGGTTAAACACCACTGTTATACGGTAGGGAGAAAATTTATCTCTGACTTTGGAAAAATTAGGGGAAAGGTGGATTTTTGTAATTGGGAGAGCCATGCTTCGGCTCGTATGGGCCGGCTCGACCGAAGCGATATCACATTAGCGATAAAACATTGCTTGTGTTGTATTTCGCCGAGTTTGTATTTAGCGGAGGCCCTAACCCTTTCCTCTCCTCCTCTTCCCTACTCCCCCTCTTCACTCCCTTCGCCTACTTCCGCCTTAAAGGCCGGCAACGCACTTGTGACTCTCGAGTTGCAGGTGCCCATGGGCGGCGGTAGTTACTTACCATCAGGTGACCAATCTGCTCGTTTGCCCACTATACCATAAAAAAATAACTTTTTGTGGTTTTCCATTGGAAATCCCAAAAGTCCCCATCGATCCGTGTGCCGTTAAAAAGTTACTCGGGATCAAATGTCACAAAATACGGTTTTTCAAGAATATTTTTAGGACGGTCACTGTTTTAAAAAAAAATCCTGTTATCAAATTGGTAGCCAAGAAAATTCCCTACAAGAAACAATATTAAATTTTTCGTTTTTTTTTAATATCTTGATTCTAAAAGTTGTAACGTTTATGTTTTTCATGGAACATGTACTTCTTTTCATACCACCTTTGAGGTAGAGTACATAAGGGCTTTTTTTAAGTGGAGGACACCACTTAAAAAAGCCATGATGTATATTAAGTGCCTATTAAGGCATGTATATAATAGGCTTAATCTACGTAAACTATTAACTTATTGAGATAATCAAATCAATTATTGAAATAATCAAACACGCTAGTAAATGAAGTAAATAAAAATGAATAAGTTGTCATTTTATTTCATTTCAATAATTATTTTTAATAGATAAACTAGTATTTTTTTAACTTAATTTTTAGCCGCGGTGGAGACTTTTGGGATTTTGTTTAGTACCACAAAAAGAAAAAGCCAGCTTTTCCCTACTTTTTCCGAAGTCCGGTCTTTTTACTTCTTTATTCCTTGAACTATTAACATAGTGTAGTAAAACACCAAATAACTATTTTTAAGTACATGTGTAAAAAAAACAAAATTGGGTAAACGCTGTTAATGCAAATGTTAAATATAATTACATCAAGATACAATAACATCACATCACAAAACTTGTTATTGTTACCGTATTCTTACTAAATTCTGATGATGACCTTAGATAATGAAAGAAATACACAAAAACTTAACATTTTAAAGTATTTCTTTTCACGAAATATTTTAAGCAACATTCATTATCTGAAAAAAACAACTAAGAAAAACGATGTAAGAAGATTACTGAAGTAATCTATACGCTCACCTTTTCACACGCACCCTAATGTATTCTAAAGGCGTATTGTGAGCAAATTGTTATAAGATAAGCTCAAGTTAATGGTTCTTTGTCTTACAATTTAGCCATTGTCTAATGTTTACTACGTACTCTACAGCAATAGCTACTTTTACTTATTTGATTGCTACTTGGTACTAACTTGAGATTTTAAATGGACTCTAATGATTTAATATGGGATACGTCTGAATAAGGATTGAAAGATTTAATCAAGTGGTTGCAGGATTGAACCCCACCATGCACAACGTGAACCCATCACTAAAACAAGATTTTAGAGTTAGCTAGTGTGTATAACAAGAATACTAATAATATATGATTGAACTTACTTGTAGTCTTCGTTGATGAAAAACATTAGATGGATGTTTTACATCATGCCGTCAAAGTTGACCCTTCGGAATTTTAGATATACATAGAAAGTTATCTGATGGTACGAGAGGGAGACCTTTGCCTCATAATAACAACGTAAACTTTTCAAATTAGTTTCTCGTCACCTGTACGGAATAAAATCAGATTATAAATGAATATTATAAAATAGGTTAACTTAAATTAATTGTTTGTTGGATAGTAAAGCAAATTAATCAAAAGATTCATGCTTAAGTCATTTTTATCGTATTTGCTGGGTTGGAAAATGCTCAACGAAAACATTTAATCACTTAATGGTGATTTAGTCTTTCTATAGATTTTTAAGCAACACAAATACAAGGATATTTTTGACTTTCTCTTTTCTACGATATCTATTAACACCAGTGTATAATAATAAAAAAAATGTTACCTATAATAGGAGCCTTCTGCTCTATTATTGTCCAGTTTTTAGTATGAATTTGTATTAAATGTATGTCAATTTTATGCGTAGAAACAAGAAACAACAAGAACAAGGAAACTTTTTATGCGTAGAATTTGATGATGATTGAACAAATCAAATATGTAGCAATATAGCAATTCGGAAATAATGGCAATAAAAAACTGAAAACGTGTCTGAAAGTTTAAAATCCTATTCCCTTTTAACGGCGTGGGAAAGACTCCAAGAGTTTGTTGAAAGGGTCGCTAATATTATCAATGTACTTACGTATAAAGGACCTTAATTAAAGATTCAGTATAACATTAATAAATCGATTCTAAGCATTAACGTTCATTTCTTTTATTGAACATTTCTGAATTTATTTAATACATTAACGTCAATGGTTGCAGAAATCATAATAAATGTAATATATTAAAAGTTTATTTTATGTATTTTCAGTGAAAAACTAAGTGCATTATTTTGAGCATCCCGCTTTGTGTTGCAAAATATTGAGTTTTGCAATCAGTTTATTACCTTTCCATTGGACGAGCTGCTGAAATAAACTTCTTTGAAATTATTTTATGTAAAATATTTTACATTTTTTTGGCAAAACTATTGCAGTTTATTATAGACATACTTATTTTACGCTGTTTTGCATTAAGCAAAGCAGAGCTACGACCTACATTCATTTAATAAAATTGCATTTTGAGCCAGTGAGATATGTCATTTTCAAACGCTTGAGATATATCCAAGAATGTACTGGCACAGCAAGATATTGCCTCCAGTGATTCCATGATCTTTTTTGTTAGTCTGTGCACTTGGTCGATAGTTGCTTGTTTACTGCGGAACCCAAATTGATGGTCAGGAATTAATTCTTTTTCTTTGAGTATAGGTAGGAATCGTTGCAGCAGCAGAGATCCGCCTTCGATCTTAGATGGAATAGGTAGAAAACTTATGGGTCTATATGATTTTGATTCTTCAGGTTGTTTATCTGGTCAGGTCAGGTCAGGTCAGGTAGCACAAATTATAATGCTACTGAAGCGAATTTGTGCATCCTTCCACTCCAGGGGAAAGAACTGCAGTCTGATCATGGCGTTAAATAGTGACATAAATTCTAAATAATATTTAAAAAAAAACGTTTGTTTGTTCGATTTTTAAATTAATTTTCGAAATGAAAATTGCTGACTTCTCTCATAATGACATTCGTGTAATTTTGAAAAAAAATTAAAATCTTTATTTACGTTGGGCACCGCACTTGATGACTGATGCATTGAGAGAGCAACGTGTGACTTGGTCTCGTAATATATGTAAACTCGATTGTTACATGTGATGAAACCTGGCTATATTATTTTGACGTTCCTACTTAACCCCAGAGTAAAGTGGGTGTTTAAAGCCGCCGGCGTTTGTGAAAATGTCACGATCCGTAAAGAAAGGAGTGGTTTCCGTATTTTTTACTAAGAGACGAATCCGGCTATTGTTGTACTTGATAAAGGGAAGACTGTCACTGCTGCATGGTACACAGAGGAATGTTTACCTCAAGTATATGGCTTTTGCATCAAGATAACGCCCCTATATATCGAGCCGGCAAAACTACGGACTATTTGCATCAAGTGTGAATCAAATTGCTGGGACACCCTCCTTATGATCAAGATTTAAGGAAGGGACTCACGTTTTCGAGCGATGAATAGCTTATATGAGATATTGAGGAGATATTGTGTTCCAGAGAAATACTGGAACAATGTCTTCAGCACCTGGTTTAAACGTAAGAAGACCTGTATAACTGCCGGTGGAGACTACTTCGAAAAAAAAATCACAAAGTACGACAAAATATGTAGCGCTCTATGTATTTACTTTTAAGTGAGTGAAATTAACGTAGAGATTGAGTTATTTCTTTTACGAACATATTAAAGAGCTTGCTCAGGATTATAATACAAACTCATTGCCATAAATATTTAATTTTAGTCTATAATACGGTATGTTTCAATTTACTTCATAATCCCAGATTAAATTTAACATAACAGTATTTCAATAATTTGAAATTAAACAATCATAGTACGCATCTAATCGAACAATAGTAACTTGAGTTGACGCGGACGGACGCGGTTATACGTACACACACAACATCACACACACATCGTCCTTAACCAATGCGATGTTATTTTTTACTGTATGTTAAATTAAATACCAACTGACATTAGAAAATACTTCTCCTAAAACAGGCTGGTTAGACTACTAAGAATTTGTGAATTTTAGTCGGATGCACACAGAATCAGTATGATGAAATGGAAGTGGGCCGGTCATGTCTCCAGCCGGACTAATGATCGCTGGAGTTGACACGTGCTAGAGTGGAGGCACGATGGACCAACGACTTGAAGAAGTTGGCTAGCAGCGGATGGATGTGGACTGCCCAAGACCGGGTTAGTTGGCGCTCTTTGGGGGAAGCCTTTGTCCAGCACTGGACGGTGATAGACTGATGATTGATGATTGGATGATTGATTGAATCGGATACAATTCATGTGAAAACATTAGCAGAAAACGGCCAAATTCGTTACTTAGGCGGTTAAGACTTAAGACGTAATGTATTCAAAGAACTTATATTAGAAAATACATATTTGTAAACATGTTTCTGTATTAGATATGTAATGCAGAACAACTCCTCAGTCAGACCTTGTTGTAGTGTGACATATAAATCAAACCTTTACAATACATGAAACTGCTATAAAAGTAAGTTATTGCCTGTTGTTTGCCCGGGACTGTATTATTTATCGTAGAAGACCTGTAGGAAATGTGATACTATAAAATCTGCTGTAACTCTAGTACATTCTATTTGCAATGTATTTACACTGTAAATATGTACATTTAAAATGTATGGCACAACAATAAAACCTATTTACGGAATAACAACAACAAGCATAAAAATAATTAAAATGTATAAGCTACTTTGCGCAACTGATTTTACCCTGTTTTAAAGAAAGCTTCAGACATCAATCTACTTTCACTCACCATTTCTTTGTGTGCAAATTTTATCAATTAATAATACAGTATAATTATCACAGTTTATTCATTTTAGTGGTCAAGCAATAGTATATAATAATACAGACAAACAAGAGTGAGATAGGTGCCAGCGATCATCGAACATACATCATTATGCCCCTGTTCTATAATTGGTGAATTTAATATTTTCGCGGTCAGTATTGTTATATATTGTACTAGCGACCCGCCCCGGCTTCGCACGGGTGCAATGATGATACTAAATATACTACTCAACGCTCAAATCTAAGCCTGCAACATTGAAAGTTTGACCCTGCGATTTATTAATGGTCATTGCAAAAGATATCTTTATCGGAAATCGTCCGGCCCTCTGGCCAGTACCGCCGCCGCAACCGCCATGTCCCTGCATTTTAAATCTGTAATATCTTCAAAAATATTCATTGAAATTACATGCTGTAAAAGGCCATTTTGATCTATATTATATGCACAATATATTTAAGGTACTTAATTGGATAAGGATTAATGCTGTATTGCTTAAAATCGCTTCGTAAACAAGCCATTATTTCTCGTAAAAAGTAAAGGATAAAAAATGGTTATTGCGGGTTATCCCTAAGAGATAGACATATACCATCGCAGACTTTTTTGTAGACTTTTTTAAGGTGTACAATACTGTGGTACATTATTTTGACCTACCTCGTAGGGTTCAGCCAGCGTTTGCAATGTAAACGCAAAAAAAAAAGTGTTTTTTACGACATCACATTAGAAACCTCTAAAGTTATCAGTGTTTCTCTTACTATATTATGCATGTGTTTTACATATGAACCTTCCTCTTGAATCACTATCTATTAAAAAAAACCGCATCAAATTCCGTTGTGTAGTTTTAAAAATCTAAGCATACATAGGGACATACGGACAGCAGGAAGCGACTTTGTTTTATACTATGTAGTGATGACCGAAATTAATACCTAAGGTGTACCCATTTTAATAAAGACACAGTTCTCCCAGTTTAATTACTGTTTCATTGAAGAGATTTCGTACAATATTTTTTGATCCATATAACCTTTAACAATTTTACCTGAAAACTAAGGTTAAGGTTACACAGGTAGAGTTGTGAGTAAATCCTCACTCCCAAGCGAGGTATTCCTGTGACTTGGGAGTTTTTTTCTGCCGTCACTATAATTACACGTAACACACACACACACACATGAAAAAAATCTAATATTTAATGTTGTAAACTTGATTGTACTAGTATTTTATTGAAACGATTTACTTATAATACATATAAATTTATTGATATTAAAAACCTCTCACACTATTGGGAAGTGTTAGCTTAGTATAAGTGGTTGCTTATTATAATGGTTCATAATCCAATAAATTATATCTTTGCAGAACAGCAGAAAAGTTATTTATAAGTTACCTATAGGTTTAAAAAGATAATAATTTTAAAACTATTTTAACGTAGCTTTGACTCTAAATATCTAGTAACAGATAGTACGTGCACTCTTTAAAATATAATGCAGACAAAGTACCTAAATGTAAATTTAATGATTGAGCAATATCAAAGTATTAAATTTATTTCATTGCAATTTTACTGAATTCTCAAATAGAAAGAAAAGTCTTAGTTGTCCTTGTTTTCTTTCATATTTTGATGTAATCCCTTATCAATTCGTTTTGACTATAGTCATTCAACCACTGAATTTTTGCGAGTAAAGTTATCAAAAACGACATAAGAGTGTTTAACATTAATTCTTAGATCTCAGCGGAAAATCAAACTATTGACTGTAAATTCTTAAACTCGCATTTTTATGATGAACTGACTTTTGCATTGTGATAAGTATCCAAAGAAAGAAGTTTTTGTAAGTTATTTGCGACGGTGACACTTACACGCTGTATATATTTGTGAATGACGTGCTTACCAATGAACGGCATCTAATCTTTACTTATATAATATCTATTGTCTATTTTTGCTTCTCTATTTATTTTATTTTTATTTATTTATATCTCTTTGATAAGTTATATGTCAATGTATTGTGCAACATTCGAAGAAAATGTAATATAGACATGTTATATTTATACAGGCATGATAATTGGCGGTTTTATCACTAACGATGCACTCAATGTGCAATTAAACTAAAACATCTATGTCTCACAACACCTGAACTGACTAATTAGATTAGTTACTAACCGTTATCGCCCCATGTTATTATCATGACCATGATCGGTGCAATTCGATCAAACCATCGCACGTCGGGTAACCAAATAAGGTGTTGTACCTTGTAATTATTATCACGATTAATTCCAATTTACACATCTAGTAACTATTATTAACTAGTAAATATATATTTAGATTAACTTTTATCGTTCATTCATCACCGTATTCACTTTATCTAGGGATATGAAATTGTATTATTTGCATAAAATTATATTATTAAATCAATAAGTAAAAGAATTAAGTCAGCTTTCTATATTACTTTCTATTTCTCTATATAATAATACGTGAAGAAAATTCTTTATACCCCTTTTTAAGCAAATCTCGCGCTCGGAGGAATGTGATATTTGGAATATTTAAAGTTTATATGTACAAGAAGCTCTGAAAACTACAATTGTTAATAAATGTGTTGAAATTGAAAAAATATGTGAAAACGGATATTAATTCGTTTCGTACGTATTCGTGGCTGGCTCGACCGGAGTGAAACCACGGCCTCACAGAAAACCGGTAGTGTTCCCTTTACGGTGTTCCCTTTTGGGGCTGATTATTACTAAGCTAATCGCAGAGCTCACTCTGGACCACACACACAGCGCCATCTATCGAGCGTAAATGTAAAATTATTTTAGTGTTGTTCGTAAACATAATAAGCTTGAAGATTAAATTTCATTTTTCTTCTTATCTTAGCATAATGTAAGAAGTTTTTATATAAGTGGGAGAGCCATGCTTTAGCACGTATGGGCCGCCAAGACCGGAGTTATCACTCCGTGGTATCCCACGCACTCACAAAAAACCGGCTGTTAAGCAATGTTTGCATTGTGTTTCGCCGAGTGAATGAGATTACCGGAGGCCCTAAGCCTTCCCTATCCCCCTCTCCCCTTCTTCACCCTTTCTCTACTCCCACCTTAAAGACCGGCAACGCACTTGTGACTCTTGAGTTACAGGTGCCCATGGGCGAGTGGAGCAGAGGAGGAGAGGAGTGGAGGAGAGTGGGCAAGATCCACAAGGGTCTAGTATAAATGCTTACCTATACGGAATGTCTATGAACAGTTCAAGTTAAACTGTTCATTTATATAAAACAAAATATTCAAAATTGAATGACCTAAGACAGAAATTCGACTACATATTAATAGATTAATAATTCCGAGTATCTATACTAATATTATAAAGAGTTTGTTTGGTTGAACGCGTGAATCTCAGGAACTACTAGTTCGAATTAAAAAATCTTTTAGTGTTGAATAGCCTATTTATCGAGGTAGGCTATAGCTTTTATAACATCACGCTACAAATAATAGGAGCAGAGCATCAATGAAAAATGTTGCAAAAACAGGTAATTTTACAAACGCGGACGAAGTTGCGCGGGTCAGCTATGTATTATACATGGAAGAATAATATTATTTAGAGGCCTTACAATTAAGCAGTTATTATATAAGATTTATTACATGAATTGTTAACCGTCAGTATTCTCGTAATAGTATTGGATATGAGAGTATTACCGAGTATCCTTTGATTCTTAAAATAATAACAGCTCGCAACAAAAAGTTACTAAAACTCCAACATGAAAAATAACCTTGTTACAAAGTTTTTACCCTTGCTTAGACTTTCATACATCAATCTTACTAAAAAACTACCACGAAATTATTGTAAATTCAACGATGATAGTTTATCACCTCTTACAGGAACCCGACAGAGAGCGTAGTAATATCGAACTACGATTACGGAAGTACTAAGAAGAAGAGCAATATTATCTCCAGAAACAGTACTGATGGGGTCACCATCATGACTATCCGGGACAGCAACGACTTTCTTGCTGGGGACATCAATGAAAAATGTATAAACAGATAAAAATTCTTTCGCTTTCAACACAGACAGTGTTTGTTTCATGCCGATAAATTCATGTGAGCGGGTTTGTTTAATATTTATTTATTGATTTTAAATGTATAGTGTCAAAATTTTTTAATGTAAAAGTTTATTTTTTAGGTTATTGGGTTATAAGATATCATTGTGTGCGTGACTGTATTCTTACAGGACTCTGTAAATTGTGTATTTTTATATTGTATATCAATATGTGTATGCGTGATGGGCGATGATTACACTTGTCTTGATGTTAATGAATCAACTTAGAGAATATAAATGTTATGTTAAGAAAATATATTTATTATAAAACTGTTTAGATGATATTCTTTTATATCAGTACCTAATGTTAAGATATCGTGTTGCATGGTCACCGAATAAATATCACCAGAGTTGCTCGATTATGCGTTGATTTTTTGAGTTTGTAGGACCTTCCGTCAGTAATGGTCATTAGCGTCACCGAGTCTGATATTGCTGTTGATAATATTTTAATTGTTGTTGATATTTTTAAGAGTTATTCTTAATATAATATATCACTTAATTCAAGTAACAGTTTTAAACTTATCTTACGTTCTCTAAAACAATGTCGTGACACAGGAAAGGATGTGTTTAGAGGGCGGTCTTATTAATTACAAATTAAACAAACGACAGCGGCCATAGCGTCGGACACTTGCAATCTAGTGTGTTGCAGGCTCGAACACCAACTAGTACAATACCATCCTCAACCCATTCCTTAACTAAACATTTTAAACAATATTTATTGTTATTATAAAAATAACAACGAACAACTACTATATTGTCTGTGTTATGTTATGACACTGTTTAAGATACATGCGATTTACATATAAGATATGTGTACCTAATACTTTATCACGAGTTCATTAATCAGTTGAGTACCTACTTTTATTTATGGTTCTTTTTATATGTTTAATAAATTACATGAAGCTCTTAAGTAACTATACGTATTTAAGAATGTTAGTATAAGATTAAAAAGGATAAATTGTAGTCTTAATAATTAAGTTATAAAAATGTATATTCAAGGTTCAAAAGACCAAGTCTAGGCTATTAGGCTATTACAAAATTGCATTAAAATAGTTTTATGTTTTGTAAATAATGGTAGCGATGCTTTTATGTTATAAGATATGCTATATTCCAAAGATTTGTACCAATTATACGAGATAAAGATAATTAATTATATGTTAGAATTATTATATTAGTATAAAACCAATGTACTATTTTTTGTGAAATAAATAGACGTCTATATACATTCGTTTCTTTACTGATCCAAAACCTAAATAACTATGTTCTATAGAGGTACTTGTAAGTATAGACATACAAGGAAAACAGTACAGTGACTATGATATCAACCTTTTTTGTGGGTTTAAAATATATAAAATCTGATCTGAAGTTTTTGTTATTTTCCGTCTCCCGACTAGCGAAGTACCCTATACCAGGCATGCTATGGGTATGAAATTTCAGATCTGGATATGGATACCGATATATGAAATTATTTCGTATTTTCCGTTAGTTTCGGATAGTTTCAGTAACGCATATTAAATTCTTAAGAAATTTTAATGTTAATGATTTGACATTATTCCTATTTCTGAAAAACAAAAAAAAACTGCCTTAATAATGGTTATTATAGCTGCTCATTTTTATGTGTAATCTACTTAAAATGTAAAAAACAATATTACAATAATCAAGACAACATTCCCCATCCGAAACTTTTATATCAGATTCCGTTAAGGTTTCAAATAGATTGAAGACATTTTAAAATATCGGAACCCGATAATTTCGGTTACGATTACGAAGTTCCATAACGTCCCTGCCCCACACTCCAGAGAAGATTGCATACATAAAGACAGCACTACTACTATTTCATAGTTTCCTGTCGTCAAAAGACAGAGAGAGAGAGAGAGTGTGAGTGTGTACTGGGTAAGTTAGTTCACCAAAGCTCTATCAAACGGAATAGACAAGGTCCACAATGCGCGAGAAACACTGTTAGCATTGAATGTGCTACTAAGCGTGTTGTTCCATAACCAAATAAGTAAATAAATTAAAAAAATGTTACAATCAAGACGTTTAATGTGCACTACAACACCTCCGTACGTAGTGATATGCAAATAAATACCTAGCTTAATAGTTATAATCAAGACAATAAATGTCTTTCTTATGTAATTGTAATCAAGTCACCTTACTATTATTAACAGAACCATGTTGGACCCTGTGCACCCTGCGCACTGGGACGCATACCATTTGTATAATTATGGTGATGTGTAAATAGACGTGGGTGGTTGGCAGCTGGTATGTCCTCAAAAATACGACACTCTAAACGATGGTATTAATGTAAAAGTATGTTTGTGTAATGTATGTGTATTGTTTCACAACAGAACAGATAGAAAATATGCAAATGGTTTGGAAATTTCTAACGTTTTTAGAAAAGTAACTAAACTGAAAAAAATTGAGTATCTTAACCCCGTGGTTAAGATACTCAATTTTTCCACGGACATTTTCCACAGACCGCTCCGTAGCAGTCTGCTCCGTGATCTTAACTTACTCATTTCTTTTCATCTAGGAATGATCGTAAATGAAACCACAATCAAGGGTTATCATATAAGGATTCTGAGCATTCTACTATTATACATACTTTATTGGCATTAAGAAAACATTTCTAATGAGAACTTTACGTGTCTGTCTGTTGTAAACCACTTTTCCTCTTTATACGAAGCTTTGCTATATGAACGACCGTAGGCGCTATGGTTATAACAGAAGATTATTTTACTCGGAAATCATATAAATCCTGTGGGCTTGTAACGATAATACCACTATTACTGGTATTCATTACAGCTATTCAAGACAGCGAAAGTTACTTTATTCATACACGAAAATACGGACTCTCATGATAGTCTTGATATATTATAAGAAAACAAAGAGTATATTGCCATACTATGTCAATGTTGAATAGTATGAAAGTGTTCCAGAATTTAGGTAATAAAAGCGACATTGTAAGACTAATGGTATTTCCCATCGAATTGTTGTGACCATCCTCTCCACCAGTGATACTGGGCTGACTTAGTACTGTTTGATGGGGCAGTACTTTCCCCATCGAGGAGTTCAGTCTTTGGATTAGTGTTATATGCTGAATATCGTTTTAAAAACATAAATAGATAGATACAGCCTGATTTTGTCAAATTAGAAGTCAGCAATAAAATTATCAAAAATTGTCAGTCGTAGAACTGCACGTCAGAAGTGAAAACATATACACACACACATCGTTATATGTATCTGAGCGTGACAGTCACGCAAGTTCAGTGCTTTTTTCCCCATACCAAAAGTGCCCAATATGCCTATAGAAGTTTTCACTTCAAAAAGTTTTTGTAAGTAAATTCAAAGGCAAGTAAGTATAAAATAAAGATCTCTCGACTTCAAATAATCCAATGAATATTTTTCTATAGTTCATTTAGCCAATATTTGAATTTAATACATTTTGTAAATGGATTACGTTGATTCTTTTTTTTTTTTAAATTTTGTGACTTGGCACTTATATACATATATATCTTTAAGTCAAGTCTTTTCTTTCATTAATTTTAACACTTAACACATCACACTACGTAGTTTTAAATTGTCTTCAATGTATTCTTTATAAACACGCAAATCGGTTTATAGTTTGATCATCACTTAATAATTGTTCAAGTGACGGAGGGCGGCAGGAAGATAGACTTAATGTTAAATTTTCAAATCACTCAATTCACTGACCAACACTAGTCTTTCAAGAAAGAAACTTTAACAGTCAAAGATAATACATTCCTTAATGCATCCTTGTTGATTACAATGAGGACTTACAATTACTGCCAAAGCGTGGTCTATTAATGATAGTAATAAAATCACGGTTGGCATCTGACAATTTATTGTGCATTGGTCTAACAAGTAAGTCCTTTTGAATGCTTCCAAAACAATTTCCCTTTTGATCTTGGTCTTTTTCCACATTTTTACCATATTGCAAAAAATCGCATGAAAACTTCAGAAATTTTAACTTTCATGTTTCTAATCCATTTATTTATTAGTTAATATGATTACTTAAATAATAAAATGTAAAATTTTATGTAACCTTTTTTATAAAATTCGACTAGAGCACTGGGCACAAGACTAGGCAATATAACCCTTCAACACAACATACAATGCAAGTCTATAGTTATAGATATTTTCGTTACTGTTCATCTCTTTATTGCAAAGGTGGATTTTACGCAGACTACAATAGTACCTCCCTATTGTTTCAAACAACCTACAAAGGGTTGAAGTCCATAGTCTAAATATTAAATTTTGCTTTACACAATACACTTACATACACCAGAAGGAAGTATTCGCTCAATTATTATAGTCAGGCCTCTAGTATAGGTATATATACCTCTGAGTAAAGGATCTACATATGTCAAGCATCGGAGTTTCACGAAACAAAGATAAAACTGGTTATAAAAACATTCGTAACTTATTCATATAAGTTACTAGTGTTTTCACGATTGGTTTTATTTTTATGTGTTCATCATCATAATTTGTAGACTTAAGTAGATTATCACTAGTAATCATGGCAAGATTAACACTTTTTAAATTTGAACTTTACGAGAACTAACTTCTGTAAATGACTTCTGGAAGTGCTTGTAACAGTTGTTTTTTTGAGATCTGTATTTAGGTAGCGAGTGCCAACTCAGCGTATTATAATTCTAACTATGCCCTCGGCTTCGTTCGGTTGTTTTTTTTTTTATCTTTAGTTGTAACACCCGTAGTACCTTTTTGTAAACGACGTTTGCGGTGCGGACCTTCTGAAGCTGAAATTACTAAGCTACTCGCAGAGGTAACTCTGAACCACATACAGCGCCATCTATCAAGCGCAAATGTAAAATTATGTTGTTCCTACCAAAAGAAGCTTGAAAATTTAATTTAGTTTTTCTTCTTACCTTAGCTTAATATAAGAAGCTTTTTTTATAAGTGGGAGATCCATGCTTAGTCACGTATGGGCCGGTTGGACCAGAGAGATACCACGCCCTCACAAACAACCAACAGTTAAGCAGTGCTTGCATTATGTTTCGCCTAGTGAATGAGGTTACCTATAAAAGTAGTAATTCGGCCTCACAAATAGACAATTTTTTGTGTGACACGTGTGTATTGCAAGGACTAAGATAGCCTTAGTCCTTGCAAATACACAGGATTAAGGATCCTAATAATGATCCTTAATAAGGATCCTACCTTG
This sequence comes from Euplagia quadripunctaria, assembly GCA_963859945.1. Lineage (NCBI taxonomy): Eukaryota > Metazoa > Arthropoda > Insecta > Lepidoptera > Erebidae > Euplagia > Euplagia quadripunctaria. The sequence goes on from OY982572.1 coordinate 6,844,501, forward strand.
TGGGATGAGAATGTAAATCTCAGATAAGGAAAAAGAAAGTGTATTTAAAAAATAGTAGGAATCAAAAGTGAACACCGATCGCCAGGCATACGATGTAATGAAGAAAAGAGCTAAGAAATGTGTTGCAGTAATAAGAGCGCTGTGCAATTATTACTTTTACAAAAATTTTGAAAACGCAAAAATAGACACGGAAATATTTAAATAAGCTAAATTTCCAAATACTCAAATAAAAGATATCAAACGTAACAAATGCATTAAATATTATCTTGTGGAGAGAGGTGGCAGGAAAACTACCAAACACTGCTCAACAAAGAGTTTCCACAGGAACCGCTAACAGTACTGTCATGTACTTACTGAAAGAGCAGTTAATGCGGTTTCACAAGAAGAAGTCTGCTAGCTGCTTTAGCTATAAAAAAGAAAAAAATAGGAATTCCTAAACCTAGACCAGATTCCAGTAGAGCTATGGAAAAAAAACCAGGAAATACTGGTGTATCATGGTTGACTAAACTTCAACGAAATCTTTAAAACCAACACGGTACCAGATATGTGGAGTATTAAAGAGCCATTAACCGGATACCTTTCTATAAGAATAAAGGGGATGTTGCGGACACAACCGTATGGTGTAGCGCAGGAGTAATAGGAGGGCTGACCCCAAATAAATTGAGATAATAGCCAGGAGAAAGAGAATGAGATACATGTGCATTATTTTCTAACCAGAAGTAGGCATATTAAATTTCGTGTTTCTTACTTTATAAATGACGAACTTCCATACAACCGTTCCTCCTTTATTTTACACCTTAGGGGTGAAACTTCCAAAAATCCTTTTTTTGTGCATGCTTATATAGGCATCAACGGCCAAAATTTCAAGTTTGTTTCCCCAGCGGTTTAGGCTCTGCGTTGATGAATCAGTCAGTCAGACAAGTTATTATAATTATATAGATTACAGCCGGTAGGTGGTTAATCACGTCACTGATGTGTGCACCACCTACAAATATGATAAGTTCCTGAGCACAATAAGTTTTATACTCAAATCCATTCTTGTCAAAAGCAATTTAGATATATATTCAACAGACGCCACCCATTATATTATCATTTAGCAACACCTGTTCGTTTATGCTAACAGAACATTTTAATTAATATTTTGAATAGGTGTTATTATTTTATTTCAGGATATATAAAATATGCTAACTATGCTACATGCAAATGATGTGTAGCAGATATTAAAAATATGTAAATTAAATGTTGTCTATTTTTTTAGTTAAAATTTTTCAGACAATCCGTTCTCTCATCAAGTAACATTAATTGTTTACTAGCAGCGCCCCGCAGTTTCACCCGTGTAGGTCCCGATCCCATGGGAATATCGGGATAAAAAGTAGCCTATGTGTTAATCCAGGTCTCTAGCTATTTACATACCAAATTTCATAGGAATCGGTTTAGTAGTTTTTGTGTGAAAGGGTAACAAACATACACACACACACTCACAAACTTTCGCCTTTATAATATTAGTGTGATTCAATCGATGCAAAATGGAATAAGTACTAAAACAATGTAACTTTCGCTGTTCTTAAAGTAATGAATAATTGTCGTAATATGACAAAGGCCTATTGAGAGCAACGATAGATGGAGGATTCCAGTCCTATTGTGTTGTATTAATTCCCGTTTATATCTTAAGAAATGTAAGAAGTCATCAACCGCAACTTTTATTATTTACGAAACAAAAAAGGGTTTGATATTTTTTTTTTTTATTGGCTCACCAACAATTGTTTACACAAATGTAGACACATAGGATACTGTGATATATATATGCTAGCCTAGTGTAACAATCACTAACAGGTAAGCACCACATGCACTATAACCTTCTGTTACGTAGGTTAAAAAAAAATATATATCAAACCCTTTTTTGTTTCGTAAATAATATACGTTTAAGTACATTTTTATTATTATTATTGATATCCAAGTTTGTCTAGTTTTAATATCAATAAGAATTAATTTTACCTAGCGAACATTTTCACAGATTATTGTTACACACTACTGTAGAAAGTGCACTAAAGTAGAGTTAGCATCCACATTGTACTAGATAGCTTGCTTACGACACAAAATGGCACTTTCTGTAGATAGCTTTTCTTACATTGTTTGTAAAAAGATATGGCGCTTACTGTTTTTATCTAACACGCTCATATATATACACGTAAATAAATTTAAAGTATTCTGTATACATCTAAGGAAAAAATTCCACCGATGACAGATATCAACAGTCAATTTCAATGGCATTTAAAGTTTATTTGATAGACATGGCGCTAATTCTGTTACTTCACTCTCTAATCTAAAATTGACTAAATTTTCTTCATGTAAGATGTACACCTTGTACACTTAGAAACAAGTTCTTATTTCAAATTTAAACAAGTAGGTAACATATATCGCTATCGAAATAAGCAATTTATTTGTCGACTAAAGTCTGACACGCTTAAATAAACTTTAATACCACGTAGCGAGAGCCGCTATCCGTTGAATGCCATCTCTTTTGCTCTGTGTTTTTAGTAAGCTTCTTCGAAGGTGTCTATTAAAATAACGTCATCTTAGTTCGTTCTGAACAAGTTTCTATACAGCATTTGAATGATTGGGGATCTTCGGTGCGTAGCAATTATACGGCATATGAATAAATGGGGACTCTCGCTGCGTGGAAATAAAGTTGAGTATACGTTGACAGGTTTTAGTGAAATTTAGTGCCGCTGAGAAATAGATGTCAGTAACAAATAGACCTTGTTACAAAGAAGACAAGGTTGATTTCATATGAAGAAATTAAGTCAGGTTTTAGTTTAGTTAGTGTACAACAGAATTAGTACGACAGAATAATCAGGTCTAAAATAGTTCTAGATGATTTAGAGATGGCTGAAATGAACATAACGTTAATAAATCCAAAATACTGGAACACCATTTCAAAACTTTTTAACAACTAATAACTCAGAAATAAAAACATCAATGGTTATGATGACATTATCTGAATACTTAATTTGGCATTTAATTATTTGTAATTAGAATTGTTATAGACTTAGAGTCAGCCGCTTCAGCTACTCAGCATTTGTTAAATGGAAGGCTACTAAACACTCCTTGCAATACTGAGTAATGAGCACGTCTGTATCTTGTCTGGAGGAGTACATGCATTAAATATTTTTATCAGGCTCTCTGGTAGGCAAACAAGACCAGATTTGCAAAAAAATCACTCAATTTGATTTTACCTTAAACAAATAATTACATTTTAAGTTATGGTTCACTGTCTAGAATATATTATCCCTTGATCCCATGAAAGCGACATGAATCATTTTATTGTAAAGTTTGCAAGGGCACACGTAAAATCACTTAAGCAACTTGATTTAATTTTAAAACAAATCTGGATATAATACGCTGTGAATTTTAATGTGCCCGTCACAATTACTCGCACCACAGCCTACACGAAAGGCCCAAACGTAATTAATGTCTCTTAACGCGGACCGCATCATAATTAATATAATTAAACTTTTTGGTTGAAAACGTTTTTTAAGTACCTGCTATTTGTTTGCACAGAATTTTTGGGGTAAATGTTAAAAAAAAAATTAACGAATAAAATCGTAAAACATTGTGGCTAGTAGACCCAGCCGAGATCTTCATTTCTATAATTTATTAGTAGCGTCTTGACAGACAGATATTTGAAGTAGGTACGGAAGCCTTAAAAAGAAAATAAAATAAAAACTTTTAGAAGTATAATTTTCAGTCTCAATATTTTTGTTAAGTCCAATGTATGCGAGATGTTTTACAAAGAAATTATATACCTTCCTTCCTATACTTAGAAGTTCACAAGGAATATTAAGTTGAGTAGAAACGTGCAATGAATTTATGTAATAAATCTACTTTCCTTGCGTAATAAACTGGAAGATAAAGGAAGCTAAGCGCACGGTATGTTTATTTAAGTGATGTCTTATAGTAAACTATAAATTGCCTTGTGCGTCAGAGATATTCGTAATCACTGCCAACCTTTGAATTGGCAATTCATGTTTCTGAAAACCGTTTGATGATGCCGGGCTTTTCAGAAATACACACGTGGTTACGACGATGCATCTTTGGGAAATGATTTATGAATACTGGCGTGGTAGAATAAATAAACTGTCATTATGTAGTATATTTTATGACTTCTAAATGGAGATTAATACGTAAAATGTATATTCAAGGAGATGAAGAGTATCCACGTCAATGGTTGCCTATTCTTATAGACTGAAATCCCTTTTTAATTACATTACAGTCTAAATTCTTTATACGTTTAATTGTTGAACCAATATCATATTTAACATATTTATTATTACTATATTAAAAATTTGTTTACATTAATGTAATTCGTTCACATTTTAGTATAGCAATACTTCGTAAGCTAATCATAGATTGTGGGCTGTAGGACCAACCATAGAATACAGTAGAGAATCCTCTTTCGTTTCTAACCTTGTAATATTTATGTCTTAATTGAAAAACCCCATTGTTCTTTGTATTTTTACACGTTTTAAAATGAAATAATTGGTACATCACACTCGTAGTTCGATTTAAATTCGACAAAATTAGTTCACCAATTAATGTGTTTGTTAGGACTTAATTATCCTTTTCTTTAAAAGCTAAGGAAATATCGTAACGAAACCTGCATACCCGAAAATTGTCAATAATGTTATCGAAGGCTTCCAAATCAATAGTACATACTAGGTCAGAGTGATGACCCAGGGTCTAACCGGCCTCATGTTATGGGCCCATGACCAGTTCTGGGATATTAAAAAAAGGGTCTTGAGTTACATCATTTTGTTATAGGGTAGATTTAAAAACATATTTCCAAAATTAATATAGTTAGATATTTCGCAGTCTGCACTCAGAGACTACAAATTCATTCTCCATCGTGAAGGTGCATTTATTTTATACCGCGAATAGCCTGATCTGCAATAGTCGACACACGGAGTAGTCCAAAGCATTAAGTCACGTTTTGTGGTCAGGTCGTTGGATCCAAAGGTGGTAACCGCATGCAATATCCGTTTAATATCACGATGTTGAACCGTCTGTCATACGGTCTTAGAATCAGCGGGTTTGGTTTGAGCTGTGGTACATCAAAACATTTCCAATTGCTCCTGTACAATTCTATTAAGGATTAATTTGCTTTAAAGAACGGAATGTTTCACCCTTTTCAAGACACTATGCAGATTAGATTTAAATAACTTTAAAACGAGTGTAGGTGAAAATTAAGGAGTATGTTAAATATTATTTCATTCCTTGTGGAGTTGGCAGAGAAACGAAGTGTTTTTTCTTACTAGTTTGATAGTCTACACTGATTATTTAATTTTCTTTTACGAGAATTACCGCATTTATAGTTCAGGTAAGTTATATTTGGTTACTGGAGAAGAAATTTTCTTGCCGTAAATTATTGAACGTTGCATACCATTACATTTTTCATATATCTGTCACTGCCTTTTTTCAAAACCTGTGCCCCCAAATTAATCAAAAATACAAATGCCGTAATTAACCGGTAACCGGTATTTCCTAGTTACCTGTCTTGATATGAAACCTTTTAATTAATCTTCTGCTGTAAGACTGTATACCTAACTATTACTTACTGTAAATTTTGAGTAAATTTGAAATGAAATAAAACTGCTTAATTAACCGCTTACTGCAAAGCCGGACATATAAGAACAATATTTAAATAAGCAATAACATTTTATGAAACGCTTCTATATTATCTACTTACGTTATCTATGCCAATGGTTAACACGCACAGGAATATTTAATCATCACGCATGTAATATTTATTGTACCGATTCCTGGTATTAGGAAGATTTTTGTAAGTGAAGTGTAAAGTCCCGATACATTTATTCAGTATTTATTATAATTATAGCCTGACCAGGAAAATAAAAAACCTCGTCATGTTGCTGAAAAAACATGGACTTAATTTATTTTACTGGTAAGAGTAGTTTTGAAACAAAAACGTTGTTGATTGCTGACAAATTAAGTTTGTGATATTTGTATGTGTTGTTGCCTAAAAACTATCCATAGTTGTGAGAAAAAAGTGGTTAGCAATGTATTTAACTATTTGTCAAAAAGAAAGTCTGAGGGATTGGACTATGTTTCTCTTACTATCATTACAGATTTAGTTTTCAACATGACTGATAAGTAGGTACATCTTATACTATGCACAATGTAATGTGTGTGTGTATTGGCCTTGGCCTTAATATCCTTGGAACTGAATTACAATCGTAATAGTTTCGGATATAGTAAAAGGAAAATTTACTTCAAAGAATATTGATGTCGATAATATTACCGTCCTTTTGCAATTTCGTTTTGAGGCAAATATTAGATATTACAAAAAAACATTATAGGTAAATACATAATGTTTTTATTTTTTTATATAAATAATTCTAGTATCATGGGTCACACAATACTAGTATTTTTGTTAACTCCTCCAACTGAAAATTTTGATTCAAATTCTGATAATTCGTAATAAACACCATATTAGCTTTGATGGTTTCATTTCCTTCATTTTCCTACATTGCATGCTTTGACCTGGATTATTATTCTGATACATTATATACTTTTATATAATACGTATATGAGTTTATAAAAAAAAATCTTCGTTGAATAAGTCCAACATCAAAAATATTCTTGTTTGAATGTCCAATAATTCACCATAGTATTCATTCACAAGCTTATGTCCTAGCACCCGTGCTAATTTTTAACCCCCGACGTGCAGTCTTCTATCATTGGTCTAACAGAGCAGACGCGTCGCTAAAAGTACTCGATAACCTACCCACTGTGATAAGATGTGTTAAAGTAGTTCACGCTGAAACTAAGTATATAAAGCTGTCTACCAAACAACTGAAAACCTTGCAAAACTCTCCTGGCATCGAGTAGAGCTGCGACGACTGCCAAAAAATTTCTCACGCAGATCATTCTTCTTAATTACAAATGACAACGACGGGGACAATGAATGAGACGATGGGTTATATGGGTTTTATGTTAATAATGTAAACGATCATCCGTAACAACAAAATAATCGTACCATATCTATTCATCGAATAATCGTGAAAATGATGCATATCTGAAATGTCTATATATACCTTTAGTTCTTTGAGCTTCAAGTTATGATATTGAAAGTCACCGATTATTTGTTTTATTTTAATTTTATCCGATGATAGAAATTACATTACACACTTTCTAGTGCAGTCGGTAGAGCAAATGTGATGTGACGAACTATTTTCGTATAAACAATTTTTTTTTTTTTTTTTTCTTTGTTGAAAAAAAAAAGAGGAACAAAAACGCTCATTTCAACTTTCCTCTTGAAGGTTTACACCTCGAGTTAATTACAAAAATGTGTCGTAAAAGAGGCATTTTTCATCAAAATTTGCAGTTTTTGAATTTTCACGAAAATTCTTATCATAAGAATCACTGCGCAACCTCTACATATTGTTCTATAGGTTGTTCCTGATCGATTCCTACCAAAAACGTAATTGTGCAGAGTCACAACCAAAATTGATAGGATTTGAAGCTCCACCGACTGTACTATTCCTAACCAGGCACGTGCCATTTACTCCAATATGAGGATGTTGAAAAGAACAATGGTTTTATGTTAAATAATGTAGAGTAAACGTTCATACGGCATGTTTACAGTTATCGATATCAAAAAATACGAAAAGGCGCACCAGACTCTCTCACTCAACAATCTTTTAAACACGTGAAAACTATTCAACATTGAGTATAATTACTGTACTAAAAGGTTGGAAACAAGTACTGGTTAACAGTACTTATACTAAAAGGATTGATTAAGGTGCCTTCCGAGCGTCTCATGTCTCAGTCATGATGATAAAATCAAAATGACTAATAACATTTTACAACATCAATGAAGGAAAATAACAAGTTACTTGGCCGCAAAACCTAAATTGACAATATATAGGCATATTTATTCAAGATAACAATACGCGCGTTAGTAGGTAACAAGATTGTGATTCATTGCTTTTGTTAGGTTTTCTTAGAAACTGCTACACAGTGTAATGTATTATAGTTTTAATCCATAAGTATACTATGTGTTTTCCCCGGATTAACGATTTTGTCTCTGTTTGGGGGCACTTACAATTGAATTTTTGAAATAGTTGCTATTTACTCAAACTCTTGTCTTAGCACATTGGCTAATGGTCTCCATGGGAGACGGCAGCTACTGTACTCCAGGGCTCGGGTTTAAAGGGGGTTGAGCTCGCTTCCTAGTCTTATAAAACTTCAGATATAGATTTGCCGGAATAATGACATGTGAATGTTTAATTTGTATGGGGCCATTGTCCTGTTCTGTACATGCTCCAGCTGCAGAAGATAGCCGAAACATTCCTGCTGTCGGGAAGATTGTTATGGCTTTTGTTATCCTTACTTTAATGTTTTTTAATTAAAGTATTATTACTCATTTATTACCACTACAGTAACAAACAATAAAAGGTCAACCGCTTTATCGCAAGTCCTATGTCTCAACTGTTACGCTTTGTCTATGTTCATGGAATTTATTTTTGGGGGTTATCCTAATTCCATTCAAACTCGGGCTTGACTTGCGTACGCTAACATTACTGTTGATCGCTAAAAGAACGAGGTTTAGATAAACGTAATTTTGTGGAGGCAAATTATTTATTATCAGCTACAATTATTTATCGCTTAAAGATTTAAATGAGAAGCTCGGACAAATACGTGGTCACTTATTCGAAGTATTTTGCACGATGCATACTAAATATAGTTTAAGGAAAATTATGGCATTCCCCTTTTTTATTCGATTGCAGTTGCATATTGGGATGTGATGTGAATAAGGTTAAATTGATTATTATAGTTTATTTTCCTTATCTTCCGGAAATTTATCTTGCTTCATAGCTGTCAACGGCGGACGAAGACGGATAAAGAAAAAGTGTAGCAAGTGACAATTAAGCTTACACGTATGAGAAGTAGATGAAATTAAATAACATAAATAAAATCATCATCAAATAATGCCAATGTCAAAAAAATAATGGTCTACAATTTGTATACGTTATAGCCTTTGTAATTTGTTTTTGTTTCGTAGCGAGTGCAATTTAAACAATTAAACAATGTTAATGATGTGATTGTAAGTCTTGAAAAAAGAGCCTCAATGTCAAGGGGAGTGCAAATTAAATAGACAGAAACTATTAATAGTTCTTAATTTTATTAAAAACTAGCTGCCCCGACAGACTTCGTTTCGTCCAAAGTTATTGATTGACGTCAAATGTTTGACAGCAGGGATATCTGTTTTAATTATTATTTACTCTGTGGTTTGAATAGGAAAAGAAAAGTGTTATTTTTACTATTTTACATAAGAACCTTCCTTATGCCTGAAAGAAAATAGGAAAAAAAATTAGCCGAAGCTCTAGCTCGCTCGATCGAGTTTTGCGCTTAGCAACACATTTGGCCATTCATTTTTATTTATATGGATTAAACATGTATAATTAAATATATTTGAAGTTTGTTTAACTAGGGTAACAATATAATCATTATCATATTATTTAACTTGAAATTTAACTATTTGACATGACTTGGTTAGATTTAGTCAAACACTTTTAAAGAATTAATGGATGGTTATAACTATTTTAATATATCGTATCGTAAGTCTATTTAAAACAATGTTTGCATCTAAATATTAATTAAAATCAAATATTTACAAAATAGAAAACGTATCGTGGGCTCTGTGAATCACATGCCCTTTGCTTTACTGACAATGTCACACTAATTCATTGTTTTACGTTCGTGACTTGAATTAGCGGTAGCTATAAAAAACAATAGGTATATTGTTTTTTTATGATACTTAACGAACGCCTCTGCTTTTGAACACGGATATAAACCCGCTTTACACTCGAAGCTACTGATGTTTTAGACTTGAGCCCCGTGTACATTTAAAAATGGATGGAAACATACATTGTGTTCATTGCTATGTATCTCCACGGATGAGACGTACCCTTTTATCAGTGCAAAACGACTAAATACATTTTTTAATACAGGCATGGATGAGACCACTAGCTGTAAAGTATCGAGACTACCTAGTTTAGTGCGCATACTATGTCAATAATATGGTACTACTGGCTAGGTGCACAATTTCTCAAAAATATATTTTTATTGTATTTAATGATAAATAAAACATTTAAATGCTTTTTTGCTGAGATAACCTACAGTTTAAGAAAAAAAATGTTTATACTGGCTTCTACCTAGTGTTTTCATAATACCTATTGAAATTGTAACGGGTTTCCAACGAGTTGTAGTACAATTTAGTGTATATTGAATTTTTGTTCATTTCTGGCATTTTTGACGTATAGCTGATGGTTATTTTTGACCATCAATGCCAAATCCAGCATCCATTGCTTTTTACTGTTTTTTCTCAATAACATAAAAAAGTTCAAAAACTAAAACTGACTAAACCCGACTGCTGATAAAAATGCAATCTAAAAACTACGAATAAAGAAAATAGTTCTTGACTGAAATTCTTATCTACCAATACCTTATTCAATTATGTATAATTTAATAAGGAAATTACTTATGTATTTCAATTTAACGTATAGGTAGATAGATAGATATAGTCATGCTTAGAGGATAGCCGTGGTCGTATGCCACCTTGGGTTGCTTACTTAAAAGGACAATGAGACATGCGACCACGGCTATCCTCTTAGCATGACTATATCTATCTATCTCCATCTATCTATCTACCTATACGTTAAATCCAGGTTATTCTCTAGGATACTTAAGTTATCCAAACGTAATCATTCGGAATAGCACACAAGGCTTGGATCGATGGCAATAACAACATTGCCTAAGACCTCTACGTTCGACTTTCACTAACAAAAAATAACTTTTGCAAAAGTTAACAGTTATCATTATTATTATTAAGGTTTTTGAAAGAAAATCACACGTGCCACTCAGCTCTTCTATATTTGTAAATCAACATGGTACACGACTCGAGCCTAGTACCTCCTTAAATTGAGAATTAAACCCCAAGTTGAAAACATTGCACACACCTCAGATGATAACCCGTAGCCAATTCAGTAAATTAATTCAATATAATTTCCACCACAAAACATGAGTAATATTACACATGGTAATTATGATATCTATCATCGTAATAAACATCAAAGTTCGAAGTCCAATCAACATTTGGTTTTCCCAAAACAATTGCGACTAAATAAATGTGAACTCAGGCAGGTTGTGTTGCCTGAGTTCACATTTATTTAGTCGCAATTGTTTTGGGAAAATCCAATTATGATTTGACTTCGAACTTTGATGTTTATTACGATGATAGATATCATAATTACGGTGATTTAAACCACATGATTTATGATTGACATTGAGATTGTAGGAAGGAAATCTATCATACCAGTGAAAATATAACCATGTCGTCTTATGACCCCAGGATATGCCTATTATTATTATTATTTGCCGTTACGAAAGTTGGCCACAAATTTCACTTTATTTTGTTAGTAGTTTAATTCGGGTGACCCACAATGTCATCCTCTTCAATTAGTGTGTTTTCTACTATTTGTCTGCTTATTAATAGAAGATAATTTGACGGATACGAATTAAAATAAAATAAACGACTATCAATTTGCAGAACAAAAATTACATTAAGTACTTGATAGGGATTGTTCCCTAATACAATGCTGAATATTTTTTTGGCAGATACAATATCGAAGCATACATTTTAGTAAAAATAAGATGACATTGTTTATTGTGTTCCAGACTTTTTTTTATTATATGGGGGGCAAAGGAGCAGACGGGTCACCTGATGGTAAATGACTACCGCCGCCCATGGGCACCTGTAACTCGAGAGTCACAAGTGCGTTGCCGCCCTTTAAGGTGGGAGTAGGAGAAGAGGGGGAGGGGGGAGGGGGAGAGGGGAAGGATGGGAATAGGGGAGAGAGAAGGGTTAGGGCCTCCGGTAACGCAATGCAAGCATTGCTTCACTGCCGGTTTTCTGTGAGGCCGTGGTATCGAGCTGGAGTCGAGCCGGCCCATACGTGCCGAAGCATGGCTCTCCCACGTAAGACGCACTTATGACGCCTAGAGTACATTACTAGTTTTGTTGCATTCTTTAAGTAAATAAATCATAGCATAGTAGTATACCTACTGTAGATGAACTAATTTCTAATATTTTTTCTGCTTCATAAGTAAATATTATAATTTATAATGATAGGCATTATTTTAAATTTTCATTAATGTTATACGTCAAATAAGTAAATAATGGTGATTATTCATGTTTCATATTTTTTTATTTCTAAATTATGAGCTTCACTTTGAATTCAATGTTTTTCAGAGGAAATCGTTTTTAAATTACTAATATTTAATTTATTTTACACTGGGGTGGAGAGTAGAAACGGTGGCTTAATAAATCCCTCTAAATTTAACTAAATCGTGTACTTACAACAAATTATTGAACATTCTTTGTTTCTTTAATACTTGATGGTGATATAGGTACTGTTACAATTCATATATTTTCGGTACTGCGTAACTTCACAAACGGTGGCCATGTTTAACGTCCCTTGAAGGATAAGCTGAACCTTTAATTAAGTTCTAATAACGTAGCATTCACACAAAGTAAAAGAATAAATATCACGCAATAATAATCACGAAAATTAGTAGGTAGTTCTATACGCACTACGCATAGTCGATCTTAAAATTACAAGAAAACTAATGGTTGACCTTAATTTACTTTTTGATAAGAATGAGGTTAGTGAGAATTTAATTTTATATTAATAACGTCTTCTTAAATATAACCTCACCTCTTTCTACTTACACCCGCGCTAGCTAAGCACTAAAATATTGTTAAGCGGGTGACAGACGCACGAGCTTTAAACTTGCGGTTTTATAATACGCGTACTTACTCGGCTCTACATCGACTAAACACGATGAATTACTTCATACTGTTGCGCGATGTCAAACACCAAAGAGCTTTTATGTTATTTAGGAGTAATATTATATTACGTTATGAAAAACAACAAAATATGTAAAAGAATAAGTAGCTAACCAAAAAAGGGCGTTAGCCATATATGAATTTACTAGCAGCGCCCCGCGGTTTTACTCGCGTAAGTCCCGATCCCGTGGGAATATCGAGATAAGCCTATGCGTTAATCTAGGTCTTAGGTATCTACATACCAAGTTTCAACGCAATCGGTTTAGTGGTTTTTGCGTGAAAGAGTAACAAACATCCATCCATCCATCAATCCATCCATCCAAACTTTCACATTTATAATATTAGTGGGATTAACTATTTACGTGTGCCTGAGCTACTGTATGAAAACCTCTAAGTTCCGTAAAAAATCGATTATTAATATCGAACCTTTTAATTTCTTATTTCATCTTTGCAGAAAACATTGTCAAAGGATGACAAACTATAATTTATTTATTAGTGATATTATTTACACGTGTGAGGAAATAACAAGTCGTAGCAGATTACTTTGAACTTTGAGCCCGATAATATCGTTCGAATCGAAGAATTTTACGACTTTTATAAAAAAACAAACATTGGTTATTGCGTTTAAGGTATAATCTCCTACAGGAAAATGTACGTCTTGAAAGACCATGGTCAAATTTACCCAGATTCTAGTAAATTGACTACACAAAATATATATTTATATTTTTTATTAATATATATATTTTTATATTTGACGTCCGGTCCTTCGCCTTCCGCATCCAATCCATCTCTATAACAGACAATGTACCTACATAAACCAACTAAATTCTTGATGCTGTAATGATAACAAACAGCAAAAATGACAGCGTCACGGCTATTTTTTTTTACGGGGAAACTCGGTATGCCCAAGTTTCCCCATCTAGATAGTTTAGGTACTCTTATACCATTTATTAGGTTAAGTAGGAAAATTTAAGTTAAAAATGACATCACTCTAAAACTTTTGAACGATAGCTAAGGCTGGTAGTTACAGCTCCGACCTGGATTAGTACTAAACAAAAGTTTTACATAGTTGGCAACTTGTTATCTTACTAACTCACAAATTAGGACTTCTCAGACAGTATCTGAAGATTAAAATCCTTTTTCATATCTTATATCCAGTTTGAAAGTAAAAAACTTACAAAATAAGTACCTAAACACTCTAGCCATAAGAATTTACTTAATAAAGTAACAGACTGATCATTCATTATATACGAATTACAAAAAAAGACTATACTGAAACAGAGAGTATCAATTACTAAAACTCTGCTGATATGCATGTTTAAATGAATAGGGATATAATAATCCCATTCTCTAACAACAATTTTAATTTTTTCTGTATCTGGGCACAGATTACTGAGTAGTTACTGCGTAACAGATAAATCACTGCCTACAAAAATATCGATGGGAAAGACGAGGCAATTAAAACGCCTACCGTTTTAATTGCCTACTCTTTCCCTAGCCCCCAACACCGCTTGCGAAAATGAACTTAAATCTTTGTAAGCACGATTATTATAGAGCGCACGGCTGCGTGGCCCTAAGTGTGGTGAATTACCTTCTCAATATATACTAAGGAAAGAGTAGGCAATTAAAACGCCTACCGTTTTAATTGTCTTCTCTTTCCCATCGATATTTGTGGCGTAGCCGTAAGTGTGGTGAATTACCTTCTCAATATATACTAGGGAAAGAGTAGGCACTTGAAACGCCTACTGTTTTAATTGCCTACTCTTTCACTAGCCCCAAACACCGCTTGCGAAAATGAACTTAAATCTTTGTAAGCACGATTATTATAGAGCGCACGGCTGCGTGGCCGTAAGTGTGGTGAATTACCTTCTAAATATATACTGTTTTATAAAAAACAAAAAATCTATGTAAAATACTTTACTATATCGATACGATCTCGAATACTTAACGTTTTTCATACTTGAAGCTATCGGCACCTACTGCGCATGACTACGTATAAGGTCTGCGGGCGGATCATTGGCCGGTAGGTATTTAGCGCGCGCAAGTACATCGAGTGAAATAAGCCTGGTCTGGGTGTCATTTATCTATAATATGTATTCTAATATCAGTCTGGTTACAGGCACAGGCTCTGCTTACTTTACAATCAGAGGACCGAGTGTGGCAAGTCTCAAGTTTTTATTACTATTCCATTTATTCATTTCAATTACATATAAATTTATTTTTCAAATACATTTAATATGTTTATTTAAAAATGTATGTATTTAAAAATATAAAAAATAGTTGATCGCCTACATCGGGTACAGGGATACAGACACCCGTGGTGGTTAGAAAAATCTAGGAGGAGAACTGCCTTCTGATGCGTCCCTTGATCCAGCCATCTAACGCGAGCCTCTTAAGGTTGTGGCTCGTGCCTTGATACCCATGAGCGGATATGAGTTGATATGACTATCGGAACAATGATCACTAAATCGACATACCACATATCGACAATCTCGTGAAACATCTTACTAATATTATAAAGGCGAAAGTTTGTGAGAATGTATGAATGTTTGTTCCGCTCTCACGCAAAAACGGCTGCACGGATCTGGATAAAATTTGGCACAGAGATAGATTTTAGTCTGGAATAGTATTTAGGCTACTTTTTATTCCGGAAAATGTACTGTTCCCGTGGGATAGTCTAAAAGTCTCGGGCAACGGCTAGTATCCAAATATTTTATTTGTTTTCCTATTTCTACTTTCACGATTCTCGTCATGAAGAACGGTGATAATGACAACTTTTGCGCAGCGCTCTAATCGATATATCACCACTTTATCAGGCTTATTGGCAACAATAGTTCTGTCAGTGATAGTAGATCGATCCCAAGACAATGTGGCTCGACTGTTTTCGAGAATTGGGTCGAGCACATTTATGTGTGGTACCACATAGGACCTGTGGTACCTCTTAATTTACAAGATTATAAATTAAGGGCAAGTTGTTGAAATACAATACTGGTCACTTGGTTGGGCCTGTGCAAATATTCACCGTTGGCAGGATGAAAATAACCAGAAATAATATGTCTGATAGATTCAGTGGGACGGTAGCATGCCTGACAGATGTCAACGCAGAATACGTACCATCTCTCGGGATATATTTTCGATGGTTATGCATTATAATAACTATGTCCATAATTGCAAAGACAAAAACCTTCGGTTTCTCCGAAGAGATCACCAAACCTTAGCAAAGATGTGGATGCTATTAAATCTATAAGTACGTACCTACTTTTATATTTAATTTATCTTATTTGACATTATGTTTGACATTTGGTTATTGAAATTATTGGTTAGAATTGTGAATTAAAATCATTTTAGGACCTACATTATTTTGTATGTAGGTCTTAAAATGATTTTTATCTGATATTGTATGCTTATGTTGTAAATTATTGTTAGGAATTATTCCCATACGTGTATGTAACTTTTTTTTATTACCATTATAAATTGTTATATTCAGACACAATTGTAATAAATTGTTAATGAATAAAAAAAATATATCAGGCCCAAATAGGGCGCAGTAAAAATTACCATGGAGCTTTTTGCCCTTCCATGCCTCTTTGCTATCACTAGTACTGTACTGTAGGTTTGTATTAGTTATTTTTAGAAAGAGCGAGCTTAGTGAGTCCGTTGTCTACTGCGACTATGTTTTGATGTTTGGGGTCTTAATATTTAAGAGACCACGAACCCCAAAACGTTCATGGGACATATTCCACGTTCATTACCGAAGAACGTCGGTAGCGCATTCAAAATGCAGTACCTAAGCAGTGTACGGAATCTCCTGTCGAGCGCTTCTAATTCGGACTGAGTTCTTCTAAGTATAGCATGACCGTGATAAAAGAATTAAGTACTTTCTCAGGCGTTCGACGAAGCACTTGTTTCATACTAGATTCAGGTATTTGAAGTGACTGTGAAATATCCAGATACTTGTAAGTTTTAGTGACAAAAAGAATTCTGGGTTTTGTTGAATCTGAAATTTCAACTTCTACAGATTCTACAATCACGCATTTTCTTACATGTATGTCTGCATATTTTTCCACACCAAATTCCATTCTGATAGTTACTAAATGTTTCAGTTTTTAGTAAAAAAATCAATAGAATTAACTGGGGCAAATGGGTTTCAATTCATCCATGTAAATGTAAAGAAGATGACATATAACTCGATCACCTTTCTGCAACTACTTTACTCTGAACTCTAGTACTCGGAGGTTTCAAAGTTAGACAGAACCACGAGGGACTCAGACTGTCACTCTGAAATATACCCCGCCCGAGAGACGAGTATATTGATCAGTCTATCATTTACCGCAATCTATGGACATCTTGGATGGTGAAGGACCGTCCTCCATTGTCCCGTACAGGAATTGAAGAAAGTGTAAAGAGTTGTGTCAATTTTATAAAACTCTAGCACTTTCAAAAGGTATGTATCTGGAACCGAGTCATACCGAGTCACCGAGTTAAGAGGAGCTCCTTAGTGCCAGGGGTCCCACCATTAAATTTGGTAATGACCGCTTCGGTAAAGAACTAGTGACATCTTCTTTCACAATGGCTATTGTTTCCATTCAAAATCAAAATCAAAATTATTTATTTTAAGTAAACACATTGTAGGTATTTTTGAATTGTCAGGAGGAGTCAGTCAGTATAAGTCGGTCGTGAAGCTAGTTGCCTGTTCCAAAACGTAGATCTTATGGAGAAGAACAGGCAAGAAACTCCAAGGACACTCTTTTTTAACATGTTTTTTTTTACAAACTTGTTACCTTGCTTATAAGTGCAATTTAATGTGAGGACAATGTAACATAATATTGTTCTAAAATCAAAAAGAAAATCACAGAGCTGCTAGGCAACATAGAAAATTAACTTAATACTTGTGACTACACAGTTCTCACATGTACAATTCAAATTTTTCTAATTAACAAGAAATAAAAAGCGTATAATAACTACAATATCAACAGTGTATAAAATAACATCAATGTTCTATAAAATTAACAATGTCAATAATAATAATCAAGGTGTTAATAAATCTATACGTCAGATAAAAAACAAGACCTCAAGTACCTACTCATTGACAGTGTAACCGCAGCAGGACTGGCATTTTGCCAAGCATTTTCTCATCTAAATAATGATCTAGTTTATAATATGCTCGTTTACACAGCGTGCGTTTTATACAAGTTTTAAATTTCTTCTCATTTAGTTGATGAATATTATCAGGTATTTTATTTTCTAATTTAACGCATTACCCCATAAAAGATGTTTTCACATTTCTTTTATATACTCTCAAGAGTGTTCAATATCTCGCATCCAATCTCCTTCTGTATGTGTAACAGGAACCGACCAGATGTTAGGCCAAAATGTTTTTGTAGAATCATCATCTGGTAAATGCCCATCACTCGCACAGTGACGCTGTTGCTCCCATTTTTGGTAAACCCAACTCTTTTTTCCTTGGAACATGCGATTATATCGATCAATGCGTTTTTTTTGTTGTTGAATTCAATTTGCCCACGCATAAACTTTGTGCTTTAGATAGTCTATGCACTTTGTGAAACATGACGAGTATTGTATAGGACTAATGTCAGTCGTCAAGAACTGTCGCTTCACAAAGTGCATCACTTTCGGTCATGTATTGCCCGATCTAAAGCAGATTAGCTTGCCGATGACTGCCCTAGTCTCAGCAATATGACGCTTGATTCTACACTGCCAGGCTGACACAGCAGATTTGATTTGATTGATTTGAAGAACAATAATTAACTCCAGCGACTACATAGCAACTCGACATACTGCGATAGCAGCGCATGAAAAATATGGGACAGCTGTGTCCCATATTTTTCATGCGGGCCATGTCTGTTGCCTATCTTTTTTAATTTCGTCCTGTTATGCAGATTGTTTTAACGCTGTATCAATTTATTCGTAGAAATCATAAGCCGTACCTACATCGAATATGACAGTAATCTCTTACATTTAAATACAATGCATTTAAAAACTTATTTTTGAATATAATTTTTTTGCGTTCATTCTTATATCTATTGTCCTTAGGATTAACCTTCAAAAAACCCATGAGTAGGTACGTCTATCATGATTTATTAACTGGTCTTGTAACAAACCGTGACACGTCACAGTCATGTTCATTGTAAAGATTATAGGCATGATACACAGTAATATCATCGACTAATAAATATATGTATAACTGAACATCTGGCTATCACGGGCAATGATAAACATGTCAAAGTGCATAAAGTATTTACGTCAAGTCTTGCTTGCAAGTCAACGCTTGCCCTACATGTATAGATAGAGCGCTACGTACTACAAAGTCGACAAATATATTTTCTTGCTATCGATCCATTCTTAGAATACACTTTTGATTTCTTTGCAGAATAATCCCCCCATTTTTTCAGTTTTCCCTGCGTTTATGAGGTCTTAGTCAGTGACGTCGTAACATGGTAAAATTATTTTCCAAATGCAAAGAACTGGTATTTCCAAAGATTAGCGCGTTCAAGCAAAAAAAAACAAACTCTTTCGTTTTATTAATATCTAGCGGCCCAATGAACAATTACCTGTCTTAGTAGATAGAAATTGGGTAGATATTATTTATTTTAATGCCGGGTATTATTTATTCATACCCTTGTGCCTCTCCCGTGCCGACCGTCTTGCCAACGCTAACCGTGCGTCGCGCGATATTAATTTAAATTAAATTGTTGAAAGGACAAATAAATATTATTATGTTTTATATTGAATACTTAATATTTCGTTAATTAATATGCCGGCAGTATGCCTCGTAATTAGTTTTTTGATGGGCCAATTGTTATTTAATTTTTCAAATTATTAACTTTTTTAAGTATGATCAAAACTTGATAGAAAATAGTCATGAATGTGAGTTATCTTTAAAAGGTAGATATATTACTGTCGCAGACTTTTTTCAGAACTTTTCATGAGGAATAATTCAGCCATATATGGTTTCTATTTACGCAGCGCACGCCGTAGAAACCCTCAAGAGGCACGTTTTTTTTCCGAATTAGTTGATGAATATCGTGATGAATAACTGTGGCTAATTTGCACATACATACATAGTATATAGCTTACGTCCATCTGAAAAATAAGATATTTTAATAGGAATGTTTATGATTGCCATAAATGTTATAAACGCATGTATAAACGTACGTACATAAGTTTTGTTGTATGCAAACTAGATATCATAGTATTGTGACTTGAAGTCATATCATTCTATAAACTCTGATTAATGTTAAAAAACTAATTTGGTGGCACGAAATCGTTTGTTCGATTTTTAAATTAATTTTCTAACTGAAAATGGCGGGCTTCTCTCGTTATGACAGTCAGTGATTATTTTGTAGAACTTTAGGCGTGGCTTAATTAAAAAAATATATTGATTCAATATGAAATAACTATTATTTAGTTCTACACTACATACACTATACAGTTGATAAACACCAAACTACACAAGAAGACACTCCTTAAAGAAAACTATAATGAAATGATCACTGCATTATGTAAACATAGTTGTGGAATAACCTACTACCGTTTAGTCTGGGGGCGTGTTACTCCAGATATAAATTGCTAACACTTAAATACGTCATACCATCCACCAAATTAAAAGACCTTGCTTCATGTCTACTCTTAACTAAAACAAATTTAAGTCTAAAGATGAATCAAGTCACCGAAGGTCTTGTTAATCTGGTCTTTGACTGACGCTACAAACTAAGTTGTTTCTGACGTCAAATCAGTCTGCAATCGAGTTCCCCGCAACGAATATAAGGTTTTTACGTAAGCTTATGAATGGATTAGAAGTGTTCGAACTAATTATCATGTTTATTCATTCGCAGAGTTGTCTCTGTTATCACTGTTTAAGTTATTTACTGTCAACAAGAAAGATATTTTTATTAATTTTAGAAATGATGTTATTGATATAACATTTAAAGTAATATAAATATTGAGTTTCACATATGTTCAACATGATGTACTATTAAGATCCGGTTTTAATGTTATGGGTTTAGGGTTTTTATAATTACTATGTAAAAGCTTTTCATGTCTCACGTCTAAATGTATAACATAGCATAGACACTCATAAACGCGACATTAAAGATATTATTTATTATGTATTTGCCTTAACTTATCAAGTATCTATATATCATTTCCAACAATGTGAAAAGGCTTTACCAAATCTGAATATAATCTCAGATAAGAATAAAATCTTTGCAATCTTAATTCTATATTTGAATCATCTAAACCTTCTAAGCTCTATGCCCTTGCACAATGAGGATTCCATATTTAAACTCTGCTCCGCTGTATGAAGTCACAGTCATACAGTGTGCATACAGCAAACCGGTAGACACTAAATAAAAATAAGTTTATTCACTCTGCTAACTTATTTGAGCGTGGACACTTTATCTATATGGTAAATATAAGCAAATATATGAAAAATATAATAACTATTATTGATATTGATACTTTCAGATGTTGTAATCTTTGATGACTTACTTATTCACTGTGTAACTTTTGAATGTCATCGCGTACCTAGTGCAAAAACAATCTCGGTACAAATAGAATTGCAATTATATTTACTCCATCACTTTTTATATTGTTTTAAGCGTCTTCAAAACTTGATTTGTAATTCCAAGGCGTGATAGCCGGTTAAGAGGCAAAAAAATCCTAATGTTAATTTATAATTAAAACTTCCACTAATCAACATTATTATGTGTAAATAGTTGTAATAGATTTTTTACTGAATTTAGTTACGGTTTGCGACTCTCCTGAAACGGTTTTTCCAGTTTGATTTTTTTAGAGTGCAATTTTCGAAATTACCCTTTATTTAGTAGATTAGATAACTAATTTAATTTACATATTTAATTTATATTATATATTTATTTTTATTGTTTTACAGATAATGGCCGTCTGCAAGATAACTTTGGCGCTAGCCATCTTAATTGCCATCGTAAATGCTCAAAGACCATCTTTCGCCGGACTAAGGCCAATCGGATATCCCGAAATAGAAGTGGATCCTCTTGCCAATAGATTCGGTGAAGATGAGGACCTACCGATTGAAGCTAAAGGTGATAGGGGTCTCATTAATCGATTGAACGCACTGCCAGTTGATGAAAGGCCTTTTTGGTATCTGAACTGGAAACAGTACGAAGACTTTAGACGCCAACCACAGAACTATCCACAAAGACCAAACTCTTTTGTTGGAACAAAATAAAAAAAATATTACACACGAATACGTGTAAGTGAAACGTGAAAGAGAATATTAGAAGAAATTTGATTCTCGAAGCAGTGTGTCATATTCGACGTTCGATTTTGTAATTTTGTGTTTTCGTTTCTAATGATCCCACCTGTGATTCTAAATTTAAAGTGTTAAAAGGGTGTGTATGAAAAATTTTGTAAGTTTACCAGTAAAGTGCACCGTTTGAAATGATCAGTTAATCAATGTTTGTAAGAAATATCAGTGCACTTAAAGCGTATCTGGCCAATGACATGCATTTATTAAAAAAACTAGTTCGTATTGTTTTTGTGAGTGCTTACCAAAGCGCAAGTCAAGTTTGAAACGTTATTAATATTTTTTTTCAATTTTAAGTAGACTGTGTAATGTAATCGAATAGATATATTATATAAATAGATAGATTATATATACATATAGATAAGTACATGGAATTTTTAACTCAATGAGATGTATGTATTTCTCAGGTTCGATTAAAGCATTTAGACTGTACTTTTTATTCTGGACGCTGGACAATATTTGTCCCGAGAATGAAGATTTTAAATGACTAAATACTACTGTAGGCTTGTAGCTTGTGGTACTATTTAAAAGTATTATTTAGTGATAAAACTTTTTATTTTGAAAGTGTCAAAAGTAAATAAATTTGTTCTTGTTGTCAATTTTTTGTTTTGTTTCAATAGTTTCCATTAAAGTATATTGTGTATCATTAATACTAGCTAGCTTTCTAGCTAAGAAACACTTGTTTTTTTAATAATACAGCGTAATCATGATTAGAATGTTGTTAAAAGTATTTATATAAAAAATGTAATAGTAAATAAATTTGTTCTTGTTGTTAATTTTTTGTTTTGGTTTAATAGTTTCCATTACAGTATATTGTGTGTCATTAATATTATACATATAATATACCGCGTAAACATGTGTTATCTATCATTAGGCGTGCATTGAGAGCTCGGTCAATCGGAACCGGTTTGTAGGTTGCATATTGGTAAGTAACTGTTAGGTATAGACATCGAGAAAAAAAAGAAAAATATTTCTTTTATTTTTTCTCTCATATGCAACATTAAGATATAATAATAGAATATAATTTTGTTTTTTTTTTCCCGCATTAGGAATCACTCCTGTGTCGCGGGGACTCTGGTGGGAATCGAACCCACGACCTATGGCACAGCAGTCAGGGTCACTAACCACTAGGCCAACAGGCCAGTCCTTCTGTTTATTGCACAGCGTTATATTTTTTTAAAGTGACAACTTTTTTAGGCACGTTGTTGGGCATTTTTAGAGTAGGGAAAAAGCACCGAACTTACGTGACCGTCTTGCTTAGATACATGTGTGTGCATGGGCGTATCCAGCTTTTAGCCCGGGGGGGGGGGGGGCAAGCAAATAAAAAAATTAGTTAAAATTACCTTAGTACTACGTAAGCTTGCTAAAGCCAGGGGGGGCAACTGCCCTCCCCTGTCCCCCCCCCCCTTGGTACGTATTTGATACGTAAGCGGATGATGTCTAGCACAAATCTGTTTTCAGTCTAGGGAACGGAAGCCTTCTTCAGGGCTCGGAGGCGGTGAGAAGTAAAATAAGCTGTAATAATTTTAAATGATGGGTTTTCTGTCTCTTTACTCATTTGTAGTGGTGGACAACCCTTGTCTGCCAGGACTTCCAAGAGGCCCAGACTTAAGCAGACTATCGTAAACCATATAGCAGATGGACACAAATGTGTATAAAATGTGCTAACTTTTAAACTTTCGCGTTGTCGCGTTCCATGATATACTTAAATAGAAATAGGTATTACATATTACAGGCTGAGTACAGCCTGTGATCACGGCCAGTGCAGCCTGGTCGAAACGTCAGGCAATTCAGAGGTATGTAATACCTATTTCGTGATGGCGTTAAATCCCGTTTAAATACATTATTAAGTGTATAAAATGTGGTCATTAAAACATTGTTTAAATAACAAAAATAATTACATATGATTATGTAACGACTTTTTATACTGGTCTTTAAATGGTTTTTGTTTTTGTGTATTGACTATTGTTTGTAAAAACTTCTAACTCTATTGGTATCCGGTTTCAAGTAAAATAGGTACCCACTTTTTGTATTATTAGACTTAAAACATATAAAAGAACTATTTAAAATGAGTAGGTTGCCATGTTCATTCAATGATTTTAACAAGGTCATTGTGGCTAAAGTCTCGTTATTAGTCTACCTTATCAGCAATTTTTTTTAAGTAGGCGTAAGGTGGCGTGACGGGCATAATATATAAATATACTTATATTTTTACTGCTGCTGATGTTCTCGGTAAGCGCTTAACGGATTTAAATTGCTCGAATGCACTCTATTAAGTGAGACTTCAATTTCAAAAAAACGGGTAAAGTTCAGTCAATCTACACTAATAATTATAAAACTAAGGGTATTAGTTGCTCAGAATACGCGTACTCAAAATTACCTCAAACTTCAGGGCCTTTTAGCAGCTTTGATATTAACTAAACATTAAGATAGGTATTTTTGCCTTTTCAAACGTTTAACTAAATTTTTAACGTCACTAACTACATTTTAAGTATTGTAGGTAATTCTTTCGCGAATCAGTGACTGGCCATGCGATCAAGCGTCGATCACAATAAAATAAAAGATTTATGAGGTTTCTTACGATGCTCTTTTAATCATTTTAATCCTTACAACAACATTTGATGTGTTTTTCCTTTAATAAGGAGGTTAGATTGTGTACTGTGTGTTTTGATTGTCTGGTTCTTTCTATAACAATTTGTCCCCGTAGAGCGACACTAACAAAAACAAGATAAAAAAACTAAGTCTAAAAAATTCATATCTATAAACTTTGAGAAATATAAAAAAACGAATTTGGTGGCACAAAATCGTTTGTTCGATTATTAAATTAATTTTCTAATTGGAAATGGCGGGCTTCCCTCGTTATAACAGTCAGTGTAATTATTTTGCAGAATTTTAAGCGTAGCTTAATTAAAAAAACACTCAGTCGTAGGACTGCACGTCAGAAAACATAACTTCACAATGTATTTGCATATACATACACACATCTGTATATATATATATAATAAGGTTAAAAATAAAAAAGTAGGTAAAAACATACCTAAATTTCCTGACGCGAGTTTAACATTTTTTACACATCCCAAAATGTGCACAACGCCGCTAAAGAAGTTTTCACTTCAAAATTGGTTTTCTGTAAAGTCGGTTTACGGACGATAATTTTCCGTGATTACGTCAAGAAAACAGTGAAAGAGAGATAGATGCGTCACAAGCCGAACGCTTAGGCCGATCGTGCCTATCTATCACTTGTTCCGCGCTCTCGCTTGCACGTTCGGCTCAGGCGGAACGTGACAATGAGTCATGCTTTTTCGTGCGTACAGCTGGCTTTATCACGTTAAAAATATATATATTGATTCAATATATAATTGCTATTACTTAGTTCCACACTACATACACTACACAGTTGATAAACGCCAAACTACACAAGGCCACACTCCTTAAAGAAAACTGTAATGAAATGATCACTGCATTATGTAAACATAGTTGTGGAATAACCTACTACCGTTTAGTCTGGGGGCGTGTTACTCCAGACATAAGTTGCTAACTCTTGCATACGTCATACCGTTCACCAAATTAAAAGACCTTGCTTCATGTCTACTCTTAACTTAAATAAATTTAAATCTAAAGATGAATCAAGTCACCGAAGGTCTTGCTAATCTGGTCTACAAACTAAGTTGTTTCTGACGTCAAACCAGTCTGCAATCGAGTTCCCCGCAACGAATATAAGGTTTTTACGTGAGCTTATGAATGTATTAGAAGTGTTCGAACCAATTATTATGTTTATTCATTCGCAGAGTTGTCTGTGTTATCACTGTTTAAGTTATTTACTGTCAACAAGAAATATATTTTTATTAGTTTTAGAAATGATGTTATTGATATAACATTTAAAGTAATATAAATATTGAGTTTCACATATGTTCAACATGATGTATTATTAAGATCCGGTTTTAATGTTATGAGTTTAGGGTTTTTATAATTACTATCATATAATTATAAGCTTTTCATGTCTCACGTCCAAATGTATTAAAATATAAAAGTTTTAAATTATATATATTTAAATAACATAGTATAGACACTCATAAACTCGACATAAAAGATATTATTTAATATTTATTTGCTTTAACTTGTCAGGTATCACTGCCAAAAAATATGAAAATTCCAAATCTGATTATAATCTCAGATAAGAATAAAATCTTTGCAATCTTAATTTTGAATTTAAATCATCTAAACCTTCGTAGCTCTATGCACTTGCACAATGAGGATTCCATATTTAAACTCTGCTCCGCTGTATAAAGTCACAGTCATACAGTGTGCGTACAGCAAACCGGTAGACACTGTAAATAAAAATAAGTTTATTTACTCTGCTAACTTATTTGAGCGTGGACACTTTATCTATATGGTAAATATTAGCAAATATATGAAAAATATAATAACTATCATTGATATTGATACCTTAAGATGTTGTAATCTTTTATGACTTACTTATTCACTGTGTAACTTTTGAATATCATCGTGTACCTACTGCAAAAACAAACTCAGTTCCAACAGAATTGCAATTATACTTTACTCTATCACGTTTTACATTGTTTTAAGGATTTTCAAAACTTGATTTGTAATTCCAAGGCGTGATAGCTGGTTAAGTGGCAAAAAAATCCTAATGTTAATTTATAATTAAAACTTCCACTAATCAACATTATTATGTGTAAATAGTTGTAATAGATTTTTTACTAAATTTAGTTACGGTTTGCGACTCTCCTGAAACGGTTTTTCCAGTTTGATTTTTTTAGAGTGCAATTTTCGAAATTACCCTTTATTTAGTACATTAGATAACTAATTTATTTTACATATTTCATTTATATTATATATTTATTTTTATTGTTTTACAGATAATGGCCGTCAGCAAGATAACTTTGGCGCTAGCCATCTTAATTGCCATCGTAAATGCTCAAAGACCATCTTTCGCCGGACTAAGGCCAATCGGATATCCCGCAATAGAAGTGGATCCTCTTGCCAATAGATTCGGTGAAGATGAGGACCTACCGATTGAAGCTAAAGGTGATAGGGGTCTCATTAATCGATTGAACGAACTGCCAGTTGATAAAAGGCCTTTTTGGTATCTGAACTGGAAACAGTACGAAGACTTTAGACGCCAACCACAGAACTATCCACAAAGACCAAACTCTTTTGTTGGAACAAAATAAAAAAAATATTACACACGAATACGTGTAAGTGAAACGTGAAAGAGAATATTAGAAGAAATTTGATTCTCGAAGCAGTGTGTCATATTCGACGTTCAATTTTGTAATTTTGTGTTTTCGTTTCTAATGATCCCACCTGTGATTCTAAATTTAAAGTGTTAAAAGGGTGTGTATGAAAAATTTTGTAAGTTTACCAGTAAAGTGCACCGTTTGAAATGATCAGTTAATCAATGTTTGTAATAAATATCAGTGCACTTAAAGCGTATCTGGCCAATGACATGCATTTATTAAAAAAACTAGTTCGTATTGTTTTTGTGAGTGCTTACCAAAGCGCAAGTCAAGTTTGAAACGTGTTTAATATTTTTTTTTAATTTTAAGTAGACTGTGTAATGTAATCGAATAGATATATTATATAAATAGATAGATTATATATACATATAGATAAGTACATGGAATTTTTAACTCAATGAGATGTATGTATTTCTCAGGTTCGATTAAAGCATTTAGACTGTACTTTTTATTCTGGACGCTGGACAATATTTGTCCCGAGAATGAAGATTTTAAATGACTAAATACTACTGTAGGCTTGTAGCTTGTGGTACTATTTAAAAGTATTATTTAGTGATAAAACTTTTTGTTTTGAAAGTGTCAAAAGTAAATAAATTTGTTCTTGTTGTCAATTTTTTGTTTTGTTTCAATAGTTTCCATTGAAGTATATTGTGTATCATTAATACTAGCTAGCTTTCTAGCTTAGAAACACTTGTTTTTTTTAATAAAACAGCGTAATCATGATTAGAATGTTGTTAAAAGTATTTATAAAAAAAAATGTAAAAAGTAAATAAATTTGTTCTTGTTGTTAATTGTTTGTTTTGTTTCAATAGTTTCCATTACAGTATATTGTGTGTCATTAATGTTATACATATAATATACCGCGTAAACATGTGTTATCTATCATTATGGGCGTGCATTGAGAGCTCGGTCAATCGGAACCGGTTTGTAGGTTGCATATTGGTAAGTAACTGTTGGGTATAGACATCGAGAAAAAAAAGAAAAATATTTGTTTTATTTTTTCTCTCATATGCAACATTAAGATATAGAATATAATTATAGAATATAATTTTCTTTTTTTAAAAAAAAAAAACAACTCCCGCATTAGGAATCACTCCTGTGTCGCGGGGACTCTGGTAGGAATCGAACCCACGACCTATGGCATAGCAGTCAGGGTCACTAACCACTACGCCAACAGGCCAGTCCTTCTGTTTATTGCACAGCGTTATATTTTTTTAAAGTGACAACTTTTTTAGGCACGTTGTTGGGCATTTTTGGAGTAGGGAAAAAGCACCGAACTTACGTCATGCTTAAATACATGTGTGTGCATGGGCGTATCCAGCTTTTAGCCCGGGGGGGGCGGCAACCAAATAAAAAAATGACTTAAAATTACCTTAGTACTACGTAAGCTTGCTAAAGCCGGGGGGGGCAACTGCCCTCCCCTGTCCTCCCCCCACCCCCCCCCCCCTTCCCCTTGGTATGTACTTGATATGTAGCGGAGCGAATATGAAGCGGATGGTGTCTAGCACAAATCTGTTTTCAGTCTAGGGAACGGAGGCCTTCTTGAGGGCTCGGAGGCGGTGAGAAGTAAAATAAGCTGTAAAAATTTCAAATGATGGGTTTTCTGTCTCTTTACTCATTTGTAGTGGTGGACAACCCTTGTCTGCCAAGACTCCCAAGAGGCCCAGACTTAAGCAGACTATCGTAAACCATATAGCAGATTGACACAAATGTGTATAAAATGTGCTAACTTTTATACTTTCGCGTTCTCGCGTTCCATGATATACTTAAATAGAAATAGGTATTACATATCACAGGCTGAGTACAGCCTGTGATCACGGCCAGTGCAGCCTGGTCGAAACGTCAGGCAATTCAGAGGTATGTAATACATATTTCGTGATGGCGTTAAATCCCGTATAAATACATTATTAAGTGTATTATTGTTTGTAAAAATTTCTAACTCTATTGGTATCCGGTCTCAAGTAAAATAGGTACCCACTTTTTGTATTATTAGACTTAAAACATAAAAGAACTATTTAAAATGAGTAGGTTGCCATGTTCATTCAATGATATTAACAAGGTCATTGTGGCTATCATGGCTAAAGTCTCGTTATTAGTCTACCTTATCAGCAATTTTTTTTAAGTAGGCGTAAGGTGGCGTGAGGGGCATAATATATAAATATACTTATATTTTTACTGCTGCTGATGTTCTCGGTAAGCGCTTAACGGATTTAAATTGCTCGAATGCACTCTATTAAGTGAGACTTCAATTTAAAAAAAAACGGGTAAAGTTCAGTCAATCTATACTAATAATTATAAAACTAAGGGTATTAGTTGCTCAGAATACGCGTACTCAAAATTACCTCAAACTTCAGGGCCTTTTAGCAGCTTTGATATTAACTAAACAATAAGATTTTTGCCTTTTCAAACGTTTAACTAAATTTTTAACGTCACTAACTACATTTTAAGTATTGTAAGTAATTCTTTCGCGAACCAGTCCCTGCGATCAAGCGTCGATCACAATAAAATAAAAGATTTATGAGGTTTCTTACGATGCTCTTTTAATCATTTTAATCCTTACAACAATATTTGATGTGTTTTTCCTTTAATAAGGAGGTTAGATTGTGTACTGTGTGTTTTGATTGTCTGGTTCTTTCAATAACAATTTGTCCCCGTAGAGCGACACTAACAAAAACAAGATAAAAAAACGAAGTCTAAAAAAGTCATATCTATAAACTTTGAGTAATATAAAAAAAAGAATTTGGTGGCACAAAATCGTTTGTTCGATTATTAAATTAATTTTCTAACTGGAAATGGCGGACTTCTCTCGTTATGACAGTCAGTGTAATTATTTTGCAGAATTTTAAGCGTAGCTTAATTAAAAAAACAGTCAGTCGTAGGACTGCACGTCAGAAAACATAACTTCACAATGTATTTGCATATACATACACACACACATCTGTATATATATAATTCTATTTCAATATTTAATAACTATTCTTTTCTTAATTTTCACATACATACATACAGATAACAATATACAACTTACACATTAAAACTAATAAAAAAAAGAAAAAGAACTGTATATGGGCTATTTACATGCATGCGTCATAAAATTCCTCCACGTCGTCGCCTACTGGCAGTGTTCCCAGAAGGCTGGCAGCATTGCCACGTTGAATGGCAATGCTGATTCTCTGTGCAAGAAAAAGGCCCGCCTTCTGGTCACGAGAAGTGTCGATCAGTCGCTTAGCTAATTCCTTATAAACGGAACGAGCACTCGGACCCCATGACCCAAGCGTTTCGACCCCAAACGGCTCAAAAACATAGTTACCAACTAAATTATTGTATTTACGCCGTTTGAGGCTTTCTGTTGATGGAGCAGCAGCGCCAGCACAACCAGCTGTACTTGGAAGATGTGATGGCGCGAGGGTGTCAACGCAGGTTGCGTCCCACACCAAAGGCCTACCCATCTTCCATGGCAGTAACGACATACCATCTGGTCTCTTCCCATCGTCTCGTACCAGACCACTAGGTTCACGTACGGCTGGCACGCCGGCGGTGACAAGAGCACGACGGATTATGTCATTAAGATTGGCATGTCGAGATATACGGCCTGCGCTTCTGCTACAAGAAAGGCCATGGTGTCCGAGACTGTCGACAGCTTCTCCACAGTGACAAAGATGCGGAGAAACACAAGGAGCTCCTAAACGAAGGCAAGTGGCAAGGCGGAATGTGTTATCGTCCAACAAGGTGCCTATGTTGGGCGATGGAATTGCCTGAATCCATAGGCCTGATTCCCATTCTCCCACAGCCAACAAACGAGCGCGCTCTGCAACATTGGATGCGCTGTCAATTAAATAATTCCTTCTTAAGATGCATAACGGCGCGTCCCATTGCCTCTGAGAGAATGGATTGACAGGTAAAAGAGTATTGGGACAAGCTATCTGCCAAACATTTATGGCATCGGTCTTGCAGGACACTTCAGAATTAACCAGTGTGTTTGTTAGAATTTTCCTGGTTAACTCTTCTGTGCCATGGACCGAAGACAAAAATGCTGGAAGGCTGACATCTGAAATTTTGCGAACGCCAAGACCACCCAAACGAACTGGCTCTTGGAGCCAGCCTCGGTCGTTCAAAGCCACATTTAAAATTTTGCTAAGGGTGTTTTGAATAATTTTGTCAATTTTTTCTAAAAGTGTTAAATGTTTCCAAAGTTGCGATGATCGAAGGGCATGAGTAAATTTTGGTACGAAAAGACAAAAACGGAGTATAGTAAAAACCTAATAGACATTAATTTTAAGTAAACGATCCGAAAAATCACCAAAATTTTTAATTTCGTCTTCTATGAAAGATTGAAAACCATCTTCCAAGACCGGGGACCCAAGAAGGCGGAGAGACGTTTTTTCTAAAACTTTAATGTTAGGTGCCAATGAATTGAATTTCTGTACAGTCGAGTGTCTGTCTGTTTTGTCACAAATAAAAATTTCGCATTTGTCAGAATTTAGTTCTAAGCCTATGGATTTAAATTTATTTTTTATGAAAGTTAAATCTTGTAAAACTGTCTCTACTTCCCCTCCTAGGGTTCCGTCATCAAGGTACCAAATGTTGAATTTTGATTTTATCTCCTTAATAATGGGGTGTATCGCTAATCTGAAGATAACTGGTCCCAGAGGGTCACCCTGCTGACATCCAACGGCCGATTTTAAAAGATTGTCCTTGTATACTAATTTTGTAGGATATCTATAACATTGCCAAAGAAATTTATAAATTTTAGGGGTTTCCAATTTTGCTTGGGTCAACAGAGTGTCCCTATTAACAGAATTGAAGGCATTTCTCAGGTCAACCTTCAAGATTACCTCCCCTTCGTTACTGCCAAGGTACGTGGAAAGGGCGTGTATGGCAGCCTCACAACCACCTTTTGAACCAAAGCCAAGTTGCACTGGCTGGAATTTTGCTGCAAGTTCAGCGCTGTAATATTTGCAGCAAATTTTGGCCACCATACGCCGCCAGGTACACCCTACAGCTATCGGACGAATGCCACCATCGTTCTTACGTAGAGCACATAAGTTGGCTCCATATAAGACGTCAATGATGCCATCATCCACATTGCCGGAGAGCATAAGATTTACTAAAGCCGTCAGCTCCTTCAAGAGAGCATCACCAGCCTCCCCGGCGCTTGAACTCACTAAATCTTTAAGATGTTGCGATGTCAAGCCGTCGAGGCCGCCGGCAAATCCACTCTGAAAGGAACAGACGGCTGTAAACACGTAATTGGTAGTAATATTTAGATATTCAGTATCGGTGGTAGGTGCGTCAGGGAAAGAGAGGTCATCCTGAGGCGTGGGATGTTTACTCTTCAAACCCGGGATTGTATCGGGCGAGTAAGGTGCTACCACATCGCTGCTAAAAAGCAACCTAGCTGCCCCTCTTATGTCACCTTCCCACAGTTTTGTTTCCACGAAAGTAAAATTGTTGCTTTTATAATTACAAGAAAATGATAATTTTGGATCGAAATAAGTCGTAGTATTAGGGCAATTCTCTTTAATTTGGGTTGTCAAAGATTTTTGGGTACTATTATGTTTTTTTATGTATAAAACTCTATAAGGGAAGGTGAGCAAATGTTCCTAGGCCGATATCGAATTCTCCCGAACAACAAGACCTACACAATGGGCTAAATGATGAGCAACAGTAGGCCTTGCACCTCGGGGAACTCTTTTAAGAATAGGAACGGAATTTTTAAATGTGTTAACTTTTGCCAATAGGGGATTTGGGATGTGTTTGGTGAAATTTCACTAACTGATGGAGGAACAGTGGGACATGAAAGTACATTTTGGGACCTGTGAATTTTTCCGAAATGCACTTTCAAGCCTCGCTCACCTTTGAAAAAACGGTCCTGAGGACAAAGAGGACATCGCACGAGGTTGCTTATTGACACAGCGGGTTGACCTGAACACACTGCCACATTGCCACTGTTGTTGGCGCTCATAAACATTAAAGTAGAATTATTTACAGAAAATAGAAAAACAGTCTAAAATAATACAAAACACATTAAGGTCAACATTGACAGGCGCCTGCGTAGTCCTGTCGGCTTTCCTTAGCAACGGATGGTATGAGGGCGATTAAATAAAAACGGGATAATATGCGCAGATACTATATGTATATATGAACCACTATACTTTGAGCCTTCGCGTTCATCAACACTGGTGTTATTCTTGCCACCATTTTCAGCACACTGCGAATTCTAGTAATGGTTTCTGTTCATGTAATCACAGCTTGAACAACTTCTTTCTGAATTCTATTATATCAATATAATATCACAGACTGAGACTTCTATTTCAGAGTGTTTTAGAAAACGTCGTAGGGTTTAGTAGATTTTCATAATAATATTATTTTTGACAAAGAAATCTATTGTTGCGGTGACATTCTGATATCAATAACTATTCTTCATTTAGATATCGTATTAAATTTACTGTTTAAAGTCATGTGCGGAATTTAAATGATATATTAAAACTCATTTTTTTGTTACAAGTGTTAATGGTTAAGCCTTTTTTTAGGGTGTTCCTGCATTGGATCTATCATTTCTATTTCAATACACTTTTAATCACACGTCCGAACTCGATGCTGGCCACGAGCAAATAGATATATATATATATATATATATAATTAGGTTAAAAATAAAAAAGTAGCTAATAACATACCTAAATGTCCTGACGCGAGTTTAACATTTTTTACACATCCCAAAATGTGCACAACGCCGCTAAAGAAGTTTTCATTTCAAAATTGGTTGTCTGTAAAGTCGGTTTACGGACGATAATTTTCCGTGATTACGTCAAGAAAACAGTGGAAGAGAGATAGATGCGTCACAAGCCGAACGCTTAGGCCGATTGTGCCTTTCTATCGCTTGTTCCGCGCTCTCACTTGCACGTTCGGCTCAGGCGGAACGTGACAATGAGTCATGCTTTTTCGTGCATACAGCTGGCTTCATCGATTTATAAGACGTTATCACGTCAAAATATGTATATTGATTTAATATATAATTCCTATTACTTAGTTCCACACTACATACACTACACAGTTGATAAACACCAAACCACACAAGGCCACACTCGTTAAAGAAAACTGTAATGAAATGATCACTGCATTATGTAAACATAGTTGTGGAATAACCTACTACCGTTTAGTCTGGGGGCGTGTTACTCCAGACATAAGTTGCTAACACTTGAATACGTCATACCATCCACCAAATTAAAAGACCTTGCTTCATGTCTACTCTTAACTAAAACAAATTTAAGTCTAAAGATGAATCAAGTCACCGAAGGTCTTGCTAATCTGGTCTTTGACTGACGCTACAAACTAAGTTGTTTCTGACGTCAAATCAGTCTGCAATCGAGTTCCCCGCAACGAATATAAGGTTTTTACGTAAGCTTATGAATGTATTAGAAGTGTTCGAACTAATTATTATGTTTATTCATTCGCAGAGTTGTCTGTGTTATCACTGTTTAAGTTATTTACTGTCAACAAGAAATATATTTTTTATTAGTTTTAGAAATGATGTTATTGATATAACATTTAAAGTAATATAAATATTGAGTTTCACAAATGTTTCACATGATGTATTATTAAGATCCGGTTTTAATGTTATGGGTTTAGGGTTTTTATAATTACTATCATATAATATAAGCTTTTCATTTCTCACGTCTAAATGTGTTAAAATATAAAAGTTTTAAATTATATATATTTAAATAACATAGTATAGACACTCATAAACTCGACATTAAAGATATTATTTAATATTTATTTGCCTTAACTTATCAGGTATCACTGCCAAAAAATATGAAAATTCCAAATATGAATATAATCTCAGATAAGAATAAAATCTTTGCAATCTTAATTCTATATTTGAATCATCTAAACCTTCTAAGCTCTATGCCCTTGCACAATGAGGATTCCATATTTAAACTCTGCTCCGCTGTATGAAGTCACAGTCATACAGTGTGCGTACAGCAAACCGGTAGACACTGTAAATAAAAATAAGTTTATTTACTCTGCTAACTTATTTGAGCGTGGACACTTTAAGTATATATATGGTAAATATTAGCAAATATTTCAAATATAAAAACTATTATTGATACTTTCAGATGTTTCAATCTTTGATGATTTACTTATTTACTGTTAACTTTTGAATGTCACTGCAAAAACTCTATCACTTTTTAAATTGTTTTAAGCGTCTTCAAAACCTTATATGTAATTCCAAGACGTGATATCCGGTTAAGTAGCAAAAAAAATTGTCCTAATGTTAAATGTGTAATTAAAACTTTCCTTAATCAACATAATTATGTGTAAATAGTTGTAATAGATTTTTTACTAAATTTAGTTACGGTTTGCGACTCTCCTGAAACGGTTTTTCCAGTTTGAGTCTTTTAGAGTGCAATTTTCGAAATTACACTTTATTAAGTAGATTATATTTATTTATTTTTATTGTTTTACAGATAATGGCCGTCAGCAAGATAACTTTGGCACTAGCTATCTTAATTGCCATCGTAAATGCTCAAAGACCATCTTTCGCCGGACTAAGGCCAATCGGATATCCCGAAATAGAAGTGGATCCTCTTGCCAATAGATTCGGTGAAGATGAGGACCTACCGATTGAAGCTAAAGGTGATAGGGGTCTCATTAATCGATTGAACGAACTGCCAGTTGATAAAAGGCCTTTTTGGTATCTGAACTGGAAACAATACGAAGACTTTAGACGCCAACCACAGAACTATCCACAAAGACCAAACTCTTTTGTTGGAACAAAATAAAAAAAATATTACACACGAATACGTGTAAGTGAAACGTGAAAGAGAATATTAGAAGAAATTTGATTCTCGAAGCAGTGTGTCATATTCATATTCGACGTTCAATTTTGTAATTTTGTGTTTCCGTTTCTAATGATCCCACCTGTGATTCTAAATTTAAAGTGTTAAAAGGGTGTGATGAAAAATTTGTAAGTTTACTAGTAAAGTGCAGTGATAAAACTTATTGTTTTGAAAATATAAAAAAGTAAATAAATTTGTTCTTGTTGTTATTTTTTTGTTTTGTTTCAATAGTTTCTATTAAAGTATATTGTGTGTCTGGGCTAATACTGGCTAGGTTTCTAGCTGTTTTTTCTAACGTGTGGAAACCCCCAGAAACACTAATTTTGATAATAATTAGAATTTTGTTATAAGTATTTTTATAAAAAAAATGTTTTTATTTCTTTAAGATAGGCTTTACAATTTACTTAAAAATATTTTGAAGATCTGCTTACTTGAATGACTGCCGTGCCCCGCCAAGTCGATCAAAATAAAAACAAAGGCACAGCCGTACCATTCGTTGTGAATAAAACTAGAAGCCTGAATTTTTTGTGACTAATAGGGTATAATGTAACTAGATATATTTTTAAATTACCTTCAGTTTCACGTGTATTTTAAGAATGCCGGTTTTCTTCAATTAGTTGGCTGACAGTAGCCACATTTTCCTCAGTGATCGCAGTTGAGGGTCGACCTTCACAAGAGAAACACAGTCACGACCAAATTCTGCGGACCAACGCCTTACGTGAAAAAACAATTTACAAGCGATTTCCTGTAATTTTTTTTTTAATCAATGAATGAGTTTCATAAGCTAAAAAAAATATAACATTCGAAACTCAAACATTTATGAGCGGCCGGGAGCGCAGAACTTTCAGTGTGCCGTGACAAAAACCATTCAATTACCCTTACCAGTATAAAAAGTCTTTACATAACCATATGTTATTTATTTTTATTATATAAACAATGCTTTAATGACCACATTTTAAACACTTAATTATGTATTTTTACGGGAATTAACGCAATCACGAAATAGGTATTACATATCCCAGGCTGAGTACAGTCTGTGACCACGGCCAGGGCAACCTGGTCGAAACGTCAGGCAATTCAGAGGTGTGTAATACAAATTTCATGATCGCGTTAATTCCCGTATGCATACATAATTAAGTGTTTAAAACGTAGTCATTAAAGCATTGTTTATATAATAAAAATAAATAACATATGGTTATGTAAAGACTTTTTATACTGGTAATTGAATGGTTTTTGTTTCTGTGTGTTGACTATTGTTTGTAAAAACTTCTAACTCTATTGGTATCCGGTTTCAATTAAAATAGGTACCTACTTTTTATACTATTAGACTTAAAACATATAAAAGGTATATTTAAAAGGAGCAGATTGCCATGCTCATACAATGATATTAACAAGGTCATTGTGGCTATCATGGCTTAAGTTCCGTTATTGGTCTACCTTATCAGTCGTAATTTTTTTTAGGTAGGCGTAAGGTGGCGTGACGGACATAATATATAAATATACTTGTAGTTCCACTGATACTGATGTTCTCGGTAAGCGCTTAACGGGTTTAAATTGCTCGAATGCACTCTATTAAACCAAACTTCAATTTCAACAAACGGGTAAAGTTCAGTCAATCTATACCAATAATTATGAAGCTAAGGGTATTTGCTCAGAATACGCGTACTCAAAATTACCTCAAACTTCAAGGCCTTTTAGCAGCTTTGATATTAACTAAACATTAAGATAGGTATTTTTGCCTTTTCAAACGTTTAACTAAATTTTTAACGTCACTAACTACATTTTAAGTATTGTAGGTAATTCTTTCGCGAACCAGTCCCTGTGATCAAGCGTCGATCACAATAAAATAAAAGATTTATGAGGTTTCTTACGATGCTCTTTTAATCATTTTAATCCTTACATCAACATTTGATGTGTTTTTCCTTTAATAAGGAGGTTTGATTGTGTATTGTGTGTTTTGATTGTCTGGTTTTTTCTATAACAATTTGTCCCCGTAGAGCGACACTAACAAAAACAAGATAAAAAACTAAGTCTAAAAAGTGTGTTCTGAGCAGAGATAAGACATAAGACATTTAAAATACTAGTATTTGAAATGCTAAATATTAAATACCTATTTCCATTTTGCATTTAAATACAAAATCATTAAAAAATCATTATTAAGCCCTGGGTTACTACTGGTCTGCTTAAATGCATTAAGAATAGAGATACTCTTCACCAAAAATGTAAACAATCCCCTTACAACATAGTAATCCAAACGACGTACAAACGGTATAGCAACTTCTGCAATAATTTATTGAAAGAACTGAAAAACAAATATAATAAAAATCAACTTGAGAACGCTCTAGGGCTACATGGGACGCCGTTAAATCTATCACTGAAACATGTAAACGGAAACCGCCTGCAAACGATCTTCTTAACCTACACAATGATCCTATTGAATCTGCAAATATTGTAAATCGATATTTTTCAAACATTGGTAAAACATTATCCTCAAATATACGAAAAAACATGTGTCATCATTCAAGTTCATCATCATATACATTACCACCTCTAAACAATGCTGGAAATTCCATGGCTATCTGGGATATTACTGAATCGGAACTGGAAGCCACAATCTTAGGCTTAAAAAACAATTGTGCGGTGGGATGGCACGGTATTTCCTCAGCTATTTTGAAATCAACTCGCCCATGCCTAATTCCACCTCTCAAACATATTTTCAATATTTGTCTTTCGACAGAACCTTTCCCTGCGGTATTTAAAAAGGCTCTTGTCCATCCTGTCTACAATAATGGGGACAGAGAACAAGTCGTCAACTACAGACCGATCTCTGTCTTGACGACAATATCAAAAGTCCTTGAAAAGTGCATCAATAAAAGACTTTTAAACTACTTTAACCATATTAATCTTATATCAGAAAACCAATACGGTTTTGTCAAGGGAAAATCAACGGAGGATGCTGTTATCAGCCTAACGGACTCAATTGTCAAATTGATTGATAAAAAATCTAAGAAGAATTTGCTTCTAGACAAAATGGAATCCATAGGAATAAGAGGAACCGTTCTATTCTATTTGAGTGGCCGTACTCAGTGTGTAAAGATCGGTCAACATATTAGTGATGAAGAATCACTCTCTTTTGGCGTGCCGCAGGGAAGTGTGTTGGGTCCGACACTTTTCATTTTGTATGTAAATGACCTAAGTCGGCTTCAGGTACCACAGTGCAAAATAATTACATATGCTGACGACACGACTTTAATTGTGAACGGGGGAAGCTGGTTGGAAGCGTATAGTCACGCGGAAAAGGCCCTTTCTATTGTCATGTCATGGTTTGCTACTAGTCTTCTCACACTTAATGTCGAAAAAACTAATTACATTACATTTTCCTGCAACTCTTCCTCTCAACCGCAAAATTGCCTTCAATTAAAAGCTCATACCTGAAGCCAAATGAAAGCTGTAACTGCCTACCTTTAGTCCATACGACTAGTACCAAGTATCTTGGAGTGCATATTGACTCTTACCTCCGCTGGGATAAACATATTCAAAATCTCTCAGCTCGTACCAGGAAGCTAATATTTGTCATGAAAAAGTTAAGGTTATCGGCAGATACTAAAACATTAAAACTGGTGTACGTAGCGCTTGTGCAATCTTTGCTCAGTTATTGCATCCCCGTATGGGGTAGCGCATGTTCTCTGTATATGCTTAAAGTCGAAAGAGCACAAAGAGCTGTCCTTAAAGTTCTACTACGTAAACCGTTCAGATACCCAACGTCACTATTATATCAAGAATGTTCAGTCCTCACGGTGAGACAGCTCTTTATGCTCCAAATGGCGCTCCGTAAACATGTAGAAGTGCCATTTAAAACAAATAATAAACGCAGAAGGGACCGCATTTGCGAATTTGCACCTCACCGAACAGCTCTTGCAGGTAGAAGTTTCTACATTTTCAGTTGTATACTTTACAACCGTATTAATAAAGAAATTTACATTCATCCCCTAAATAAAAATAAATTTAAATTAAGTTTAACGGTCTGGCTAAAAACGTTAGACTATGCACACACGGAATCTTTTTTAAAAACTTCATGTTAGGCTCCCATTCTGACATCTCATATTGTCACATACAGAAAAATTCGGACAATACAGTCACACAAATACGCAGGTACACATACCTTTTCACACTAGCTTCATTCACATATTACACATACACACCCTCATACACACACTAACCTAATATTGTGGAGAAAGTATATTTGCAATCACAATGAACTACTCCATCCTTGTGATGCAATAATGTTGTATAGTTGTAATACATAGTTCGTATTTAGTCAGATTGTTCTCCGACCAAGGAAGGCGCTGACACCTGTGATACAGTGAATTTTCACTAGTACAGGTGACAACGTTGGAAACCACTATGTACTTATACGGACTCTTGTTTCCAGTATTATTGTATATGTGTCAACTGTTGTATTTGCTAAATAAATTTTATTATTATTATTATATTATTATTTTTATTAATACTTGTTTTAGAAAAGCATTTTCTATTTTATTTGAAATACCTTTTAGGACATATTTTGTATTAACAAAATCCAAAATACTTTTTGATAAGTTTTGTCAACATCAATAACTGTGATAAAAAATCTTAATAAATAGTATTGTTTTTTCTCACTATGACACTATGAAAATGTATTTAAATACAAAATTCAAAAATACATTTTGTATTTAAATACATTTTATAAACTGTTTTGCACATCTCTGGTTCTGAGATAATCGCATTTGTAACTTTGAAAAATTGTAAGGGTAACATTCTACAGGTACTACTGATGTTTTTTTAAATTGTAATACCGTTTTGAAGCATACACATTGTATTGTAAAGTTTTTGACTAAATTTCAATGATTAAAAAAACGATTTTCAAATTAGATATTGATGAAATGTATAATGTATATTTACTATATTTTACTCCACTTATAATATTTACTTCGAGTTAGTTATTTATCGACCTGAGTTGGTAATAAGCTATTAAAGAAATTAATATTACTCAAGTAAACTAGACTACGATCATCAGTGAATATCGCCTTGCTTATATTAGATTCTTGCAATGACATTAATACCTATTATTATAAAGAAAATTAAACAAAACTAACATTTTCGTTTGCAATCACATATCTTTTCAAATATCGTTAACTTTATTAAAAAATATCCTTTAATAATCATATAACAGGAACACAATTAGTAAAATCAACATTCGGAAACACAAATGAGCAATTAAAACGAAAAATAAAAGTAATTCTTACTACACCATCAAACTTACGCAGAAGGGCACGGATTGGGAACGGGTGCGAAGCCGGGGCGGGTTGCTAGTGATAAATAAAATCATTATAAATTATTCGTATTTTTTCAAACATTTGATTCACCAGTTTGTTTAAAAAATTGGACGTAATAAGAAAAATTTGATCCACGGCTACTTCACGTACAATTTACACAACAAAACATCTTCACACGTTAAGTGTAATAATGTACAACAATCCCCAAACTTATTAGCTGGGCTGGGTTTAGCCGCGAGCCGGTACGCAGAATGCAAAATTAAGGTACTCAATTAATTATTTATTTAGGAACTTTGATCTAATACTATATTAATATTGAAGTCACATTTATTAGTAATTTTCCAAATTCGCGCATTGGCGCGAGATGGCTATGATGGTTACGGTGTCTATGAAGCTAGCGTAGCCAAATCATAGGGCCGTAATAAAACTTACACTATATTTTTTTGCCAATCATTTGCTATTTTTTTGCAAAAGAATTGCTTTTTTTGCCATAGCCATTTCCGAAAAACAATAATTTTGTTGACTTAATACTTAAACATGCGTAGCCAACGCTATATCTCCAGATCTCTTACACTTATCAAAACAGGCTTTGTGGCATTTTTTTTTGCTAATTATTTACTATTTTTTACCACAGATTTTTTTTTGCCATATCCATTACTAAGAAAAAATGGTCCTGCTGACATGTAACTCAAGCCAGCGTAGCCAACGCTATATCTCCGGATTTCTTACACTTATCAAAACAGGCTTTGTGGCATATTGGTTTTGCTGATTATTTGCTATTGTTTTGCCAAAGAATTGTTTTTTTGCCAATGGTGTCAAGAAAAATGGTACTGCTGACATGTAACTTAAGCCAGCGCAGCCAACGCCATATCTTTAGATATTTCATACACGATGAGATAGGTTTTATAGCAAATTTTTTGCTATCATAATATTGTGATTTAAAGTCATATCTATAAACTTTGAGTAATAAGTATAAAAAAAAACGAATATGGTAGCACAAAATCGTTTGTTCGATTATTAAATAAATTTTCTAAATGGAAATGGCGGGCTTCTCTCGTTATGACAGTCGGTGTAATTATTTTGCAGAATTTTAAGCGTAGCTTAATTAAAAAAAACAGTAGGACTGCACGTCAGAAGTGAAAACATAACTTCACAATGTTTTTGCATATACACACA
Organism: Euplagia quadripunctaria; assembly: GCA_963859945.1. Lineage (NCBI taxonomy): Eukaryota > Metazoa > Arthropoda > Insecta > Lepidoptera > Erebidae > Euplagia > Euplagia quadripunctaria. Next base: position 6,887,328 of record OY982572.1, read on the forward strand.
CACACACACACATCTGTATATATATATATATATATATCGATCGATCGATCGATCGATCAGGTCACGTGTCCTGACGCGAGTTTAACATTTTTTACACATCCCAAAATGTGCACAACCCCGCTAAAGAAGTTTTCACTTCAAAATTGGTTGTCTGTAAAGTCGGTTTACGGACGATAATTTTACGTAATTACGTCATAAGAAAACAGTGGAAGAGAGATAGATGCGTCACAAGCCGAACGCTTAGGCCGATTGTGCCTATCTATCGCTTGTTCCGCGCTCTCGCTTGCACGTTCGGCTCAGGCGGAACGTGACAATGAGTCATGCTTTTTCGTGCGTACAGCTGGCTTCATCGATTTATAAGACGTTATCACGTCAAAATATATATATTGATTCAATATATAATTACTATTACTTAGTTCCACACTACATACACTACACAGTTGATAAAGACCAAACTACACAAGGCCACACTTCTTAAAGAAAACTGTAATGAAATGATCACTGCATTATATAAACATAGTTGTGGAATAACCTACTACCGTTTAGTCTGCGGGCGTGTTACTCCAGACATAAGTTAACACTTGAATACGTCATACCATCCACCAAATTAAAAGACCTTTGCTTGATGTCTACTCTTAACTAAAATAAATTTAAATCTAAAGATGAATCAAGTCACCGAAGGTCTTGCTTATCTGGTCTTTGACTGACGCTACAAACTAAGTTGTTTCTGACGTCAAACCAGTCTGCAATCGAGTTCCCCGCAACGAATATAAGGTTTTTACGTAAGCTTATGAATGTTTTAGAAGTGTTCGAACTAATTATTATGTTTATTCATTCGCAGAGTTGTCTGTGTTATCACTGTTTAAGTTATTTACTGTCAACAAGAAATATATTTTTATTAGTTTTAGAAATGATGTTATTGACATAACAATTAAAGTAATATAAATATTGAGTTTCACATATGTTCAACATGATGTACTATTAAGATCCGGTTTTAATGTTATGGGTTTAGGGTTTTTATAATTACTATATAAAAGCTTTCATGTCTCACGTCTAAATGTATAACATAGCATAGACACTCATAAACTCGACATTAAAGATATTATTTATTATGTATTTGCCTTAACTTATCAAGTATCTATATATCATTTCCAACAATGTGAAAAGGCTTTACCAAATCTGAATATAATCTCAGATAAAAATAAAATCTTTGCAATCTTAATTCTATATTTGAATCATCTAAACCTTCTAAGCTCTATGCCCTTTCACAATGAGGATTCCATATTTAAACTCTGCTCCGCTGTATGAAGTCACAGTCATACAGTGTGCATACAGCAAACCGGTAGACACTAAATAAAAATAAGTTTATTCACTCTGCTAACTTATTTGAGCGTGGACACTTTATCTATATGGTAAATATAAGCAAATATTTGAAAAATATAATAACTATTATTGATATTGATACTTTCAGATATTGTAATCTTTGATGACTTACTTATTCACTGTGTAACTTTTGAATGTCATCGTGTACCTAGTGCAAAAACAAACTCAGTTCCAACAGAATTGCAATTATACTTTACTCTATCACGTTTTACATTGTTTTAAGGATTTTCAAAACCTGATATGTAATTCCCAGGTGTGGTAGCCGGTTAAATGGCAAAAAAATCCTAATGTTAATTTATAATTAAAACTTCCAGTAATCAACATTATTATGTGTAAATAGTTGTAATAGATTTTTTACTAAATTTAGTTACGGTTTGCGACTCTCCTAAAACGGTTTTTCCAGTTTGATTCTTTTGGAGTGGATTTTTCGAAATTACACTTTATTTAGTAGATTAGATAACTAATTTATTTTACATATTTAATTTATATTATATATTTATTTTTATTGTATTACAGATAATGGCCGTCAGCAAGATAACTTTGGCGCTAGCCATCTTAATTGCCATCGTAAATGCTCAAAGACCATCTTTCGCCGGACTAAGGCCAATCGGATATCCCGCAATAGAAGTGGATCCTCTTGCCAATAGATTCGGTGAAGATGAGGACCTACCGATTGAAGCTAAAGGTGATAGGGGTCTCATTAATCGATTGAACGCACTGCCAGTTGATAAAAGGCCTTTTTGGTATCTGAACTGGAAACAATACGAAGACTTTAGACGCCAACCACAGAACTATCCACAAAGACCAAACTCTTTTGTTGGAACAAAATAAAAAAAATATTACACACGAATACGTGTAAGTGAAACGTGAAAGAGAATATTAGAAGAAATTTGATTCTCGAAGCAGTGTGTCATATTCGACGTTCGATTTTGTAATTTTGTGTTTTCGTTTCTAATGATCCCACCTGTGATTCTAAATTTAAAGTGTTAAAAGGGTGTGTATGAAAAATTTTGTAAGTTTACCAGTAAAGTGTACCGTTTGAAATGATCAGTTAATCAATGTTTGTAATAAATATCAGTGCACCTAAAGCGTATCTGGCCAATGACATGCATTTATTAAAAAAACTAGTTCGTATTGTTTTGTGAGAGCTTACCAAAGCGCAAGTCAAGTTTAAAACGTGTTTAATATTTTTCTTCAATTTTAAGTAGACTGTGTAATGTAATCGAATAGATATATTATATAAATAGATAGATTAAATATACATATAGATAAGTACATGGAATTTTTAACTCAATGAGATGTATGTATTTCTCAGGTTCGATTAAAGCATTTAGACTGTACTTTTTATTCTGGACGCTGGACAATATTTGTCCCGAGAATGAAGATTTTAAATGACTAAAGACTACTGTAGGATTGTAGCTTGTGGTACTATTTAAAAGTATTATTTAGTGATAAAACTTTTTGTTTTGAAAGTGTCAAAAGTAAATAAATTTGTTCTTGTTGTTAATTTTTTGTTTTGGTTTAATAGTTTCCATTAAAGTATATTGTGTTACATTAATACTAGCTAGCTTTCTAGCTAAGAAACACGTTTCTTTAATAAAACAGCGTAATCATGATTAGAATGTTGTTAAAAGTATTTATATAAAAAATGTAAAAAGTAAATAAATTTGTTCTTGTTGTTAATTGTTTGTTTTGTTTCAATAGTTTCCATTACAGTATATTGTGTGTCATTAATATTATACATATAATATACCCCTCTTAAACATTAAGACTTTACACAATCGCGAGATATACAACCTTAGAGAATATTTTCTGCATACTGATGTGGGAGTGCATTGTAATGTAGTCGCAGTGGACAACGGACTCACTCCGCTCGCTTTGGCTAAAGAGAACTGGCGCAAGCCTGTAACACTTAGTACTAATGATCGCAGGGAGGTATGGAAGGGCAAAGCACTTCATGGTCGTTTTTATCAGGCCCTAAATGGGCCTGATATAGACTTTAAAGCGTCCATATCTTGGCTACGGTTCGGTGATCTCTTCGGAGAAACCGAGGATTTTGTCTTTGCAATTATGGACGAAGTTGTTATGACAAATAACTATCGGAAATATATCCTGAAAGATGGTACGGTGGACATCTGTCGGGCATGCCACCGTCCTGGTGAATCTATCAGGCATATTATTTCTGGTTGTTCTCGTCTTGCCAACGGGAAATATTTGCACAGACACAACCAAGTGGCCAGAATTGTGCATCAACAACTTGCCCGACCCAGTTCTCGAAAATGGTCGTGCCACATTGTATTGGGATCGATCTATCATCACTGACAGAACTATTGTTGCCAATAAACCTGATATAGTGGTGATAGATCGATCTCTCTCATGACGACAACCTCGTGAAAGTTGAAAAAGAAAAACAAAACAAATATTTGGATTTGTCTCACGAGATTGTCGATATGTGGAATGTCGATTCGGCGATCATTGTTCCGATCGTCATATCTGCTCATGGATTGATAGCCAAAAGCCTCGATCAACACCTTAAGAGGCTCGCGTTAGACGGCTAGATCAAGAGACTGATGCAGAAGGCAGTTCTAATCGACACGGCCCGTATAGTGAGGAGGTTCCTGTCTTTGGAACCCTAACCACCGGTGTCTTGGTCCCTGTACCCGATGTCGGTGGTATACTATTTTTTTATATTTTTAAATATATATTTTGTTTTATAGGTATTTAAAAATGTAATTAATAAGGTTTACAATAAATAAAGAGAATAATAAAAATATTAATTTTATTTCTTCTCTCACACAGAAATTATTAATTCATCATCATTAATTACTAATAACAAAGTTATAAACCAATTCAAGAGATTGTAGTCTGTGTGAGAGACTGGTATCCGTACTAGGTAGAACCTGTATGACAGATGACTAGCCTCTCCTAGCTCTAGACAAGTCGGTTTTACGGTATGTGTACTTGTTACAATGTAATTATAACATGTGCGATGAATGAATGAATGTATATTGTCTGAGGTGTAATATGACTGAAGAATTCGGTGTATGTAAGTAAGTAGATTTAGGGATTTTTATATGTGGATGTAAGTGTATATGTGTGTGTAGGTGTTTGTGTGTGTGTGTGTGTGTGTGTGTGTGTATCTGTGTATGTGTGTGTGTGTGTGTGTGTGTATCTGTGTATGTGTGTGTGTGTGTGTGTGTGTGTGTGTGTGTGTGTACGTGTGTATGAAAGTAACCCCCTTATTGGTCCTCCCAGAAGGTCGTGGGTTCGATTCCGATCCAGGACATATAATTGTGTGATGAGCATGGTCATTGCTGTGCGGTCATGTTCTGTGTCTGGGTGTTATTTATCTATAATAGGTATGAGTTTAGAAATATTTAAATATGTTTATCAGCAGTCTGGTTACCATAGTACAGGCTCTGCCTAGTGTGGGATCAGACGGCCGTGTGCGAGATGTGTCAAGTTGTTATTATTGTTATTATTATCAATCATTTTTTTTACTCATTTACATTTATTGCTTTTATTTATTACTCATTTATCATGAACAGCACTTTACAATATTTATTCAGTTTTTAACCTTACGGACGCATAAACAAAAAAGCGATTAGTGTCCTCGCTATCTTTTATCGCATCCAATGTAACGGGTGCGATGCCACATGGAATATCTGTTTGTGTAACTGCGTAAGTTGCCATAACAAAGCATTAATTCCCTAGTGCGAGAGGATATACAGATACAAATTACCCTAATTTTACGCATGAAGGAGTCTCGCCGTGAACTGTTTATTTACAAACTAATTATATAGCTATCCTACAAGAAATTATCACTAATTTAAAACAACAAATCTTGCTTTGGCGGATAGGATTGGACATTAAGATATTTATTCATTTTATTTTCATCTCATCAATATTTTGTAAAAAAATTTTTTGGTTTGCTTAAATTATAGTCTTTTGATAATGTAGTATTTTGAAGCACCTATGTCTTGTTAAACTTCTATTATTTTTATTGATTACATTCTGTGTGATTGTCCTTATTCTGCATAGGTGGTAATAAAATTTATTGCTCTTCTTATTCCGAGTTTCTCTTAACCTTTTATATTCTATATCATCTCTTTTTTATATGAAGTAACTGTAGGCGTTTGTCTTCAAACAAACACCTGATGGAAAGTGCCGATGAAGTTCTATATTAATGAATGTGTAAATGAATCAAATCATTGCACACTAAATTATATATTTCTAAACTGATTATGTACAGTTATAGATTACACTATATGTACTTATAGGTTACATACAGTTTACGTTATTTATCCTTAGGTAAGAATTAACTTTACGTCTTACTGTTGATCAATTTTAGTGAATATTTACTAACTTATATATACATATTTTGTAGCCCATGAGTCCATCCGATGAATCGCAGAGCGTTGCTGACAATATTGTTTCTTAATAAGATACACATGATAACGGTATTAGTAGTAGGCTAACGGTATGTAACTTTCCTGTAAAAACCCATATACTACTGGGTGTGTGTGTTACGCTTAGAATGACTTGCTAAATCTTTGATACGTCACACCACAACAAATGACATAAGACATCCAAGTAGAAAGATCCACTGATGAATCATAAAGAACTTTATAATCTGGTTGTTGACTTGCTCGACGAACGTAGTCTGTGACGTCATGCTATTAGTCCCGACTCTTCAAGTATTTCCAAGACGATAAAATGGGTTTTACCTACGTAAACTTAAGAATGAGTAGAACGAGTATGTAAATATTGGTATAGCTGTTGATTTCACTTTTAAAAGGAAGTTAAACTTAAGGACAATATTTTGTTTATGATAAATATTATTATTAATATTTTCGATGTGTATATATTTAGTGAAAGTGTTCCAGAAATATGATCTAACTTACCTGATCCAAGTTTGATAGGAAATAAAAACTATACCTTACAGTTAGTCAGTTACCAGTAGGTACTTACATCACTCGTAATACCACAGATGTCGCTAGCATTGCACAATCCAACCATAATGCGTTCCCATATAAAACTGCCTATATAGTCCTATAATTGCGAAAAAAATGGACAAACAACAATTTTTTTAATTGGCATAGTTTACTTAAATGACATAACCTACTTTTTTGTCCTAGACGTTCTAAGACAAAAAGTAGCCACGTTGACAGGCCAGTGATAACAAAAGGGCAAAAAACAATTTGAGGTCAATACGGGAATTATACAAAGAACGTCATGATTGCACTGTAATATAAGCATCGACTTATGCCAAAGAATATAAGATACTTTTCATGTTTTAGAAAATGTACATATGTCATTTAGTTTATTATAAACGCCATTTGTATACGGTTTTGAAACCTATGGACTGCACCGCTAGCAAATTAGAAACGCCATGCCTACTATATGCGTTGATTATTATTTCCAGTCACGGTTCAGTTGTACTCGGAACCGTGTGTATTCATTTCACTTCACTTCTACAACGTAGTTATGAATCTTTATTTGTCTATGGTAAATAAAACGAATTGTTACTGTTTTTTATTGTTTTAAATATACTTTAGTCAGTGCAATACAGCAACAAGGTAACCAACCATTTCTGTGTTTCTTAGAATACGACAACAAAAATACTGTATTTATTTATAGTAAACTTACTATATCTTACTTATTTAGATTGGTATCCGCGGGGTACAGAGGGTCTGGTTGAAAACCAACCCTAGACAGCCATAGGCATGCTGCGTATTAAAAAACATTACAAGAAAAATTAAGGAATTGTTAGGCCTTTCATCAGAAAATCCTTTACAATATTAAGGAAAAAAAATTATAAACGCTGACCTTTTATTAATTCCACAACCAATTTGTAGATTTTTTTTTATTTTCATACTGTTTCCTTGTCTTAGAGACAATAGCCGTCTACAAGATAATTTCATTGCTAACAATCTTAATTACCGCCGTGAAGACTCAAAGTCCATTCTACTATAAACTAACAGCGTTTGGATGTCGAGATATAAAACGGGTTTATTCAACAAAAGAATCGTTGTTGTTGGAAAGAGTTTATGAAGATAATATCAGCCAAATAGCTGTAATTGAAACCGGATGACTGAAGAAGTTTCTACCACAGGCAGAAGAACCGTGGTTAACCAGCACGCCTATCCCAGGGCTTGGTTTAATCGGTACCGATACTCACTTACCCTACATACTTGTTCACCGACTTTTACAAAAAACATGAAGACTTGTCTCTTGCATTGAGCATTATAGCGAACGAGGCGAGACTCTCGTATTCCCATAACTTCGAACAACTTCGTAGTAGTGTAGAGGGGCTTTTTGAAGACACAAATCTTATATATCGGATGAATATTTCAATTGACAACAGATCTAATTTTATTTCTAGTAATCAGTAGCTGTAGTAGTAAAGAAATAAACCAAAAATTTAAAGTAAAACATTTGTTAATAATTAATTAAAAAGTACAATTCTGTTACTTTATATAATAAAGTTTCTTTGGCATTATCTACCGGTTTTACCTTTGGTAAAAAGATTATTGATAAACTACCTATTGATTGATGAAAATTTACTCGCCATACTAGCAGATCACCAAGAATTTCTTTGTGGTGTCAAGGCGTTTTCATAAGCTTTCACACAGCAAAGTTAACACCTACCTAGTTCCCGATAGAAGTCCTAATTTTTTACATACTAGGAACTATACCTACGCGACTACACGAAATATTTTATTTTTGATTAGTTTACTTAATATTTTCTACAGATCCAAAATTGATTACCTTAAGTTCATACTAGTATTACTAAGCTGTCGGTACAAAAGCACTTTACAAACGCAGAATCAGAATAAGCAGGTACATATTTTTATATTTTAGTCAATGTCAAACTATATATCAAAGTTTTGCCTCTTATCTAAATCGAATCTATTTCTGTTCATTATTTATAGGCCACTGCTTGTTTTCTGGCTTTATATGCATGATTGGCAATATATTTATTTATTTATTTACTTTTTAATGTACACCATTCAAGAAGGATAAATTACAGACATGTTACAAACATTAGAATGAACAATTGGCGGTCTTATCATTCATGGCGATCTCTTCACGACAATCAACATTAATTATAACATTATTGCATTAATATTATGTATTATTATCTACATTAATATAAACAACTAGCTAAACCCAGTATTTGTATACTCTTTGGTATGGCTAAACCCTTGAATGCTTTGCTGTGGCTCAGTAAAATTTCATACACGTTTCTGTGACAACCGTATAGTATATCAACGTAACTATGACATATTATAAGTCAATCTAAAATGCCTAAAAATTTCCTTTTCCAGATCTAGAATGATGAAGGTCGTTTTTTTCAAGATGGATGAATAGACGTCCATTTTTTACGTTTTTGTTATTTAACTTGTATAATTATAAAACACTTGACATTGGCGGAATTCCTGCGCTGATTCTTGCGCGGGATAGAGTCCATAATAAAATAATATAAATATAGAATGATGAATTTTTCGTTTACATTGAAACTTCGGGATAAGTAAAAAGTTTACGAAAACACTTTTCTCTTAAAATGTAATGTTGTGTCAAGACTTCAAGTCAATTCATCAAATACCTTCCGAGATATGCGGTCACAAACATAACCATATGGCACATCACATCTACAAAGGTATGCACATAATTATATCGAGAAATATACATACGTACTACTTAATAAATTAATTCATAGAGGTATTAACATATTATATAAATACAATACAATACATGTGTACATATCAATTTGCAAATCAGCATTCATGTTGAGATATGGTAATTTTTTATCTGCTTTTTAAATACTAGCAAGGTATTGGCTTGTCTGATTATCACAGGTTCAATAATTTAACTGCTAGCACTGAGAATGACTTGTCTATAAATTGTGTAAGATGCCTTTTCAGTTTCAGATTCTCTGAAGATCTCAAAATCTCAAGAGATGTATTATGTATGAAAGAACTCAAAAAAATCTTTGAGTGTGAAGAATTAGTGTGCGGTCCATGCACACACTTATTCTTATGTTAAATTTTAATAATGTTTTCAGCATACTGTATAAATGAGAAATAATATAAAAGTATCGCTGTGTGGCTTATATGAAGCCCTTTAAGCTTAGAACGATACAAATCAGTTTTTTACTAAAACAGGATTTTTTTATTTACTTTCATCAAATTCATTTTCACAACTATTCCTATGGCATTCCCTCACTCCATAAAGAAAAATGAAAATGAGCCTTCAGGTCTAAATTGGTTTATATAACTAATATATTTTATTAAAACGATTTCTTTCTAATAAAACAAAAACTAACTAGAACTGATCTGGGATTAGAAATACGTATTTTTAAATTTAAATGTAAGTTGACTGGGCTGAGTCCATAGCTTCAAGCGCATCATAACATAAACATGAACAATTTATTTACAAAAATAGGGAGTCTCCTTTTAAGTAAAAGAATACCTGTGCTAGAAGACTCCAATTTTTACAGTGTCATGGTTGTGGTGTTTAAATAATACTACTCCTAATAATGAATATAATAATAAGTTATATATGTTGACATACTTTGGTTGAGATTTAGATTTACATTTAAAGTATCTGTATATACCCTTCATCAGTACCTTCTTATCAATTATTTTATTTATAAAATTATACTATAAGTCCAGTCAGAACCAGTCACACAGAACGCTTTAGAAGCAATTCGACCTCTGTATAGTTTAAGACTGCAAGCCATTTAATTATGGTGTTTTTAACATTTCTTAATGTGAGACTGTATATACTTAATAATTTTTTGGCATTATTATAGAGATGGCTAGCCTGGAAATTAAATTGTCTTTGTGCAAATTTTGATTTGCATCTATTTATTTTGGCAACAGCATACCTTCGTCGAATTTCATAATTACTCTAATTTCAATCTCTCAATCACCATTACTAACTTCATGTATGAAAATGTTACACACATAGATATTTCTTTTAAAAAAACATCAGATTACTTACAAATCCAAAACATTACTTCTGATTTTTTCAACGTCAGTAATTTTTATTTGATATTCAAGTCCCATACAGTATTTATTTCGGTATTTAAGAGCCGTAATCATAATTTAAGATATTTTTTTAAGCTATAATAAATTTGTTTGACTTATGTCATAGAATCCAAACTAAAATAATTGGTTTCCTTAAGGTTTTATCACTATAAGTCAAGTTTACGCTTTCATGTCCCCATGCTCATATTTACAAAACGTTTTATACAGCCATAAGTCTGCATACAGTATGCTACGAGTATATGTATAGCTTGGTGCCTCAGTGTTCACGCTGTAATAAATGAAACTACTGCTTATTCAAAGACCGCTAAAATATATATTTTTTTCATTTAAAATAGCCACTTTCTTTTCGTACAAGTCACAAAGGTATCGTCAATTCAATAAATTGCACTCTGGAATTGAGTTTCGGAAACGTGTCCTACTTTGTTACGAATACGGCCCCTTGGCAATAGTGATACAAGAAATTCTACTTTGAAACTAGAACTACCTCGAGCCAAAGTGCTGCTCTAAGTAATATATTATTGCTATTATTTGTAGCCTGGTGTCGTTTTGAAAATATAATTGAAGTATGAGGAAAAAAGGGTTGAAGAAAGTTTTACTGGATCGCCAACGGACAAGTAACATTCCTGGTAACGTAAAACTGCTGTCATCTCTTCTCAGTAAATGGGCAATAATATGTGTTATTAAAAGGTCTAAATGCAATGATAAGTAATCAGAAACAACAACAAAGCAGTGTTAATTTTTTTTTATAATTTACTTTTACACGTGGGAGAGCCATGCTTCGGCACTTATGTGCCGGCTCGACCGGAGTGATACCACGGCCTCACAGAAAATCGGCAGTGAAGCAATGCTTACATTGCTTTTCGGAGAGGGAGCGAGGTTACCGGAGGTCCCAAAACCTTCCACCCTCTCCTCTCCCCTCTCCTCCTCTTCCACCTTTCCCCTACTCCTACCGTAAAGGCCGGCAACGCACTTGTGAGCCTTGAGTTGCAGGTGCCACGTTTACCATCAGGTGGCCCATCTTCTCGTTTGCCCCCTATACCATAAAAACATAATAAAAAATTACATCTTTCAAATACATTTAAATAATTTCGCCAAACTGCATAGCATTATTTTATGTGCAAATACTAAGCACTCACTTATCACTATTTTTCATGTTAAAACATTTAAATTGCATTTTCACTTACTAACGGCATTTTAAGCTTGGTTACATATCGCTTGGAGTGCCTCAACAATTGACTTCCACCTGTTAAATCCTGTTTACACTTCGATTAGTACAGTAGTAAAAAATCGTGGCCGACTTGTTTTAAGTATAAAGTGATTCTACTTTTACACTTTCTACTTGCTTACGAGTATAAAATCCTACCTGTGTTTAACCAAAGAATATCGCGTTTCTTGTTTACGTGACGTGCGACCGTCAAAGATCCGCAGCTTATCAATACTTCTTGCAAGTGATTAAACTTGAACATAAACTTAGTAATATCGCGTCAGTGTTACCTCTCGTGTTCGGTGTTGGAACTGTTAGTAAAAGATCAATGCATACCATAAAAAAAACTTTGTTTCCATTTCTTAGCTTACTTTCAATTCTTTGATCAATGTTTTGGTTTTGTACTTATCTGTTGTTATATTGTTTTTAAGTGACCTTTATTTTATAATAGTTCTCAAATATACAATTTAACCAGCCAATTATAAACGGCTATTCTTAGAATGTCAAATGCTACCAGCCAATGAGAAAGTATTGTTATTGATAGCATTGGAACAGTACGGTAGCGATGACTTCAAGCTAAAATAAACACGTCCAGGATGAAACAGTAGTAGTATATTAAACGTAAAACCCGACCCATGTAATAATTATTATCGCGAAAGAAATCGTAAATATATGGTCAATAGATTGTTTAACTACTTACCGCCAGTTCTTTTAAATAGTATCGATATAAAACGAGTATTTAAAAAGAAAACACAAGAGTTTTTGTTAGAAAGCGTCGGCAACAAAATAGCAATGTAAAACAACAATTGTCATGCGAATATGTAAGTGCACATGTACTTACATATCTGTATGAATAAGCGTAATTTACTTGAGTAGATAAAACGCGAATTGTTGTATGTTATTAGTTTTATATTATGTGTATTTTTAAAAGGAGTTGCATCTGCCACTTAATTATTTTGACTAAATACTTTTTCATTTCTATTTAATTTTTTCATTAAAGAAAAAGTTGGATTAACTATCAGAATCCGTGCCCATCTAAGAGGTTAGCCAAAGTCGAAATCATCATGACTATGTATAAACAAGACTTCTGAAATTTTGTTACTGTAATTTATTTTCCCGATCTACAGCGCCATATATGAAACTGACGCACGCACCTAACAATTCATATTGCAAGTAATGAAAAAAAGAGGCAATATACAGATAACAGTCACAAGTTCCAAGTATTATGTTCGTTGTTGACTGAATTCAAGATTGGTAAACCCCAACCACATTTACCGTACTCACTATATGTAATCACATCGGGCACTTCACTGAGAAGTGAAACGTACATCGCCTTTCTATAATTTGTCTCGTCTTAATTAAGATCCAAAACACCGCAAATGACTTTGAAGATGAATGAATGGCTTTTCGCATTGCTCGGGTGAGAACGAGCGACTTGAGTTCATGAGCTGCTTTTCCCTCAAGCGATCGAGGGTGGCAAGTGTGAGTTTTTTTACTTATTTACACGGATTATTAATAAATAAGATTTGTTTGTAATTAGAAGGGTAACTGTGTCACTCTATTACAAATATACAAATCGCGAGAATGTTTTTAAAATGATGCTATGTCTGAGACTTGGTTACTTCTGAATTACATATATAATTATGAACTTTCCTGATCCGCAAACGACGAGAAACTTCAAATGCAAAAAGGTGGAAAACATACCACCTTTTTGGGAATCCTAAACAAAAGCGGTTTTTAACGAAAAAAAATTGGTAAAGACAAAACAGTTTGTTTCTTTGTTTTTCAACCGATTTTCATTTTGTTTCATAACTAGTGATAAGCTTTAAGAAACAAATGAATATAGTTGTTTTTTTACCTTCTACAGAGCTTTAGTGTTATCAATGATTTAATGAAGTACTGTCGGATTTAGATCTCTGGTACGACCACTTGTATGGACATTGCTGGAGCTAGGTACTGTAATTGACGGCCTGTTAGTCTAGTAGTTAGTGATCCTGACTGCTGAGCCTGGGTTTTGATTCCCACCCGGAACAAATAATTGTGTGATGAGCATGATCACCTGTGTTGTGTCTGGATGTAATTTATCTATTATAATTATGTATTTAGAAATATATAAGTATGTTTATCAGCAGTTTGGTCCATAGTACAGGCTCTGTCTAGTTTGGATCGGATACCCGTGTGTGAGGTGTGTCAAGTTATTAAAACGTATAATTATACATTCAAAAGGTTATTACGTTATTGCCAAATGAATTACAGCTATACTTATAGCGTAGGTACTTTAAATTTTTGTACAATGGACGTTATTGTTAAGCTGCTCCCGGATTTGCTTTTGAATAAAAAATACCTTGCTTTTAATTTAAAAAGAATTGTTTTATAAAACTTCATCATTTAAACAGAGTAGGTACATGGTTATTTGTCGAACAAAGAATAGGATGTCTACAGCTAACAATACATTTAAATAACTCGTGCGGTTTCGTGAGAACATGTTCAGACGACCTTCTAATCATTATTCTAATGCGCTACTTAACATATTGCAACATACATAACATAATATACACATAGATAAATTATCCACTTCCGATATAATTTGTCTATTTAGTTACATATATTATGCATGGAAACACAAGGCAAGGAACATAGCATGCAGATTTTTTATATAATAGTATTTGTGACGCATAGCATTGTACAGTCGTTCAATTTAACTAATGTAACGTAATGCAACTCTTCTAATAAAATAAATAAGTAACTCTTAATTTGTTTTGTTGGATATTTAATTTAACTTTGTTTTAATAAACCATTTACATTTTAATTTTATGTAATTCTTATAAATAGCAGACTTTAAATAAATAAATATATAATAGTTTTATTTATTTGAAAGGTTGAGAACGTTAAGATAAGCAGAAAAAAAGAATATCAGATTGAGAATATAATTATGTTGAGGGAATTTAACGCGATCACGTATTTAAATGAGTTGGCTGACGTATCGACCAGGTTGCACTGAACTGGCCAAATACGTGATATCGTTAACTCCCTTCAAATGTCTAATGTTGGTTTGGAAAGGGCTCAGAAAGCTGTGTTGATGGTCATGTTCTATAAACTTATTTATTTTACGATCTTATACCCACACTCATACAGTCAGACCTACACTACACCCAAACATATTTACTAATTTGATTGTATTCCTCTATTAGGATTATTAATAGTTTTATTTATCATATCCGGCTAAAAATGTTATAGCACTATATCCTAACTTAATAAGATAAAAAAAATTGCAATCTGGGACGCTGATGTCGTCTCTTTTCTGGTGGTGGGCGTTAATAGTTTTTAACTAATCTGGCTATCATCGAACATGCTTAAGTTGTAAATAGTTTTTCTTGTTCCTAATAAAAATTATTATTATTATTAATAATTATATTATTATGGAACGCGAAAGTTTTATAGTTGAAAGCAAAAAAACTTGAATTCAATAAATATATCAATCATCAACCAATCAGACCCAATGAATATAGTCCATCAAAGGTTGTCTGTAAGAGATCGCAGACTGCGATAAGACCGCCTATTGTTCTGCTATTTAATATTGTATTTTTCATATCGCGTATCACATCCTTTCCTTCGCATTTTTTGGTGTGCAATAAAGTACACTTTATC
The DNA here is from genome assembly GCA_963859945.1 of Euplagia quadripunctaria. Lineage (NCBI taxonomy): Eukaryota > Metazoa > Arthropoda > Insecta > Lepidoptera > Erebidae > Euplagia > Euplagia quadripunctaria. The sequence continues at coordinate 6,902,619 of OY982572.1, forward strand.
TATCTACCTACTGCTGATACATCCTCATATTTGCGTGTTCATACGTGTGTTGAAGACGTTTGCGCAACTTATGACATGAGAGTCGGATGAGTCCAACCAACAAAAATTAACGTAAAAGACACGGTCACTGTTTTATTAGAAACTGCCCATTTTGCTTTACGTCATCACAGAGAGAAACAATCAGTTCGCAATCCAAAAAATTTAACTTGGAAAACGAAAAGGTTTTGTAAATGTCATCTTTCAAGAGTACATTCAACTTTAATGACGTTACTTGACACAGGCGAAAGCTTCTTGACCCGGATACAAAAGTCACTCCCGGTATTGGCTATCACAGCTCATGGAACCAGTATGGCTCTTTCTGTATTGCCTTTATAACAAAGATTGCACTTGTAATGGCAACAACAACTTTTCCTAACCTATAAATACTTGCAATATCAGTATTATAGCATTACTAATCCTCCGTTTTACAGAACTACGTAATCACATGTCCTGTCCTGTCACGTGTCCTTTTTCTATACTATAGAGATGGTGGTCTAGTCACCACTATACCATGGGTTTGTTTATACATAGCGAGTTTCCTATTACTGAGATAATGATAACGATAATATTATCATCAATTAAGTGTATCATTGTCTTAATTAATATAGGTATATATCTAAGGTGGAAATTGTTATAGCCGTGCGTCATGCGTACACTAAAATCAAAACACTCTCCTCTTAACTGTGCAGCGCCCTAGGGCTCGAGTTTAATTATACAACTCTTGACTTGAACTCTCATAAATTCTCAGATTAATTGGTATCAAAGTTATTAAACAAACAAGTTTCAACCAATATGGGATGATCTAATATCTAGAACTGTATTTGTTTTTCAGCCCCTTTGTTCTCAGTTGCAGGATTCTCCATTATGTTATGCTAATAAACAAGAGAACCGAGATGAACTTACCTACACCATTATTTTTATCGTCTTATAAAACTAAATCTTGAAGTGAGTTAGGGAGTTGTATAAACTTTGCGTTTTCTTTTGTGATTTTATAGAAGAAAAATCAAACATTTTCTTTTAATTATGTAGCAAAGTTGTAAAAGAAAAGAAAAGAAATGTCTAGTACTTGTTTTAGTACTTCTAACAAAGATCTTTACATTATTTTGTAAAATTATAGTTTTATCACATTTTGTTCGACTACAATGTAGACTTGCCAGTTTAACTGTAGTTCAGTGCAAATATTTGTATGAACGAATACATGGGCGTACTCAATTTGACTCAAAATTACCTTAGTACTACCTAAGATTCCCCTCCCCGCCTCGGTACCATGAACGAATGTATTTTTGCCTTGGGCCGGGTGTTCCTATAAACGATTACCGGACTTCACGATTGCATGAAAATATCAAGAACAAACTTAGGCCACGAGACCATGAATAAACGGCCAACGGAACAGTAACTAATAACATTAATTTACATAACTATAGCACACGTTTATCAGTCGAAATGTTAACTCTCTTACGTCTACGTCCTTTTTAGCCTTTTTTCTTATTACAACTTATTATAACATTTCAGTTAAGATTTATAATTGTCCCAATCGCTTTTAAACTTTCGCGACTTTGATACATATTAGATGTGTAACTCGGGACTTAATCGCGGTAATATTTATAAGGTGCAAAAACTTTTTGGTTACCCGGCGTTTCGATCGAATTGCACCAATCGTAGTCACGAGTTTAAACTCGATTTACTTATCTAATATTGACCTAATGTCCTACAGAATCCATTTTAGGATATTTGTCGTAAAAGTTTCTTTAAAAAATATAAAAATACCGTTGAATAGCAGAAGATGACATAATTGAATTGACGCATTTCACACTTTTAACGTTTATTTATATTTTCGGCTTTTCCACAATTAACTGTGTGAATAAGTGCCCTTGGGTATTTATAAATTACTAGCAACCCGCCCCGGCTTCGCACGGAAAGTAGAGACATCTTCAACAATCATATTTCAACCAATTTACACAAAACATTAACAAATTATACACCTAAACCTTCAACATGAATCACTCTGTCTATTGGAGAAAACCGCATGAAAATCCGTTCAGTAGTTTTTCAGTTTATCGCGAACAGACAGACAGACAGACGCGGAAGGGGACTTTGTTTTATAATATGTAGTGATATAGTGATAATTTACCAGCATTCGCACACGTGGTAAACGAAAAAAAAACTTAAATCCATAGAAAAACACATACACACACACACACACACACACACACACACAAGTGCCAATTTCAATGATATCAAATTTTATGAACTTTAATATTTAAATGTATTGAACAATTAAACGCCCAATATTGAAAAGTATAACAACATTGAACAGTTGCTTTAAACAGAACAATTTTAAAAGTAATCAACTTCCGCGGTAACATACAATCTGCTATTGTTGCGCTCATGGATTTGATCGTAATAAGGACATGACACAGCAGATTCCTGTTCGACTTACTTGCACAGACTATAAAATACATACAGAAGGCAAGAGTTTAACAGCGATACTAAAGTATTTTGTGTGGTGAGTAAAGTCACCAGACCTTTCAAAGGGGGAGCTCCTTTCCTATAAAAAAATCTAGTGACTCTGATCTAGTGAAAGAGAGAAAGTGAAACAGTATTTGCAAGACGCGTGTGGTTTGTGTTAGTAGCTTGTTTTTTGGTGCAACGTGTATGTTACAAGTTTTTATAAAGAAAATTAAAATTTGAAAAGGGAACTTTCTGGTTTCCTATATTTTTCCGTTCTAGTGCCCTTTCAAACAGCATCTTTAAGTAGTTTTTTTCTAAACCTCAATAGGTTTGTTTATTTATTAGTACAAATAAACAAACCTATTAAAGTGCTAAGATGCAATAAGAATGTGCTTATCACTAGAAATAAGTACGTAGGCTCACTCCTTTAGCATCTTAACTTAATTATATTGAAAGAAAGAAAGAAAGTATTGTCAGTGAGCAGCGATAAAACCTTAACTATTTAATATCTTTATAAATTAAATTTAAAAAGAAATGTAGAAATGTGTGTCCCATCAGTGCCAAAATTTGGACATCGCTCAGCATACGTTACGATTATTAAACCGCAACACTGGTATTCTGCGAAATCCATTATAGTGACGCCGGCGCCAAGTGTGTCTATAAATATAGAAAATGTTTTGAAATATGTAAACTATATACGATATACGAGTAAATAAGATATAACAACATAACTATTAATTAGAGTAAAGTCTGTGGACATTTTGTGTGTTTTTTAATCAAGCGTCTGTTCTATTTCCTACCTGTTGCATCCGCCCTATTGTCTGCGTGTCTGCTAGAAGTATCTTAGAATTTTTTTTTTTTTTTTTTTCACTCACGGCCGTCTGATCCCAAACTAAGCAGAGCCTGTACTATGGTAACCAGACTGCTGATAAACATACTTATATATTTCTAAATACATACATATTATATATAAATTACACCCAGACACAGAACAAATTATCGCGCTCATCACACAATTATTTGTCCTGGGTGGGAATCGAACCCACGACCTCTGGCTTAGCAGTCAGGGTCACTAACCACTAGACCAACAGGCCAGTCATTATCATCATCATCAGTATTGGTTGGTATTCTTCTACTTTTTATGGTATGGTGAAGCTTATAGTGAAACAGGGGGAGTGAAAGGTAAGGTTAGAAAATTGTAATCAGGAAATAGAAAAAAATTTTAGAAATGAGAAATATTAAATTGGTCACAGAGAAAATTTTTAAATGAAACCATTAAATATTGATGGCGCTTATGTTTGCATGAGGCTTTGAGGTTCGGCATTTATGAAAGGTGTAGCGTGGAGTCTGATAACGTTTCCATATAATCATAAATTTAAAACACCCCTGACTCGAAAATCCTTTCAATGAATTACAAAATGCCTTACATAATTTTGGAAAAGATCTGATATTCTTACACTGCTGGACTGATATTAACCAAACATAGCTAAAAACCACCGGTTTTCAAATGAAAAAAACCGCATTTAATTCGGTCCATCCGTTTGAGAGCTACTATGCCACAGACAGACACACACGTAGACGTCGACGTCAAACTTATAACACCCCTCTTTTTGCGTCGGGGATTAAAATCACAGTAACAATCAAATACTATAAGTGATGACTTGTTATTGGTTCACTGACAACAATATTCTCCATTGTTATTCTATTTTTATTTAGCTGTTAGTCTTGCATGCATTAAATAAAATAAATTAAATGGCAATAAGCTATCACACCACATATTCTTAGATATAAAGAAAACGTTTCTAGAAGATTCAGGAAGAAATTGTTGTCAGTGATTTGTCAGTAAATATTGCACTTGCCTGTATTGTATGATTATTTAACCGAAATGTTTTTGAAGTGAAAACTTAAAAAATATTAAACTCGTGTCAGGACACGTGACCTGATTGAAAATTCGTAAGGCGAAGCCGAGTTTCTTATATTTAAAAAAATATTTTTACGCCACTTGTGGATTCTGCGCGATACTACTGTAGTTTGATAGATACTTATGTATTATATGGTATAGATCCACTAGAGGGCGCTAATCTAAACATTGAGTTTTGTCAGTTCCTTATTAATTAATCTTAAAAAAATGTGTTTTCACCTGTGACGTGCAGTCCTACGACTGACAGTTTTACTTATAACTCTACAGTATCAACTACAAAATCCTTTTACAATTAATAGACAAATAAATAGAAAGAATTAAATTTAAAATCAATTCGCAAACCATTTATCTGGACCCAAAATAATCCAAACCATTTCCCTTATAATATCAATCGGAATCCACTTACTGACAAGTACAATTGAGACTCACAGTCCCAAAATAATAAATTGATAGGTAAATTCGAATTGGAATCGGAAATAAACCGCAAAGAGATTGAAGCTTAAAATGTACATAATAACGTTCTTGCAGCTCATAATTTTTTTTCCAATTTAAAAGGGATTTAAATGAAAGTATTTTTGTCATACTACATATATTATTATTAAAATAAAATTGTTTTTGAACTGTTTAAGCATTCGGTCAGTTGCATGAACGTGTTGATTTGCATTCCAATAAAAATCTGATAGTTATGTAGTGAAAGTTCGTTAATAACGTAATTTATTAATCACTACATATTATAAAACAAAGTCCCCCGCCGCGTCTGTCTGTCTGTCTGTCTGTCTGTCTGTTCGCTATAAACTGAAAAACTACTGATTGATTTTGCTACAGCTTCAAGGAACCGCTGACATAAATATTTGATGTTAATTTAAACTTGATGCCTTTTCTGGTTCCTGAAGAAAAGGGTCATGACTAGAGTTGGGCGCCATACCAGTAAATTACCGGTATGGCAATAAACTTCCATTTCTTCCCATTTACTTCTAGGCAAAAATATTTCGTATCGGAAAGAAATTAAGTTCGACAAAAATGTATATTTACATGATTTTAATAAGTCTTTTCAATTATAATTAAGTATATACATACACCAACGCATCCAGGCGTTTGAGTTTACAGGTTTAAATAAAACAAATAATGCTAAAAGGGAAATATTATAAATCAATGACATGTTCATTTTCGTATTATAATATTGCCAATCAAGTGGACGAGATTTACAATTGGTTTTTGTAATAATTAATACCACTAATATTATAAATGTGAAAGTGTGGATGGATGGATGGATGTTTGCTACTCTTTCACGCAAAAACCACTGAACCGATTGCGATGAAACGTGGTATGTAGATAGCTGGAGACCTGGATTAAAGCATAGGCTACTTTTCATCCCGATATTCCCACGGGATCGGGACTTACGCCGGTGAAACCACGGGGCACTGCTAGCATATGATATGAACCGAATATAACAAAAATAACCTTTTACCGTATACTACATTGTTTCAAGATTTTATTTTACAAAATGCTCGTTTATCTAGTTGTCCAGTCAGGATAGACATAAAAATAGCCTTAAATAGAAAAAAATAGGGGACGCCATTTTTTTTTTAAACGTCGGGTATCGTGGTTGGAAGTCCACATTTCGATTTTCGGGGCAAGCCCGCCATTGGATTCGTCGCCATCTTGATTAGAAGTTAATTTTTTTCGTTTTTCTAAAGTAACTCGTTTGTTTGCAACTTTAGGGCAAAAATGGTAGTTTTCAAAGTTGTTGGAAATTTAATTTCCCACAAGTTTGGTCATTATCATTTTTACGGTAGGATCAATATTTGCAGAGTTATACTATCAAGTTTATTAAAAAAATCGTAATTGATCGTGGAGTAAAAAAAGTGCGAGAACCAAAGTTGAAGGAAATAAAATTCCACCCATTACGATTTTCTTGATAAACTTGATAGTATAACTCTGCAAATATTGATCCTAGCGTCTTAAGTTGGTGGGGAGAAGTCATTTTTTGACAATTTTTTTTGCTCTTTCAACTGTTCTTCATTGTTCGATCAAAATTTTTCTTTGTTCGATCTTAGTTTTTTTTTTAAATAAAATAAAAAATTATCCTCAAGTTGGCGGGAGAAGTCGTTTACATTTTTTGTGCTATTTTAATTGTTCGTTAACTGTTCTTCATTGTTCGTCATTATCTTAGATTTAAATAACAAATCCAACATATATTATAATACTAACAGCGCCCCGCGGTTTTACCCGCGTAAGTCCCGATCCTGTGGGAATATCGGGATAAAAAGTAGCCTATGCGTTAATCCAGGTCTCTAGCTATCTACATACCAAGTTTCATTGCAATCGGTTTAGTGGTTTTTGCGTGAAAGAGTAACAAACATCCATCCTTCCATCCATCCATCCATCCATCCATCCATCCAAACTTTCACTTTTATAATATTAGTAGGATAGTGGGATTAAAAAAATACAAAAAATCTGTCTTACTTGCCCTAATAATGATATTTTTACATTTTTCTCGATATTTCTAATAAATTCCCACCCATTTGAATAAATTACCGGTAAGAAATGGGAAAAAATGGAAGTTTAGAAATATTTCCATTTATTTCCTTACCAATTTTTTCCCGTCGCCCAACTCTAGTCTTGACAGACACACAGACAGACAGGCAGATATAACAACAAATTAACGACTTTCTGATTTTTCCTTTGCTTGTGCTGTGAGACCTTGCTTCTTGCCAAATTGCATGATTCTAGGTCCATGGGAAGTACCCTATAGGTTTTAATTTACCTTCAAAATGTCAAAAGGACCTCAATCTGCTAAATGAATGGTTTAAATATAATTTACTAACAGTCAACACATCCAAAACATCATTTATGATTTTTGCCGCGAAAAATAAAGCTATACCGCAATTTGCCCTTCTTACCATAGATAATGAAATAATACACCGTTCTACACAAGAGAAATATCTCGGACTAATTATTGATGACACACTCACCTGGAAGCCGCATATTGATCATGTAAAATCAAAACTTACATCACTATTAGGTGCTTTAGGGAAAATATCGAATTGTATTCCGACTAAAATAAGCACAATTATTTATAACTCCTTAGTAAAGTCTCACTTATTCACCCACGCACTGATTACGGAAAGAGAACGGTATTATTCGAGGGAGCACGGCTGTACAATGCATTAACAAATGACATAAAAGAGTGTGAAAACATACATTTGTACAAAGTACAAAGATTATGTACGAAGAATAAGTCAATAATGTGACGCCTCAGAGGCTAAATATTTAGCACTGTAAATGTATATTCTGTTTCTCATTGTAAGTGGACGATAAGTTCTTATGAGAATAAAGTTCTTTAAACCTAAATGTCCAAATTTGGTCAAATATAAACCTTAAGTGACTTATATATTTGGTATTAATTTTAACTTGATGGGTTACGGGTTCCTGAGAAAAAGGTATTGACAGACAGACAGACAGACAGACAGACGGACAACAAAGTGATCCTGTAAGGGTTCCTTTTTTTCCTTTTGAGGAACGGAACCCTAAAAATAATGCTATATCTATATGCAATAGTAACTACCTATTATGATTCAACAACATCAGGAAATATGAAAAAAGAACTAAATAATTTTCTTGCACATCTGTAGAACTGAGTTAAATGTCATTCCTTACTAATGAACTATTATTATTTTACCACAATAAAATGAATAATTAGTTTATAGTTACATCAGCAATATTTAAAAATGCATCCTTAATATAAATTATGTAATGAATATTTTTGCCAAGTAGGTACTCGACAAGAATTAAATAGTTTTATCTTCATCATACCACATAAAATGAAAAAAAAGAAACAATTATAGGTCTTGATTTTTCGAGTGATAACCGAGTTGTCTACCAACTGATGAGTTCTAAAGTCTGCCTATTTATATTTGCCCAGTGTGATAGATTACAGGTTAAACACATCTTACATTGCGAAGAGGCTTCTGGTTAGCTGAGCATAAATATGCTTGTAGTTTCACAGCTGCGGCGTAGCTAAAACAGGGCATTTACGTAATCATACTTTATAGGAAAATGTTTCCCATTAGTTAAGACCGCCATGAATAATCTCTTAAACTTTTTTATTTCTTATGCTACTCTCGTTTTAAACTTTTTAGCTTCACTAATATTGTCTAATTTTATTTATTTAATTATTTAATTTTTATTTATTTATTTAATATTATCCAATTGATGAATTGATGATTGAGGCTAAAGGAAAATATATGTTGGGAAATCCCACATAGATATTTTGCATAGATTCTATTGTTTGCTATTTCAGTACATCCTTATATATTTAGGTACGAATAAATTTATGAGGATGTACCATTAAAAAATAACCTACTTTAACATTCATCGTTTCAACTTAACTTTTTTATCATATGGAGATTTTATTCAGATGCAGAACAAAACTACGTCATTGAAATAGAATTATTAAAAATGTTAACAAAATAATCTTAACTAACGTTGCATTGTCTTTAAGCTACAAACAACACTGCCGATAAAGAGGACAATGAGGTAGTAATAGCCATCGGACATAAAACATATTATTTAGAACATACATTTAGAAAGAAACCCTTCGATAGAAACTGAAGTTTGGTTAGTAAGTGTGTTTCCTATATACTGTCCTAGCTTATCTAGTCTACGGAAAATGCCAATCTAGTGTACGCCACGGGATTGGCAGGTCTCCTCTTTTTAAAGGCGATATACACATTCCACGTATAAAGTTCCGTTATTTAACTGTTACTGCGACAGTGATGTTGAAAATCGCGTGACTTTTTAACAAAAAAAAATCGTGAAGCTATGTTAACCTTCGCATACCCGCGCATTGGCCTGTGAGACCGACGATTTACGTTTGGAAGAGTAGCAAGAAGGTGATTATGAGAGAGAAGAGGAGTTACAACAAACTTCTAGTAACTACTACTTAGCAAGAATAGCCAAACAAAATGGAATAAAAATGCTCCGTCAATGACAATGAGAAAGATTCTTGAAAAAAAAATTTTAGTTCAGAACATGCTGTCATGATATGCTCTGACTGCAATGTTGAGTGATGCTAAGTACTTTTGTTTGTTTTTTTTTTTTTATATTTTATGAACCATATTTTATGATTTTAGAGTTTTTTTCAAGTTACACATAATAATAAGTATATTTTTGTTAAAGTTTTCGTAGCTCATAAAAATATTGTTACTTAACAAAGGCTGTAAATGATAAAAGACTGTTATTAGCTAATAAAAGTAAATATTTTGTACAGATGTTTGTTTGATTTGTTTTAACACATTGTCATCTAATAGTAAACGAAATTTTATAATTATTTTTTACTAAAATATTGCTAAAATGGACCTACGAATATCGGTGCCACAGACCGTGCGCGGGTATACGTGTTACACAATTTGACGCGGGTATGGGAAGGTTAACTAGAAACTCTTTCCAAAGCTGGAACAACAAAAAACTTGCAAGTGGAACTGCAAATAACACTAGCCTTTTTAACAAGAAGGCTATAAAAACTTAGGAAATAAAAATATAAACAAAGAACCAAGTACCCAAAATAAAAAATATGATCAAAAGTTTCTCCCAACAACGAACTATAAAATATAGAGTTAATATAAATTAAATTAAGATACATATTTCTAGAAATTAATTTCATTTCCCTTTTGATTCCTCAAACTATTGCAGTACGAGCAATCCAATGAACGGAAATTAAAGAGTTGCCGAGAAATTTCTAACTGGTGCAGAAGTTATCTACATAGCCCCTAACTGTAATAGTATTTGTCTGTTGTGGTTGTTATTCTAGGCCGTCTTAAACTTTCAGTTTTGAAGGAATATCTTTATTAATATCTTATCTATCTTTAGTTTAGTTTCCGATAGTAAGTCCGTTTGCTTCTAAATTTATTTAACAGTAATAAAATTTAAAACGGTCTTATTTACTATCTAATTTACATTTTGTTGAACTATCACTACATGTCTTAAAAAAACATAAAAAATAAAAGAACATAATATGAGAAAGTAATTGAGGGATTTACCTTGGATTTATGAAAATAATTGTTTATCAAGATATAAAAGAAAATATAAAATACTGAAGCCCTTAAACTATAAACTGAAAGGATATTCGTTGCCAAATTTACATGGTAATAATTTTGTTTTTGCTGATTGGACCTTTACCTAAAAAAATATTAGTTTCAAACAGTTATAAACAAATGTATATATTTTTTCCAACTGTAGTCTGATGTTGTAAAGGCTCAATTTGGCCCAATTTTTAAATGTACATTTATACGAAATTAATGCAAGGTTCATTATTTTTTGCAGATTTTATCAACTATGATAATGATATGACCTTTTTAGCTCAGTACCGTGTTTTTTCATGGACAGTTAATACCTACGAATAGTTGTATATAATGTTACATCATAGTTTTATCAAGTTTTTTTAGCTTGTATTTGTTTGTAAATATAGGTTTATTTAGAGTTTGCCACTCATACCCCCTATAACCGAATTACTAATAAAGGTAAACTGTATTTCTTTTATTTATTTATTTATAAAATCATTACAAAATAAATATGGGTTACAAAATGTAGGATGTAAGTAGTAGTATAGTTCCACCTTATTTCCCCAAATAGGTATGCAATTTTTACAATTTTTATAAGGAAAATTACAAAATACATTAATCGTCATTTTTCAATTCAAAAATATAAATTACTATAGCTTATGATGTTAATCATAGTATAGTTATGTGTAGTTTATGTCTGTAACATCAATTTAACAAAATAATGTAGCACGTATGCTTACTTATACTGTATAGCTTATAGTTGTTACAACATAATTCTATTTAATTGTGAATATCTATAAAATATTACAATTAACTAATCATAAAGTGTCGCAAAAGTCGGCATGTGATTAACTAATGGCCTTGACGGTACACAACACAAGTAATCTATAATAGATAATCTACTGACCTTGTAAATCCTTAATTTAATGTAAATACTACCTGTGCGAGTGTTGGGTAACTATATTATTACGATACAAACTTTAACACCACAATAAACTTCTATCGCACGAACAGTCCACACCGCCGCAGATGACCTTTTCAAAGGTAACACCCGACGAATTGATATCTTTAGCTCTTTTTAATTCTTAATAATAACAATTTATTTAGCATCCGGCGAAGATTTAGGATGATTACGAAAATAAAAGAACTCTACATGTTTCGAATGATAAGAGTCCTATGAAGGAAGAATAGGCCTATGAAGAACTATCAACACTCGTTTTATGAGACGTTGCCATTATAAATTTGGTAGGCGTTTGAACAACACCATTATCCACGCACTGATTAAATATAAATGATAAATGACTGCCAACCAAGGGAAATCTAATTACAACACCTCCTATTTGTATCTACTCCGTGCTGCCAACTATAGGAATGACAGTTTTAATAATGATTACAGAATTGCCCCAAAGGTCGGCTGTTTTTTTTTTTAATTTAGCGTATTAAAAACTTTGATAATTTTAAAAAGACTGACATGTTGAAACCTAAATACACTGCTATTCCTGTCACATTCTCCTTTAAAATTGATTCTGCAAGAGCTGGTGAGAAGTTCAAAGATTTAGTACTCAACACAGGAACATTAGTAAAAAAGTTCTCAAAAGCAGAGGCTACTTCCATATCTGACGTTACCTGTTTGTTATTAATTTTCAAACTAAATTCATTGATTTGGTTATGCTTTTTTTCAGTCTCGCTATTAATAATGTTCCAAGTGGCGTTAACCTTATCATCGCTACTTTTAATCTTTAAACTGAGAAAACGAGATTTAGCTAATTTACGAAGCTTCATAAACAATTTAGAGTATTCTTTGACATATATAAAATTGTTCACTATTATTGTAATTTCTTTCATCATAAAACTCATAAAGTCTCTTTCTGCTCTTGTGTAAGCCTATAGTAGCCCATTCACTAAATGTGGCATTACCTTTAACCGCAATCGTTTTGGGTGTAAAAACTGAATTAAATTCTGGGCAAAATGTATCAAAAAAAATATTAAAGGAAGTATTAGGGTTGGAATCTTTATCTAAAAATGGTATGTTGTAAGCAACCTCTAGTTTATTTTTAAAATTTTCAAAACGTTTGGTAGTTTTAGGTATCGCCACAATATTTATCATTGCCACTTTTTCGTTCCTATTGTAGAAATAAATTTGCTGACCGAAATGATCAGAATCTAATTTATTTTTTACTTTCTTATCTTTAATTATAATATCTGTAAATATATTATCTATATATGTGGCTGTAGTGGCTGTGATTCGGTTAGGCAGATTATATGACTGGAATAGTGGCGTGAACTTAGTCGCTAAACCAGAATTTTCTAATAAGTTATTATTAAAATAACCACAAACCTAATTACTTTTTTTTAGATTTAGTTACTTTGTCTAATACCGAATCCATAACACAGTTAAAACAACCATACAAAGCTGAAAGAGGGCTGTATACACTAATTACAATAAAACGCTTAAGTTCTATACGGCCTATTTCTGCAGTCGAGTGACAACCCTTTACTAAGAGGAAACATTACAATTCTATTTACATTTAATTTTGACAAGGCATCAAAGTATCCTATAAATTTCTTTTTGTTTACTTTCCCCCTGTTACTAATAAATATTATAAGAGAGGTATGTTTATTGAAATAAATTATTAGAATTATGCATGCAATAATTGCTGAATGAATGTCCCATGTTTGTGTTTAGCATTAAGGGTCCCATGCCCTTACCAATTTCATCACTAAACATGACTAAATTACATGTATGATTTTGGGAACTATTGATTTCTGGTACAGTCATATTATTATGTTGTGGTTGCTGGAAGGAAGGAGCATATGACACTGACAAGCTATCACTTAAGTATTGTGAGAACATGTTGTCCATCTCCAAAGAATACAAGTTCACCTGATCTATTATTTGCATTCTCCGCCTATTTAATAATGTGCTATCAATGAATAATGTATGTTTATAAACTAACTTCTTGGTTTTGGTAATGAATTTCTTAATTTTAATATATTTCTTTAATTTTTCATTCGTTCAACATAGCAATACACACACACATAACTTTCTTCTTAAGTCCACACCAGTTGTTATTTTTTGTTTTCGTTTGTCTAGGTTATTGCTAATTTTAAGTCTCATCATTGTGGTATTGTTGTCTCGCTTCTTCCCGTATAATTATGGGATGAAGCGAGATAACCCTGACACAAGTATTTTCTATAACTTACCAGGGTTGTCTCAATTTGTGTTATATATAAATGTATGAGAAATAATAAAAAAATCTCTTCCCTACATTTTGTTCATCCCTTCGCATCATATATCCATTCCAGGATAATCTATTGCTCCTCACCTTTGCATCCACTGGTGCTACTTTGAAGCCTTCTAATGTATTCATTCCTCACCTTGTCCATCCTAGTCACACCACACATCCATCTTAACATTTGCATGCAAGCAACATGCATACATACATTTTTGAAACAACACAATTTTGTTAAATTTTTAATTTGCTTTGACGTCAAACTTTTTTAACCGTCACAACGAGTTAATAACACTTATTAAATATTTAGGTAGACAAAATTAACCTTCTCATTACTTTAACGAAAAGTGTGGTGGTTTGATAGCGCTTTTAATGACTGTAATTAATTTAATATTGTAAAAAAATATATGAGGTTGCTACCATGCAAGGCGCTAACGTAAAATTTTAGATAAACACAACTTTGTCGCTGACACTGGCGTGATACATAACCAATGTAAACCTTTTGCATCATTTATTAAGTCTATAATCACATCTAAATAATATGTGAATTTTAGAAAAAAAAATATATAGTAACTTTTTGATCTTCATTTTAAATATTTTTTTTATTCAAAAAGCTTCAGATATTAAATTTATATCCAGTCTTTCGAACTATTATTTTACCTAGATTTTAGCGTAGTGAATCTAAGTTAGAATAGAAGTAGACTTTATTGTTCACCAATTACAATTAAATTACAAGAAAATCGCAGAAACAGTGTGTACAATAGGAGGCCTTATCGCTAAAAGCAATTTCTTACAGGCAAGTTACAGGCAGAAGTTGAACAAATAATTATTCTAATTTGAAAGCTTTGTTTTCAAATTAACAAGGTCTTTCAACAATTTAATGTTTGCGACGGAGATTCATCGCAAAAGTAGTTTTTCTCACAGAAAATTATTTATTATTTCCGTTAACATAAATATGTAAATTTATATTTATATTCCATGACAACATGTATATTCCAAATAAATTAAAAGTAAAAAACTTTTTTAAAACAAGCTTTTATTTAAATGAGCTAAAAAGAATAAAATGATATCTTGGGTGTTCCGCCATGTTGGATTTAGAATGACGTGACACAGCTAACCACGCATTGGTGTCAATTCTGTTGTATTAGTCTCTTGACTGTAATTGACTAAATTTTCTTCATACAATATATAAACCTTGTTCACTTTGAAACAAGGTCTTATTTCAAATTTAAACAAGTAGGTAACATATGTCGCTATCGAAATAAGCAATTTATTTATTTATTTGTCGACTAAAGTCTTACACGCTTAAATAAACTTAAATACCACGTAGCGAGAGCCGCTATCCGTTGAATGCCATCTCTTTTGCTCTGTGTTTTAGTGAGCGTCTTCGTAGGTGTCGATTAAAATAACGTCATCTTAGTTCACTTGAACAAGTTTTTATACGGCAATCATACGGCATTTGAATAAATGGGGACTCTCGCTGCGTGGAAATAAAGTTGAGTATATGTTGACAGGTTTTAGTGAAATTTAGTGGCGCTGAGAAATAGATGCCAGTAACAAATAGATCTTGTTACGAAGAAGACAAGGTTGATTTCATATGAAGAAATTAAGTCAGGTTTTAGTTTAGTCGAGTGTACAATAGAATCAGGACCATTGTCATCCAAACTAAACGCGTATACAAGATTTCAGCTCAATCGGTTTAAGATATCTGCTTCAAAATTGAGTTGCAAGATTCCATCCGAACAAACATCGATACACACATTGCAAGTTTTTTATGTTACTATGATTTTGTTATAAGATAATAAAATTAGAGAGCTATTAGGCTTCCTGGCCACAACCAGTTCCATGTAACAGGTATGAGACATCCTCACCTACTCGATCTATGGCTTATACTGCCCAATTCATTCGTATGAGCAATATCTCTTTCTTCCCTTCTTGCCTATGTTTCCTTATTAATATACAATTTCTCTTCTTTAATATTTTTTGTGTAGCAGATTTCATTCAAATCC
Source organism: Euplagia quadripunctaria (assembly GCA_963859945.1). Taxonomy (NCBI): domain Eukaryota; kingdom Metazoa; phylum Arthropoda; class Insecta; order Lepidoptera; family Erebidae; genus Euplagia; species Euplagia quadripunctaria. The sequence continues at coordinate 6,918,334 of OY982572.1, forward strand.
ATTCAGTGCTTAAAATGTGATTGGATAACAAATATTCAGTTAGAAGTTTTGTGACTATGTTAAGTTCTCACAATCTTGCCTTACAAATCATTATCCTATATAATGATTTTTATGACAATATTCCCCAAGATTTTGAAGATCAAAAAATGTTTATAAATTTATATTTAGGTAGTATAGTGACTTTAGAAGGTCATGGAAAGCTATTAAAGGGACTATACTGCCACTATTATAGCTGTACTGGTTTTCAGCTTAAAAACCTTCTCCCGGAAATACAAATCTGCCTATTCCTTTACATAAAGCTTCAGTGAGGTTTCAAGCAGTTTTTTGCAGTCTTGTAAAGACTACCTCATCGAAAAGGCTGGCTTATTTACAAACGTCGTTGGCTTCTAAGGTTAAGTAGCTTTTAAATGCATGTGTTGCGGCTTCGCTTCACCTTCTATGCGGGGCGCGGGGGCGCTCGTCCCCATTCACCGGTCGCCGATTCAATCAATCGTTCCTCACTTGTCATCTCGGGTCGTGTGCGCGATACACATTAATTATTGTATCTAGTAATTTATTATACAATTGTTACCAATCCTATACTTTCGTTATTTCAACACCCCTTGAACCAGCTATCGAATCCAACAATGGTCCTTCAACCGTGAAATACTTAAAAAATAACGAAGAGGAAGATACCTAATTATCGGCGCACGTGCATACCTAAGTGAACAAGTCATACAAAGGATACCTGTGGAGAAAGGCATATTTTCTACATCGAGGATACCTTTTCATCAATCAGATATTCAAGAGAAACGACGCAGATCATTCCATATTGACGATCATCAATTTCAAGAACATAACATAACGTCAGCACATGTGCTAACCACGACGTCGATGGTTTTTAATCAACGCACAATAATAAGCATTCAAGACACTAGTGGAAACAAATTTACAACATATTTTAACAGGATTGGCTTACAGATACAAAAATATAACAAAATAACAGTGAAGTGGACTTTGCCCTTTGTGAGCACCACGGATCGGAACAAAAAATAATAATCGAGTGAGTTCGTTCCTTTATATTTCCTAACTTTTCCTTCTAACTTCTTTAATTATCTATTGTAAAGTGCACTATTTGTATGGCAGATTGACTTCTCTTCATATTTTAGCGCTAATCGTAGTTTTCAATCAATAAATCATCATATCACATAGAATCATATTATTCACGCATGCTTATGAAAGTGAATGTTTATAATAGCTGACAACCACATCACATCTATATCAACGCTATACCTATCTAGGTATTATCTTGTTATTGTATTGCTACTGCGTGCCGGCTGTTTAGAGTAACCTATCTAGCTAAATCTACCTACCGCTTGCAGTCTGCGCTGTCATAGTTAATATTATATGCACGTTTCATTATTTTCTTTCAGTAGGTAACCTGTTATTATTACATATTATTAATTAATAATGGCTGAAGCTCGTATTAAGGAAATAATTAAATTACGCGGGAATGTTAAAGGTAAACTTACGCTGTTTAGCAATTATATAAAAACAATAGATATTAGTCAGCCGTTAACAGACTTACAGTTAACGGAAATAGAATTACGTTTGTCAAAATTAGAGCTTACATATACCGAATTTGATAAATTACAGACGGAGTTCGAGATATTGTCTGAGGGAGATGAGAAGTTCGACGAGCGTATACAGTTCGAAAATAAATATTATTCGCTTGTGGCTCAAGCCACATCGCTGATGAATGCAGAGCGCCAGAAACGTGATTACCTCCGACATAGATACGACTCATCATCTACCGAGTCCGTACCTCATGACTTCGTAAGGCTACCTAAAATCAACTTGCCCGTATTCGATGGCGACTTTCAGCGCTGGCTGGAGTTCAGAGATACGTATTTATCTATCATTCACAATAGTAAAAGTCTCAGCAATATTAATAAATTCCATTATTTACGCGCTGCTCTTAAAGGCACTGCGTCTTTGATTGTTCAGAACATTGAATTCACTTCAGATAATTACCAAATAGCTTGGAATTTATTAACTAATCGTTACGACAACGAACGTCTTTTAGTTAACAATCATGTCAATGCGTTATTTAATTTACAGCAAGCACAAAAAGAATCAAGTCAGTTTTTAAGAAACATGATTGATGTCACTAATAAGAACTTGCGTGCACTTGCCAGTCTCGGTCAACCAACTGACCACTGGGATACGCTAATAATTCACATCATGTCCAAAAAATTAGATGACACTTCTTTTAGGCAGTGGGAGGAATTTCGTAATACAATTACAGGCTATCCTACTCTAGAACAATTCATAAATTTTTTAACAAACAGATCTGATTTATTAGACACTATACAACAAGAAATGACATATAAACAGAACACTCAGCAAAAACAGAATTCATTTAACTCACAACACATACAAAAAACAGATACAAAACAAAACAATATTATTACTACATGTCCTATGTGCAAAAAGAGTCATTTCTTATTTAGTTGTCAGGAATTTAGAAACCTTGACGTCAATAGCCGTTTACAGAAAATAAATAATTTTAAGGTCTGTAAAAATTGTTTACGACCGGGCCATACAGATAAACAGTGTAAATTGTCACACTGCAAGTATTGTAAGCTTAAACACAATACACTTTTACACACAAACATACAGAATCAGACAGAATCACCAGTAACACTCACTTCATCTACAAATACCTATACACAAAATACTAAAACCTCTTCCGTACTGCTTTCCACAGCGTTGGTGAAGGTGATGGATTCTATGGGGAGACTTCGCACAGCTCGCATCTTACTAGACAACGGCAGCACTTCTCACTACATCACGCAGCACCTCTGTGAGAAACTAGGTCTGATGAAACATGATACGAGCTCCACTATTGTTGGTATCAACAATCAATGTTCCTATAGTGCAGAGTCTTGTGACATAACTATCCAGTCAATTTCGGGTGGTTATCAAGTCAATTTAAAATGTTTTGTTTTACCAGAAATCACTAAATTATTACCACATTATTACGTAGATATCAGAGAGTTGCCTCTTCCTTCGGGCATTCAACTAGCAGATCCCTCTTTCAATATTCCCTCGACTGTAGACATACTGCTCGGGGCAGAAATATTTTGGGAAGTTATTTCTAACAATTTCATAGATTTAGGTAAGCAGCGTCCTAAGTTGCAAATGACTAAATTAGGTTGGTTAGTATCAGGCGTTATACATACATACACAAAACATAACAACACAAATAATCATACAGAACATTCTTCTTCTTGTCACTTTCTTCAAAATGACGAGTCAATACTTAATCGGTTCTGGGAGCTGGAGGCGGTATCGTCTGAGCACTGTTTATCACAGGAGGAACGAGCTTGTGAGCGAAGCTTCGCGGAGACCACAGCACGCGACAGCGACGGCAGGTTTGTAGTCACAATACCGTTAAAAGACTCACCTAAAGTACTCGGGGACTCCTACGCAGCGGCGAAGCGTCGTCTTCTTTCCTTGGAGCGCAGATTTCAGCGTGATTCAGTTTTAAAAGAAAGGTACTTACAGTTTATGTCAGAATATCTAGCCTTAAGGCATATGTCAGAAAATAAACAGATTATGTCAGACAAAAATGTTAATAATTACCTGCCTCATCACGGGGTGATTCGGGAGTCGAGTACGACTACCAAATTACGAGTTGTCTTCGACGCGTCAGCAGTCACAACTACAGGTAAGTCTTATAACAACATACAGATGGTAGGACCGATTGTACAGGACGATCTCCTATCTATATTACTCAGATTCAGACAACATAAATATGTAATCTCAGGCGATATAGAGAAGATGTACCGGGTCATTCTCGTTACACCTTCTCAACGCCACCTACAACAGATTTTATTTAGATTTAATTCTACAGAACCAATCAAATCGTACACACTTAACACAGTAACGTATAGCACGTCATCAGCGCCATATCTAGCGACAAAATGTTTAGTTTCATTAGCAGATACATGTACTGATATTGAAGCAAAAAATTCGATTCGTAGAGATTTTTATGTTGATAACTACCTCAGTGGGGGCGACTCTGTCGCTTATGTGGTAGAATTAACTAAAAATGTCACAAAAATCATGAATACAGCTAAATTTAATTTAAGAAAATGGCAAACAAATAATCAGACTATATTACATTCTATTACACAAAACACAAATCAACAACAATCAGAAAAAATCTTAAACTTAAAACTTAAAAGACTTAAATGACTCACTTCCCGATAAAACTTTAGGGTTAAATTGGGATTGTAACTCAGACAATCTTTTCTTTTCTATAAACATTCAGACTAATAAAAAGAAAATATCAAAGCGTGTTATTTTATCCCTCATCAGTCAAGTCTTCGACCCTCTAGGTTTATTAGGGCCGTGTACAGTCGAGGCGAAAATCCTTATGCAAAAATTGTGGCTCGATAAATGCAACTGGGATGACGAGGTCTCTTATGATATCAGAAATGAATTTTTAAAATTTATTAATTCACTTTTAACTTTAAACTCACTTCGTATACCACGTTGGGTTTGTCTCGATGCATCAGTCACGTATGAACTGCACACATTTACAGATGCCTCGGAACGTGCATACGGAGCATGTTTGTACGTTAGATCAGTCGATGAGCAAGGTGGAGTTCGTGTTCGTCTTCTTGCTTCAAAAAATAAAGTAGCACCTTTAACACCTGTCACTATCCCCAGACTGGAGTTATGCGGCGCATTACTCGGTACAAGGCTTTGCACTAAAGTTCTACAATCACTAACAAAAACTTTTAATAATTGTTATTATTGGACAGACTCGATGATAGTCCTTGGTTGGCTAAATACATCACCTAGTCACCTAAAGACTTTCGTCCGAAATAGAATCGGTGAAATTCAAAATACTACATCTGCTAACAGTTGGAGCTACGTACCATCTAAATTAAATCCCGCAGACCTGGTCTCTCGTGGAGTAAAGGCCGATCACCTCATCGATTCTTCTTTGTGGTGGACAGGTCCTAGCTTCCTTCATCATACAAACATAAACGTCCCACAAATACCAGTAAAACAGAAAAACATAGCACTTCCAGAAATTTCACTTCATACCAAACAAACAAACACAAGTAACGAAAATATTATATTACACTTAATATACAAAAAATCAAACTACACAAAATTAATTAGAACAGTAGCTTATATATACAGATTCATCAAAAATTGCAGACATAGTACTAATAAAACTGTAAGTATTCTGTCATTATCAGAACTTAACGTTGCACAGTCAGTCGTATTACGCACCACACAACAGGAGATGTTTGCAGACGAAATTCAATCACTATTATTAAATAAATCATTACCAAAGAAAAACAGATTAATTTCATTATCTCCGTTCATTGACAGTAATGGCTTATTACGCGTTGGTGGACGCCTTAACAACTCACACTACACCTATGATGTCAAACATCCTATTCTTTTATGCTCCAAACATCACCTCACGAAAATCATTTTTCACAAATTTCACACAGATTCCTTTCATGCAGGGCCTAACATGGTACTATCTCACGTCAGACAAACATACTGGCCATTGGGGGGGAGGAGCCTCGCCAGGCGTACTGTTCATGGCTGCGTACGTTGCTCTAGGTTTAAACCAAAACCTATTCAACCTATAATGGGTGACTTACCGCGAGATAGAACGCACCTTGTATTTCCTTTCCTACATACGGGTATCGACTATGCTGGGCCAGTGCTGATTGCCGATCGAAAGGGTAGGGGCTGTAGGCTTATGAAATCATATATATGTATTTTCGTGTGTTTCGCAGTCAAAGCTTTACATCTGGAGCTCGTCACAGATCTTTCAAAAGAATCTTTTTTAGCCGCTCTTCATCGTTTTATGAGTCGTTGTGGTAAACCTCAAACCATCTCCTCAGACAATGGAACGACTTTTGTTGGTGCAAGTAACGATATTTATAACTTTTTTAAAACTTATTCAGATGATATACAGACAGAAGCTACAAATAAAGGTATTGATTTTAAATTTATTCCTCCCTACTCTCCACACTTCGGTGGATTATGGGAGTCAGCTGTTAAGTCAGTTAAACATCATCTCAGACGCATCCTTTCTTTAACTCATCTAACATTTGAAGAGATGTCAACCTGCTTAGTACAGATAGAGGCCATTCTTAACTCCCGACCCTTGATGCCTTTATCACCAGATCCTTCAGACTTTTCCTGCCTCACACCAGCCCATTTCCTCATAGGACGAACGTTTCTAACTGTTCCTCAGCCGCCACTAGGCGATCGAAACATTAATCAACTAGAACGCTACGAGAGAATTGAGAAGCTCAAACAGCATTTTTGGCAACGTTTCTCACATGAATATGTGACTATGCTTCAACAGAAGGTCAAGTGGCAGACTTCCAGCGAGGACCTAAAGCTGGGTTCTATAGTTCTCATCAGGGACAAGAATCAACCACCGCTCTTGTGGCTTTTGGGCAGGATAGTAAAACTTCATCCAGGACCTGACAATCTGAACAGGGTCGCTGATATTCTAACCAAGAAAGGGATCATTCAGAGAGCATATAACAACATATGCCCTCTTCCGTCCACCTTTTGAAGAATTTTATTCTTCAACCTCCGGGAGTATGTTGCGGCTTCGCTTCACCTTCTATGCGGGGCGCGGGGGCGCTCGTCCCCATTCACCGGTCGCCGATTCAATCAATCGTTCCTCACTTGTCATCTCGGGTCGTGTGCGCGATACACATTAATTATTGTATCTAGTAATTTATTATACAATTGTTACCAATCCTATACTTTCGTTATTTCAACACCCCTTGAACCAGCTATCGAATCCAACACATGACAAGATTAAAATTGAAAACATCAGACAACATGTTCAATAATTTAAATTTTCTTTTACAATGATCAACTGATACTCGCAATGATACACTTAACCTCATTTAGTAACTATCTACTACTTTTATTATTATTTTTATGTTTTTATATTTTATTACTCTTATGCCTAATTCAATCCAAATAGCATATATCTGCGATTTATACACCGTACGATTTGGATGATCTCTCGCGGTAGGAAATCGCCTCTCGCGGTAAAAATTCGAAAAAGTTAGCGTCATATGTACCTACGATGGGCTTTCAAATAAAAAATTACACATTAATAAAATTAAGTATTTAAATTGTGATAATTGGTTACTGTGATAACATTATAAATGGCATACTTAATTAATCACAGAATGAATAATAGAGGTTAATCGATCCAATTGTAGGTGTTTCCTCGCGCGTAATAAGGTTTTGTAATTAATTTATTGCATTTGACTCATTTTTTGTAGTTCCTTTAGTTCATTGATCAGTCAGTTATAACTAATTTAGAGCATGTATCAATTATGTAAAAATAACTTAAGGCACGTCACAAATCATTTTATTTTAAGTCCTACAGACTATGTTTTGTTGCTCGAAAACTATATTTTTAAAACAAAATGAGAAAATTTGTACAATATTCCGATAGGTCGTAAAAAACCATTATTACGTCTTTTCTAATTTATAGGGATACGAATACACACGCACACGGGCACACGCCCGTTTTTTGTGCGTGTGAAAATCCCCACCGGCCCTCACCAACCTACCTACCAACGCAAGATTGTAAACACCTTACAACAAAAATATTATTTTAATAATTAAAATACATAGTGAATGTAGCACAGCTGCAAAAACAAGATAATTTGCAATTTACTTTTTTATCCGTATATGTAATGCCAATTAGTAGTAAGGCCTGATATCAAATGTACCTAAATCAGTCAAATGTTGGGTTTTAGCTTGCTTTTTTTTTTCAAATATTTCTTGTTCTAGTGAGTTATAGCTACACATGTGATCTATTTCTTTTCTAAGCAACTTCTTAAGACCATACATACTTAAATACTAATGTTAGTCATATTAAGTGTCGTATAGTTGGATCGTATAGTTAATAAATATATCTAATTTATACAATTTCGTGTCACGTTGTTTGTTCAATGTGCGCAGTTTGGTCTAACTTGAGATATAGAATAGTTTTTTTTTGTTTTATCTTTTTTATTGCAAATTACCTAGCCACACCAACACGTGACTGGGTATCCAATATATCTATATTTATATATCCTCATATGTACAATATACAGATGTCCAGAAAGGATAGCGGGGTTTTGTTTATATGTTCATGTCGTAACGAAGCGGTGCAGGGGCGCGGAGTATGGATAGCTTCGCGCGTTATTTCCTGGAAATGCTTCGCGCTTTCTGCGTTCGACTTATTACTATATTTTCGAAAAGGTAATTCTTTGGTTAATCGTAAGCGTTTGTATCTGTCTGTATTTGTAAGTGATGATAGCATTAGAAAAAAAAAACAATTCGGATTTTCGAAAATACCGGATCAACAGGGCTAATTCAAAACACGGGTTACCTGCGGTCTGTTGGCGATGAAACACAGATCGAATAATTCTTTCAAAAAAAAACCGACTTCAACAAAAAAAAATATTCCATAAAAGACTTATATATGGTTTTGTCATGGATGCCATAGTCAGAACTGGACCAAATTGAAATGGGACCACACGGGAAGCACCAGCTTTCAAATAAAAACAAACATACAGTCGAATTGAGAACCTCCTCCTTTTTTGAAGTCGGTTAAAAAGTAAGGGCTTCGGTTCACAAAATCCTTCCTTATCCGTTAATTTTAAAATTTATTAAGTACACTTGGAACAAGAATTTTATAATTATCAATAAAATTCGCCAACAAAAAAAAATAAAAAAGTTTAAATAACTTCTATAACATACTGCTTAGCAACGAGGTCAAATTCCATTTAAACGGTCATTTTATTACACAAAAATGTCGATACTATACAGAGGAGAATCCGAAACATAAACATCAGAGACCTCTCCATAACCCCAAGGTAGTAGACGTAGTTTAGGCTGCTATGTCCGTAACAGTTATTTTTTTCCCGAAGACCGACGCGCGAATGCGTTTACTGTAAATATTGAACGATATAGCGACACCCAAGAGTTGGAAAAGTTTTACAGGTAAGAACATGGTTCCAGCAAGATGGGGCCACTTGCCATACTTCCGACTTAGCAATTGCTACCGTAAACGAGTTATTCCCGAACAAAGTGATTTCTCGTACCATTAAGTGGCCTCCCGTTAGAATCGATTTTAGTCCTCTGAATTATTTGATGTGAGGATACTTAAATAATAAGGTAAATTACAACAAACCGATGAATCTGACGTGATTTAAATTAATGAATGAATTAAAACACAATATCTTATCATTATTAGCAGCAGTCTCGGGAGCAATGTGTAAACACCTACCCCACAGCCTAGTTTGGGATCAGACGGCCGTGTGTAAAGTGTCTCAATTTATTATTATTCCTTTGCATTTGTATTACGTGGTACAGCTACGATGTACTCATACTTATTAGCCATTCCCCGTCATGTTCGACGCGACAAATGAGCCAGCTGACTAGAGTACCGTTAATTATTTATTTCACCATTAAATTTACTATACTACTGTAAATACATACATATTATAAATAAATTGCACCCAGATACAAAACAAACGATGGTTATTATTATAAGTGTCTTTTTTACACCTAAAACTTATAAATTACATTTTTAGGTATGTATATGTATAACAAAATATATATTTAAAAATAGGTCCTCGGGGTCCTAAGCAGGTCGGTAGCTAGCCTCTCCCCTGCGGCGCTAAGTATTATTATTTTAAGTGCCTAGAGCTACCTAGACCATTTCTAGTCTTTTGTAACGCACTCTTGCTTTAAAGTTCACTGCTCACACTTATGACTTCGAGAAACCTCCAGATCCTATCAGCAGTGATTGTTTGTATTTCCTGCGGTTGCATGATGTGCAACCCTGGGTTAATAGTTCGGTGCAACAGCCGTTAGTGGGCTACAAAAGCTTAGAATATGCATTACAGTTTCTTCTATCTCTCGACAGAATCTACATATTGTGTTCTCACCCAACTTTAGGTTGAACATATGTTTGTTCAGTTTACAGTGTCCGCTGAGGATTCTTGTTACTGCACAGGTTTTGTGTCTTTTCCAGAAGGTCTTTTGATACTTTGTTATCATAACCCTTTCGAGTGTCTTAGACCAGTCGTGGTCTTCCATCTCTTAATTGCCATTGATGTTATATTAGGCGTTTATGAATGCATAAGCTCGCTGTTTGTTGAGGCCGCAAAATGGTTCCCGTCAACGCTGTCTGCACTAGCTCATCACACAACTATTTGTCCTGCGTGAGAATCAAACCCACGACCTCTGGTGGCTCAGCAGTCAGGATCACTAACCCTAATGAATAAATATATTTACCAAAGTTCATTAATATTTTACCAATGAATGCTAATACGTAAAATCAAAATGTTAATATCATAAGTTTTTAATAATAATAATTTGACACATCTCACACACGGCCGTCTGATCCCAAACTAGGCAGAACCTGTACTATGGTAACCAGACTGCTGATAAACATACTTATATATTCCTAAATAAATACATATTATAGATAAATTACACCCAGACACAGAACAAATGATCATTGATGGCCTGTTGGCCTAGTGGTTAGTGACCTTGCTATGCCATAGGTCGTGGGTTCGATTCCCACCCAAGTCTGGGTGTTCTTTGTGTCCGTTCTTTGTATGTTTGTAAAGTCCCCCGCGACACAGGAGTAATGCATAAAGTCGTCTTTAAAAAAAAAATTGTAGTAAAACGGGAGCGTACAACATTGTAAGTCAGTCTTTGTTTGGGAAATTCTCATGAAAAATGCCTAATTAAATAAATTTATAATATAACATTATTATCAATGTTGAATAATAAAAGTAACCATGTCAGAATTTTATTTTTCGGATATCATGGTACTGTTATGAGTTATTGAACGGCGAAGTCGTGTAACACTTATTAGTGATGAAATAGGTTTTATCTTCCTGTTCTGCTTCCGAATAAATATTTATCGCAACTAGATAAATCGATATCACTGTTAACTGGGCTAGACGTACGATCTCAGATAGTCTCACGTTTGTATACTGCCAATGCAAACAAATACAGAGAGTCTACAGGCAACACTATTTATTTAACGTACTTCAATTTTAACAAATAAGTTTAATTTATCTATTTGACTTGAGGATCATGTGTCTATTATATAATCCTTTTTTTTTTGTTCGAACAAAGAATATAATATATGTACCTACGCACTCGACGCGTGCGACATTGTAGGCAATGACGCATTATGGAATATCGGTTGTTTTTCTCAAACATTCTAGGTATAAATTTTCCGATGAAGTATTCGATGAGGAAAGTATATTACACTGCATAATTATTCGTGTTTCGATTTTTAGTCATTCGATTTGTTATTAATTGTCATTATTTTGAGGCGAATTGCGTTACCCCTTACGCAGTTGTACACGATAAGGCTCATCAGTCCTATAAAAGGATTGGAAGGTAAAAAATTGTGCTGAAAGAATGCGCTATTGGTATTCATACCATATAACCTTTAGACTGTAATAACTGTTTGTGATCGTAGGTGCTCGATATATGATAGCAAAATTATTAAACGTCTTCCATGCCTGCGTAGGTATACTCATGTTTTAACAAATAAAGATGTCTTTGTCTTTGAAAATCCCACTAATAATATAAATGTGAAAGTTTGGATGGATGGATGGATGGATGTTTGTTGCTCTTTCACGCAAAAACCACTGAAATGATTGCAATGAAACTTGGTATGTAGATAGCTGGAGACCTGAATTAAGGCATAGGCTTTTTATCCCGATATTCGCATGGGATTGGGACTTACGCGGGGAAACCTCGGGGCGCTGTTAGTAAAATATTTAACCTAACAAAGATTCATGTTTAAAAACTAAGTTCAAGCAGCTCGGACTGCTAATTACAATAAAACATGTGTCAAATCAACTAAATAAAATCATGACACAGTCAATTTAATTATTCAATGTTTAAAAAAATACTTTGGTATGGTATGGCATGGCATATCTACATATTAGAAACTCCAACTCGTGATTTCGACTGGTCGAAATTAATTCGTAAAATTTTCTAAGGAAATTGGTGCTAAATAATTTAATAAGCACTTGGATCAGTGTGACACCGAATCGTGACAAGTAAATACTTTTGTGATTTTCGAGGCTTCTTATCAGAACCCTTTTTTATCAGAAAAATATCTTGTGGGACCCTTAGCTTCAACCATTTTCAAATATTTATATACCAGGGACAGATACATATTATTAGTTTTTTTATCATTTGTACACTGAATCCGAGAAGTTTACTACCAGCACGCATGTACGCCTGTTCTCATTTATATTTAACGCAACACGAAGAGGCTTGTATGTAACATTCCCTGAAAAAGAATGTGTAACACTTTATGTATGACTGTTCACCAATTGTTATGCCTTCCGTTACATTGACATAATTTATAGCACAACACAGAGAGATGGTGTGTCTAATATTTGCCTTCCGTGCGCACATAAATCAGATCTGATCTGTGACAAGTTATTGATGGGCTTGGAGCAATGACCCATTTATTAATAGTTGTTGGTAGTTACAAGTTGTAGGGAACACTATACTGATCTTATAAAGAGTAATAAGTATAGTAGTTGCTATAAAATATCTAACGTTTTGACGTAACATAAATAGTGTTTATCTTATTTGAACTTTTAACACCAACACGATCCACGCAAATTATTACATTCCTGTCCATCCAAAGGTTGCCTGGAAGACATTGCTTTTTGCGATAAGACCACCTATTGTGCATTTTATGTATGTAATATCTGTTTCTGTATATTACTATTCTCTTTATTAACATCTATAAAACATATAAATTACATTTTTAAATACATTATTATAAAAAAATATATATATTTAAAAATATAAAAAAAATAGTGTCCCACCGGTATCGAGTACAGGGACCAAGCTACCGGTGGTTAGGGTTCCAGAGATAGAAACCTCCTCACAATACGTGCCGTGTCAAGAATGACTGACTTCTGCATTAGGCCCTTAATCCAGCTGCCTAACGTGAGCCTCTGAAGGTGTTGATCGAGGCTCTTTGCAATCAACCCATGGGCTGATATGACTATCAGCACAATGATTGTCGAATCCACATCCCACATGTCGACCACCTCATGGGCCAAATCCAAATACTTCATTTGTTTTCCTTTTTCAGCCCTTAAGAGATTGTCGTCATGGGGAATGGTGATATCTACAATCATTGCTCGGCGCTCTAATCGGTCTATTACCACTATATCAGGTTTATTGGCAACAATAGTCCTGTCAGTGATAATAGACCGATCCCAGTACAATGTTACACGACCATTTTCAAGAACTGGGTCGGGCACATATCTGTAGTACGGTAATTCCATAGTCACAAGGTTATATTTAAGAGCAAGTTGCTGATGGACTATCCTGGCCACTTGGTTATGTCTGTGCAAGTACTCGCCGTTGGCAAGACGAGAACAACCAAGGAAATTATATGCCTGAGGCTTTCTCCGGGACGATGACATGCCCGACAAATGTCAATCGTGCCATCCTTCAGGATATGTTTCCGATAGTTGTTCGTCATAACAACTTCATCAGTAATTGCACAGATAAAACCTTCAGTTTCTCCAAAGAGGTCACCGAAACGTAGCCAGGACACAGATGATAATAGATCTACTTCGGGCCCATTTAAGGCCCGATAAAAACGTCCATGCAGCTCTTTGCTCTTCCATACTTCCTTGCGATCTGTAATATTGAGTACTGCAGGTTTGCGCCAGTTCTCTCTTCCTAAAGCAAGCGGGGTGAGTCCGTTGTCAACTGCCACAACATCCCGATGCACCTCCACGTTAACAGAGAGGAAATAATCTCTGAGATTGCATACCTCGCGGTTATGCAGTGTCTTGGCATTTAAAAAACCACGACCCCCACATTTCCGCGGGATGTACAATTTCATTACCGATGAACGTGGATGGTGCATTCGGTACGCGGTTAGCAAAGTACGGACTCTTCTATCCAGGGCATCAAGTTCCGTCTGAGTCCATCTAAGTATGCCAAAGGAGTAGGTTAGGACTGGTATGACCCAATCATTATAGGCCCGCACCTTATTACCGCCTGACAAAAGACTTTTTAATACTTTTTTCAGGCGGCCAAAGAAGCGTTCCTGTAACGATTGCTTCATAGTCAATTCCTTTAAACCTAACGCCTGTGACATTCCTAGATACTTGTAAGTTTCGTTCGCGGAAAGACGTCTAAGGTGTGTAGAATCTGAGAGTTCCATGCCTTCAGATTCCACAACCTTGCCTCTTTTTACATGCATGACTGCACATTTATCCACACCAAATTCCATCCTGATACATTTACTAAAGTTTTCAGTTACCTCTAGTAATTTTATCAGTTGGAAATTGCTGCAGGCAAAGAGTTTCAAATCATCCATGAAAAGGAGGTGGGATATATCCTGACCTCCTCTCCGCAAACGATAGCCTAGTCCTGAACCCTCCAACATAGTGCTGAGAGGATTCAAAGCCAGGCAGAACCACAAGGGACTCAAACTGTCACCCTGAAATATACCCCGCTTGATCTTTATATACTCGCCGTCACCCTGAGATTGTCGACATCCTGGATAGCAAAGAACTGTTGCATACATGCCTCCAAAAAAGTGCATAGAGTTGTATCAATCTTATACCACTCCATCACCTTCAGGAGCCACGTATGCGGCACAGAGTCATAGGCTTTCTTATAGTCTATCCACTATTATTATTATATTCCAGACGGAATGTTTATTCCGTAACTGATGGCTGTCCGCAGTGATTTTCATTTAAAATATCGCTGTGATAAGTAGCTTCTGATAAGAATATAATTTTCAATAGCATAAATGACTTGAACCTTAATTGTGACGTCTGGTTATATCATTCATTGTAGAAGATGGTTGACTTACAAATCTGTAAATAACGTCTAACAAATGAACATATATAGTATAAGTATGGAATAATATTTATCAATAAACGTGAAATGAAGTTGATTTGTAAAATTAACATATTTATTTAGGCTGTTTTACCATTGCAGCCGAAAAAATAAGCGAATTTCATTCTATGAAGATTTTATTTTACCAATGATATGTGGCATAATAGAATATTTTAACGATAATTTGATCATGTTTTGGACAATTGTAACATTGCACACCTATTAATTGAAGTACAAGAACAAATAAATTATGTTTCATACTTTTTACAGACTAGCCGTCCCCGCAGTTTCACCTGCGTTTATGGTCACTGCTCCTTAGTCATAGCATAATGTTATATAGCCTATAACCTTCCTCAATAAATGGGCTATCCAACACTATAATCCTTTTTCAATTCAAACCAGTAGTTCCAGAGATTAGCAAGTTCAACCAAACAAACAAACTCTTCAGCTTCATAATTTTAGCATAGATTTGTGACTACTTCGGTTACGAGAACAGTAGTACAGTAAGTAAAAGTGGAATTCTTTTATAAAAGAGGAGAACTTAAATAGTTATTACAAGAGTCTAATATAGTGTAAAATTAACGAATGATTGTATTCCACCAGTAAATAAAGACAATTGAAGCACTCTCTATTTATTTAGATCATTATTGTATTAATTTCGATTACAACTAATTTAGAATATTATTAGACGTATCATTTCAGAAAGAACCTTAGAGCGCGAATTATTAACTGATGTTTCTTGTTTATTTTTATATTACAATATAACATAAAACCGTACCATACAAAAACTGAAATAAAATAGCATAGCATATTCATACATTGAGCTCATTCCAAACTTTACAAACACTCTTTATTAGGGATAGTAGTCAATAGAAGTATAAGGCCTCTCCAGGGCCCTAAAAGGACAGATACATATTATCTTACCTTATATTTACATAGTATATACATTATCTAATAATCTATATATTATATTATTATGGACTCTATCCCGCGCAAGAATCAGCGCAGGAATTCCGCCAATGTCAAGTGTTTTATAATTATACAAGGTAAATAAAAATCTAATAATCTATCTAATATAGGTAGGTAGATAGATATCTAATATCTATCTGGGGCACGGCAGTCAAGCAAAATAAAAGACAGCACAGCCATTCCATTGTTTTATCGAAGCTATTCAGAACGTTTTCGAGTTCCCTGTAACTTCGTTGTGGATAGAGCTAAAATCCTGAATATTCAGTGACAAAGAGGGTATAAAACCAATACTCACTCACCGACCATAACAATTCTCAACAACAAACAAAACAAATGGAACTCAAAAAAAAACAAATGTTCGATTCCCACCCAGGCCAAAAAAATTGTGTGATGAGCATGATCATTTGTTCTGTGTCTGGGTGTAATTTATCTATAATATGTTTGTATTTAGAAATATATAAGTATGTTTATCAGCTGTCTGGTTACCATAGTACAGGCTTTGCTTAGTTTGGGATCAGACGGCCGTATGTGAAAAACAAAAAAAAAAAATATTCTAAGATACTTCTAGCAGACACGCAAGTTTCAAATTCTGAACACCGTTATGTTTAGTCTAATAACCAAGGAAAAACTCTAACATAACGCAATTCTAAGTCAATCTATTTATTTATGAAATAAAGATATCTAATTTAAAACGGTCACTATAAAATGTTGTTAATTAACTAATTAGGCAGGTAACAGTTATAGTTATATTTTTGATGGGACACCGTCGCGGCAGAACACTTCACTCCTTGAAAAAGGGCCCCCATCGGGTCCGAAACTAGTCGAGCATCCACGAAGTACAAACGTGAGTAAAACCGTATATTCTTTAATAAACATGAATACCTTGAGATTGTTTAAATTTAAACTGTAAATTTCAATGGGTATTAAATCGCTACTCGCTATCATTCGAACAGGTGCTTTAACATAATCTGCGTGATACACATTTTCGAAATTCGCGTGTGTTATGTAAGTAATTATTGGTCCCAAACCACTAGTAGTTCTAGTGAATTTGCATAATGAAGTGTGATATAGCACTATAGTGCCGATATTATTATAGAACTAGCTGTGCCCGCGACTTCGTTCGCGTTTATGTCGGAGAACAGCAATATGTCGCTTATAATAGGCATTGCACCTCTTCGGCGTTCTCTCGACTCGTTCGGGAATAATGTATATTCACCACAGGTGTTACAGAAATAGGTGGGATTGTTTTTACAGATATTTCTTGGCGTCCACATTGTAAAAAAAAAGACTTAAAAAAGAAAACAGCTCGGTTTTATGAAGGTTAAGTGTAAGAAGTACAAAAATATGATTAATAGCTGTTTTTTTTTAAACTTAAGCTGTTAGAAAACAATCGAGGGTAGATTTGAAATAAGCAACCTCGAATTAGAAAACAACAGCCACAAAACCCTATGCAACAAAAATCTAATTTTGTTCCCTTGTGTTATAAAGTGCACCCCAAAAAAAGTATCAAAAAATCTTCAATGTACAGAGTTGGACCTGTTACAGTTTTATTATTAGTTATAGATGAAATTAGATTATGTGACAGTCTTCAAAGTACCTCCTTTCCAACAAAATAATAATAATTGAAATCGGACTACGCGTTAATGGATTACAACTAAGTACATATTGTCACTTTCATCCCCCTCTCAAGAAAACCGTCTCGAATTCGGAATAAAAAGTATCCTATGTCCTACCTCGTATGGACTCAAATCATGCCAAGTTTCATTTGAATCCGTTCAGTAGTTTTGGCGTGATGTGAGGTCATAATACAGACAGACAGAAAGACAGACAGGCAGACAGATAAAAATGAAAAAATTTATAGTATTGGTTTCAATATCGATAATAAAGAAAATTTCAAAAAATGTTCAATGTACAGAATTGGACCTGTTACAGTTTTATTATAAGTATATATTTTTTATCTGTATTTCAATTCAACAACAGCATGTAGAATGATATGTATATGCATTTTGTACATGGTTCGGATTGTACAGCAAACTTGGTTTACAACAGTATGCCTTGAGTTTTCATATGGTGTAAAACGGTGCGGCCTTGGCCTTATCCGTAGGAAACCTGTTCTTCTAGAGAGTTGTTTACAGAATATAAATGTTATTATTGGGAGCCCACGACTCAAAAGGTTAGTCACCTATGCTGTGTATACTAGGTAATTATCAGATCAGAGCCAGGCAAGGCAGCGTGTCTATATTATAGGTGCGCTTCCGAGACCGTGGCAGCCAAGACCCGACGATAGTTGGTGGATTAATCAGCGTATCGCGTGCATAGCGACTCTTCTGACAATAAATATTACCTATAGTGAGAAGCACCCTGCGGTTAAATACAGTTTTAGATTAAAGGTTTTATATAGGATAAGAAAAAAAGTAATATATTGTATGGGTACATATAGGCTACCTTTTCTTCAAATGTTATAAGGGAAATTTGTATTAACTTCTTACTTACATAGGTATCTAAGTGTACCAATTAATTAAAGGTTAACACCGCATGCATATAATATTATGAACTCGTAACAGCATAAAAATGTATTAATCTTAAATTTGAGAAAATATTAGATATTATAGTTTTATAATACAACTTCTATATTTATACATGAAAATAAGTTTATGCGAATGTAATTTACATATGCACGTTCTACGTATGTGAATGATTTAGTATACTATATAAATATTTCTACTATGATCGTACACACTTAAGTAATCACGGTTAGAAGCGAGTAATGGATCCAAAATGTTCTTAACCTTTGACAAGAGAAATAACACACTATCTTGAATTAATATAAGCGTGAATTAATTTAGTAATATGCCATCAATTAATTCCCATTCAAATTTAAGTACAATTAATTATACTATAAATATACATTACTATAAATTATTCTACATAAACATGTCTACCAGAATGAATTAACCGCCCTGAAGATTGATTTCGGAGCGAAACAAGATGTAAAGGTAATCAGAAACACGAATTACAAAATAATTAACAAATATATTATATTAATGTTTATTTAGGGTTGTCAAACAATATTTCATAACCAATTGGAGATTACATATTCGTATATTCTTTCATGGACATATTGTATTAGTCATCGTAGCCTTTCTGGGATTATTAGGATCCGATGAGAATCACAACTAAACCGCTCGCACCGAAAAAAAGTATCATAACGCATAGGTTTACTAAGTTATTTAACTAACTTTGAAGTTACGTAAGGATGATTGTCGTAAATGTTTTTTTTTTTGGTGGATCACTGAGTGTCTGAAATTAGTTTATTCGTAAAGTCTCGTATTCTTCGATATGAATCATCGCTTCATAATTTGATTTCGATAATTCATCGCTTTTAAGGAAAGCGGAACAGCCATGTTTTATTGAATACTTTTCTTAATGTAACAATTCGGGAGTCCTTGTCCGTGCCCTGCCTACATTTAAATTATGTGTTCATTAATTACTTCTTAAAATACTTGTAAAATACTACATAAAGAAACTGCCTATTGTGTATCTTTACTAAATTTTAAACTTTTGGCCACGGCCCGTGCAAACTGGTTGAAACATCGGGCAAATCAAATGTATACATGTAATGCCTTTAAAATACGTGATCGCGATAATTCCCGTTAACATAATTGTATTATTGTGTATCTTCTCTCAATCCTCAATAAAAAGACTTTAAGTAGGTAACTATTACTTTTTTGGATCTAACATAATTTTCAAATGTTTTCTATTATTTAACGAACAATTTAAATTCTCATAAGTCATTGTGATTTCAACTTTGCATCAGTGTTCGACAACCCTAAACCATCAATTTACAATTCGCATAAAATTTGTAACAAGTAATTACATTTGTAGGGTCGTTAGCAAAGTTACGCGACGGCACGTACGTGCGTCACACTCTTAATTTAAAAAGTGTTTAGTCTGTTTTTATTCATGACGTTTTAATATTACGTCACATTTACATATAACGGGGTTAGAGTTGTGACAATAAACTTAGTATACTACCGTAGTATACTAAGTTTATGGCTGTGACAAAATAGAATTAGTGTTTTTTTTTGGTAATTAAAATTCACTAAACTTCTGAAAGATTATTTTGAACTGATTGAAAAAAACGAAGAATAATGGAGGATCTAGTTATTTAATATAATATTTATGTTGATGTCAAATTAAAAACACTTTTAATATGTTAACGTTAACATATGAAAGTCAATAGTGCACGAACGGTGAAGTGGGTATATGTAGTAGCCACCTCATTTACTCCGACCATATCAAGAAGGGATCGTGAGCTCAAAATAAATTGAAAAGTCTATAATAAGGTATTGCGAAAGTTACAAGACGATTTCTTTCCTTCAAAAAAATACAACTTTGAGTTGTATTTTTTTGAAGGGAAAGATTAATTTGTGGAAATGAGTCCATCCGTTCAAGAGATTAGCCGTAAAACAGACTGACAGACAGACAGTAATTTAACAAAAATGATTTTTTTACCACCGTTTTACCGTTTAAACATTCAGATGCATTTAGTACAAAGCTGTTATGACATTACAAACAGACACTTCAATTTCATTCATTTGTATAGATATGTTTATGGTTCTACATGGTCTGCTATTTCGGTCTAGGAGTAAGCAAATAACAGGTTGATAATAAATCATAGTAAGTAAGTTCATTTAAAAGTTGTTGTGTTTGTAAACAAAGAATTTCTTAATATATGTTACGTCGCACCGCGCGCGCCGGGCACACTCCAAAGTTGTTTTAACCTTTATAAAACTGGTTTACGATAAAATCATTGGCACAAAAATGCACTCGGTTTTTCCCACTTTGTATCTATTGACAGAACTTCTTCCAAAACAAATATTTTGTTTGTATTATTATTAGTGTACCTTTTGTCTCGAGCTTCTTTGTATAACCATACAGATAAGTAATGTACAAATAATGATTCATATTCCATTTTTCCTTCCGAATAATCCATGAAAATGTAAACGAGTCTACGAGTACAATACATACAAATAAATAAAATTAAAGTGTCTGTTTGTGATGTCAAAATAATAGCTTTTTTTAAGTTCATACAGTTATTTGCACGATACCTATGCCTAAAAATCAGTTTTTAAAATGTTTGTCTGTCTGTCTGTTTGTTCTGGCTAATCTAACCGATTTCCACGGGACTTTCACTGGCAGATAGCTGGTGGTATTAGGCCTAATTTAGGCTACTTTTATTTTGGAAAAATATATAAATATGTACACGCGAGCGAAGCCGCGCGGAAACTGCTAGTATTGCATATAATACGCACAAGAAAAAGCATTTGCATGCTTTCTTTAGTATAATAATAGTAACGAATAAAAATATCATGTGGTTATCCGTCTTTGAACTAAGAATTTACTATCGCAACAATAGGTAGAGGTGAAATTCCAACTTTGTTATAATTTAACATCTTAACATTTAAACTTTCGCGTTCCATAATATAATTATGTGTTTATACGGGAATTAACGCGATCACGAAAAGGTATTACATACCTCTGAATGCACCGCTAAGCCAGTCAGCCTGTGACCACGGCCAGTGCAACCTGGTCGAAACATCAGGCAATTCAGAGGTATGTAATACCTTTTCGTGATCGCGTTAATTCCCGTATAAATACATAATTATAATTTAACATCTTAACCACTGAACCGATAATTTAGATCATTAGTAATATTCTAAGTAAAAAATTAAAAACTTCAAACTCATTTACATAACTAGTAGCAATTAAATAATAGTTGATGTTCATGTAAAAATAATAGTAGTCATGAATGATGCAAGTGTGAAAAATCAATGACTTTTATGAAGGAGCCAAAGGATATACATATAATTAATAAGTCACTAGAATTATAAACTACATACATCTGTGAGTAAAGGCAATACAGTTTTTAAATCAGTAGATAAAAACTCTTTAATTATCTATGTTAACGGGAATTTGCCAGATTACGTATTTAAAAAAGGTATTAATTATTAAAGGTAATTTGATTTTGATAATTCATCGCTCTCAAGGAAAGCGGCAGAACCATGTTTCATTGACTGTTTTTCTTGATGTAATGCGATGTGACGGTGGCGGAGCAGCTAATGTCCGTGACCCGCCTACGTTTAAATTAAGTGTTCATTCATTACTTTATAAAATACTTGTAACATACTACAAAGAGAAACTGTTTATTGTGTATCTTTACTATCTATGAAAGATTTTGAGAATGCATGTGCATGTAGAATTAATATTAAGATACAGATAACAGTTTTGTATTTTGAAGTAAATGGTGGCGATTTCTTTTTTATGGTGTAGGGGGCAAACGAACAGACGGGTCACCTGGTGGTAAATGTCTACCGCCGCCCATGGGCACCTGCAACTCAAGAGTTACTAGTGCGTTGCCTGCCTTTAAGGTAAGAGTAGGGGAATGGTGGAAGAGGGGGCAAGGGAAGGTTTAGGGCCTCCGATAACTCCGGCGAAAATCAATGCAAACATTGCTTTACTGCCAGTTTTCTGTGAGACTGTGGTATCACTCCGGTCGAGCTGGTCCATACGTGTCGAAGCATGGCTCTCCCATGATGGTAAATAACGATACTATTGACTAAAATTATATAATGTATGTTTGGAAACTATTTCGGTAATAATGTCTATTTAGGTGGTTTATTTACTAGACCCTTGTGGCTGTTATCATAGCATTTGGAAGCTTTGTTGACTTGAAATTTCTTTGACTACGGCCTCAGTAAAATAATGGACCGGCTTGAATATCGAGTAAATGGACGGCCTAAATTATTCCATAATGTTACACTAAGATACACAATTAAATTAACGAGGATTAATAATTGGTGTTGGTATATATTGTGAGACCCCTTCTTGCAGCGAAAGGTATTCCAGGAAAGGGATGTTGGTAATATAAGTATAGAGATAAATGATAGGAATCTTTGTATCAGTAAATCAATCTTATATTAGTTTCACTTTCTATTTAATATATTTTTATATCTTTTATTTAGTTAATTTTTATATATTTTTTTTTCCATTTCCATTATATAACTAACAAACATGGATACACTTATTGCAAAACATCGTTCACCGTGTTCGTAACTTATTGACGTAAGGTAACAAAGCCGTTAAACTAAACTAAGCTAATAGACATTAATAACATTTTGACGAGCTATGGGCATTATGGGACCCCTGCCCAGCGATGTCAGAAGTCTTCGAATTCTCTTTTCTTTCTCTTTTTAAATTTCGATATTTTTTATATAATTTAAAAGTGAGAACTTGACTCCGAAAAATCTTCTCAAATACATATCACAAAGGTGTGATATGCTACAGCACATATTATCTTTCAACTACCTGACATATCGACCAGATAACATTGCGCATGGTGACATGACAGGATGTCCATGTCCTTTGACCACTTTCCCGCTGATATTTTTGTAATTGTATTTCATGTAACGTGAAAATTTAAACGTTCGTTAAAACGTTGAAAGTTCGTAGGATTGTTTAGTATTTGTTTCATAAACTCTGCCAAAAAAAAAAAATGTATATTAATTCCTAGATAGAGCTTTTTGTCCCTGTTCTTTAAGACTAAAGTGACGAGGCTAGCGACCTAAAAATGATGGACAATGGTCATCTTATAAAATTAGTATACTGTCACACACAATAGGCAACAAAGTTGTCTGAATTAATACAGGGATAGGTGCCAAGTAGAAATGCGTCATTTTTTTTGTATTGTAGGGAGCAAACGAGCAGGCGGGTCACCTGATGGTAAGTGACTATCGTCGCCCATGGACACTTGAGTTGGTATTGTATTATTCAAACCAGTGAAGACCCACGGGTTATTCACCAGTATCTGGATTTGGCTTTTATTAGTGAAATTGTTTGTAATATAAAAGGGAATGATAATTAGAGTTGAAACTGATAGCTGTTTAGCTGGATACCGGACATCCGACCAACCTTGAAGTCGGATAGCCGGATATCTGGCCCAATATTGACATTTGCCTGTCCTGTATGTAGGAAGTAACGCCACGTTCCTGCCTTATACTATAGATAAAGATGAAACTGAGCAAAGAATCTCTGATTTATCATGCATGTAGCGTTGTAAACTGAATTAGAAAGTTTTTTTTAACTGCAAAAGTCAATGTAACTAATCGATGCAACTTTATTTAGAGATAAAGAACGATAGTTGAAGTTGAAAGAGCTCGACAGAATTGAAATTTATAAAAAAAATCATGCGATCAATTCTTCAGTAGCAGTTAGGCTACCTGTACTATTATGTATTCTGTGGTTAGGCAATAAAATAGGAAGAGACACAGTCAGATGTACTCGTATTTTGCAAAGCATACGACACATTCTGCAATTGAAAATAAAAACAGCAAGTATATAATGCCAGGATCAAGAAAATAAAGTAATTTCGTGAGAAATTGCTTTTTACTTGCAGGCTGTGAGAAGTATTTTTTTATAACTTTTTATGATACTAACTTTTAAACTTTCGCGTCCCATGTCATAATCTATCAGTCAGATAAAACATATTAGTCAGCCTGTGACCACGGCCAGTGCAATCTGGTCGAAACGTCAGGCAATTCAGAGGTATGTAATACCTTTTCGTGATCGCGTTAATTCCCGTTTAAATACATAATTATAACTTTTTATTGTTGATAATGGACAATGCTTTTCTTAATATAATACTACAGTGATTTTTGGAGTGGTTACTTGTATTGTTATTACAAAGAGTGGAAATTGCTGGTTAAACAGCTCACGTAACATTTACATTGCTCGATAATACATTTGGCTACCTACGTCTTTGTCTAGTACCTAACTTACATTATGAGACTTCCATGTATATATATACTCGTATGAAGCTTAGAAAGTAATTACTTTGGCCTCACAAATTGATTTGACGTGGGACACGTTTATTGGAATTGAATATTATTTGAAAGTTACATATGGGCTTCAATTGGCTTTGTACTTCAATTAATAAAATAATGCTAGCTATAAAAGCTAACAAACACCAAAAATATATAACCTTTTTTGACCCACCACATAGTAATTATTGTAGTAAAAAACAAAAAAAAAACAATAGATAAACTAATCATATTTCTCTGATATGTATCTGTATTACTTTTTAGAACTGAGAAGAAACTGATGATGTTTAATGCGGACGAGTATATAATAGTATTATACTCTTTACTCATATTCATAACTGAATTATTAATATATGGTATGTATATAGTTATTCCAATCACTGCATGTGATTATTAGCAAACACTGTTATTTAGTTATTAACCGGTCGACACTGAAATGTTTTATTTTTCTCTTTCATGTGCGTCACTATTTCCTTGGGAATCTTTAAAAGTGGTTGGTTTTAATTAATAGAAAATTTACTTTGACGTCTGAAAGAATTTTAATTTTTAAATTTGCTATGGTTTTAGTTCTTCTTTAGTTTTCTTTTTAAATTTATATGGAATTGTAATTCTGCCATTTAACTTTATATGTCTGTTAATTTTTAGGGTTCCGTACCTCGAAAGGAAAAAACGGAACCCTTATAGGATCACTTTGTTGTCCGTCCGTCCGTGGGTCTATCTGTCTGTCAAGACCCTTTTTCTCAGGAATGCGTGGAGGAGGTATCAAGCTGGAATTTACATCAAATACTCAAGTCTACAGTAGACTTAGAGCTGTCAAAAAATCAAACTTCTAGGCCAACGCAATCAAAAGATACAGCCGTTTATGCCGCAAATTTCCGCAAATTTTCGACACTCGCAAGGAAATCAAAATCTACAGGGTACTTCCCGTGAACTCAGAATCTTGAAATTTGGTACGAAGCAATGTCTTATAGCACAGATAAAGGAAAAATTGCGAAAACCGTAAATTTTTAGTTACATCATATAATAAAAATATTTTACGGAACCCTCGGCCGGTTTTTTTATTTACTTGGTTTAGCTTTCATCTTGAATCTGTTACGGTCGTTTTTTTTCTTTTTATAAAATCTATTTCCTGTTTACCCATTCGAGGGCACAGCTAAACTAGTTCTTTCCGTTTATGGAGTACATTAAAACGATGCGTAAATAAAAATAAAAAGAGCTTTTACGCCTTAACAAGGACATCTACTGCGACATAGGATCTTTCATTCAACACATTAAAATGGAATTTTATTTACAGAGTCACTTATCTGCGTTCTTTGTGCTATGATGTTATAACTATCAATGTCGTGCGGCGTACATTACTGCAAGGTTAGCGAGCAGGAACGGTTAGCAACGTACTCGGATGTATGCTTTTTTGGAAACTCCTTGTATCTTTTGCCCTTTGTCAAGGGATGAAGCAACCAGCCGCGCCATTAATACTTCATTCTGACTGTGAACAATCAAATACTTTAAGAGTGTAGTGTTTGGTAAAATTAGTGAGATGTTATCTCATAGTAACTAATAACAACACTATATACGATGGTAAGTTTATATGTTTGTTTATTACGTTTTCACGCCCTAACTACTCAACCAATCATATCATCATTGTCAGGGGTACAGAAAATTACATACAGTGCCTTTCATTCAGAAAAGAAGTTCCTCTTTATGTTAGTGTGCGTTACTGCTCCCGCGAGGTACCTAAAGTGATTGAGATTAAAAATCTACATAAACCCGCGTTAATATACATAGATTTTAACCGCAAAACCGCGACAAAAAGATAGTGTTTAAATGTTTAGAGCCTTATTATATAAAACTTACATAGCTATAAACAGCTTCTACTTTGCAATTAAGTAACCGATAGCTTGTAACTCATATGTTGCATCATATGAATTACGCTCATATGTTACTTAAGTTGTTTGTATAATTACAAATTGAATGATAATCATTTGAAGTACTTGCCTATCTCCGTCTGTCCTCCTTTATTATTTTATGACAGGTCTAGAAATTCTATATGCAAGGCAGTAAGATGACTTTTCTGAGGAACACAAACAATATTATAAGTAAACACGTATATTTCAAAATAACATCATACTTATTTCGTAAGAAGGAACTCGCCCAACTCATATATCACGTCTCATCCTTTACTTTTCTTTGAACAGTATCTTAGATAAATATGAACCCACTCAAAACTCAAGCAGACATTATAAAGTTTACACACTCCGCATAAGTTCCAGACAACCGGAAAAAAGCGACAATATTTGCAGCAAGAATATTATTGTATCATTTCCTTCCGGAAAATAATACTGAATATTTTCTTTTCTGTTAATATTCGAGATGAGTCTAAGCTTACCGGAAAGTTGGCATTTATCATGAAAGTATTCTTCTTCTTTTTCTTGTACAATATATATCCAATACAGTAAGCCACGTGTCAATATAAGAGGGATTTTATACTTTTATATGTGAACCTAGAACTTAATAA
Source organism: Euplagia quadripunctaria (assembly GCA_963859945.1). Lineage (NCBI taxonomy): Eukaryota > Metazoa > Arthropoda > Insecta > Lepidoptera > Erebidae > Euplagia > Euplagia quadripunctaria. The sequence goes on from OY982572.1 coordinate 6,945,676, forward strand.
AAACTTTGACAACCATTGTGTACTTCTTAATTGAAAAAAACAATGTCTTGTTTGGATAAAGTTTTGTAATTGCCAAAATGTGCAGGTTATGAAATTAATAAAATATGAACATAAAACCAGCTGACGTTTAACGTCAAGTTTCATGACTGTGAGACTGATTAGTGATGTGAAAAAAAATATTTTGAACAACTGAAAACATTTTAAACAGTTTTATTCCCTACGAATAACATATCTGTACCGGATTTGACTGTCGGTACTTGAATTTAAATAAGTTAGTAGTAGACTGTATACTGAATGGGAGATGCCCTTTATAATTTCTGGGATTAAATCTAGGAATAAAACAAGTGTAACGTTGAAAATACCAAGTCAGTGTGTCTATATTTTTGAATTTAAATTTAACATTGATTAGGGATAGTGGGGGTAGGGAACAATATTCAACCAATTGCAATAAGCGTTTATCACATCATGTTCTAATGATTTGATTGGTGACGAAAACTGATGTCAGCCTCCAGGAATGATGTACATCTTTAGCATCTTTAGCATCATAAATCTTTAGCATATGCGTGAACCTTCAAATCAAGTTTTATTGTAATGATATTGTCATTATAATAAAACTTGATTTGAAGGTTCAATATCTTTTAGTCAAATGTCACACACATTTGACTGATGGATAATATAATGGATAACATAATATCATATCTGTCTGATGGATGAAAAAAATGAATAACATTAACATGTGCCTGTGCATTAACATGTGCCTGTGTCGATCTATAATCGCCCGTTTCCAAACGGTTGAGCCTTGTGAGAAGAAATCGGGCAAAAAAACTTACTCATTTAATTTTATTTACAATAAATTACATCAAAATGTTAAAATTCAAGTTCAAACTTAAAGGAATAAACAAATTAAAGATGTTACACATGTCATATTAATAATCAATTCTTATGAATATTAACTAATAGCTAATATTAACTTTTAACTTTAATTAAAATCGTTTTAAACTTCGTATTAAATAAAATCGATTGTTATTTTTAATCGAATGAGCGACGTGTTGGGGCGTCAATACTACTTATCAAACTATCAAAAAAGAAAATAAAAGAAAGGACAGAGTGTAAAACATATTGTTCCAGTGTTCTAATTACTGCTCTTCAGCTACAAATATAAGTTGCTGATATTTTATATATTATTGCTAATTGAAAAATAATCATAATAAATTGACACATTTCACACATGGCCGTCTAATCCCAAACTAGGTAGAGCCTGTACTATGGTAACCAGACTGTTGTAAAAAGTTGTGGATAAGCGTGATACGCCTTACGGTAAGGTTAGGTTAGACGAGCGAAAGCAACGGAGACGGCAATGGGGCGATGACTTCATACGGGTGCAACTGGTTGTCTACTATTCTAACATTAACGTTGACTCATTGCTCCCAGTAAGTAACAGTTACTTATTTTCAATTATTTGAACACATTGAACATACCGCTGGTTTGCGAAAATATCGACGTAATTCAAAATTCAGTCGAATTGAACTAAGCCAAACGAATATAAATCTTTGATATTTTATGGTGAACACAGATGCAATGCCGATTTCGTGCTAACGTTTGTTAGAAAGCGACAAGTTCATAATATATTTAGAACAAAATACTCTAGCGGAAATCACAAAACATTGCCATTCTCTAAAAGCAATAACTTTTCAACTTTTCAACAAAACAAATTTTCAATAAAATGTTAAGTTATATTTTAAAGACGTTCTGAGGTATCTTTCTTTTTGTAAATGTATCTCTCTGTTACGTTTTTTTTTATGATGTCATAAATTTTTCATGGTTTATCTATTGTATAATTAAAAAAATATACATTATATCCAGATTTAGACGGACTAGCGGTTATCCTAGTAATCGGTTTACTTTAAAAGGACACATAAGCCAAGTAATATGAAAGATACGTTGGTTTTTAAATATTTTGCAAGTAACTGCTATAAACATTATAATATTTAAAAAATCCATTCTTTGAGTTAATTTGATTAACCCTTAACTGCCATCGTGGGATAAAATTTTAACCTCTTTCTAATGACATTGTTGACCTATATATTAATTCTATTATCACGAATAAAATATGTAGATTTAACTTCCGAAAATGCAATTATGAAGATGTCAAGAAATATTTGAGTAATATTAATTGGGACCAATTGTTATCTAGCACTGATTGTGTTGACGACGCAATCGATTTATTTAATGGAAAACCAAAAGATTGTATCACTTTTTTGTACCTTTTATCAGTCACGGCACAGATAAGATAATAGTTACTTGTCGCGGAAATAATTCCTATCCCATTCGGTATAGTCGTTCTTTAATAAAAATAATTCGCGAAAAAAATAAGTTACATCAAAAGTGGAAATTGTTTAAAAATCCTTGCGATTTTGCTGAATTTAAACTACTGAGGGATAGGCAACATCAAGTGCAGGATCAGTGTTTTGACAACTTCACACGCAACGCTGAACACAACATAAGGGAAGCGCCCAAGTACTTTTGGAACTACGATAAATCAAAAAAGCTGGTTCCGCTTATCCGCGTCATTTTGCTTTGGGTAGCACAAAATAATAATAACGGTCAGGAAATATACTACGCTTTCAATAACTATTTTGAGAGCGTCTTTAACAAAAGTCAGTCCTCATCACATACTGACCCTCAATCTCCGCTGCACAATTACGACGCCTGCGACACTATTTCTAACATTACTGTGTCTAAAGAGACAGTATTCAAGTACCTTTCAAGTTTGGATAAAAACAAAGGTGCTATTTTTTTCATCGTGTGCTGAGAGTTTATCGCACCCTATTGCCCTACTATTTCAGCATTCACTAAAAAATTGTATGTCTCCCTCGCTGTGGAAAAAGGCGTACTTCATACCTATTCATAAGAAAGGTTCTAAATCTAAAATAGATAATTACCACCCTATCTTCATTTTAAATTGTGTTGCCAAGTTTTTTGACCGAAATATTGTTAATAATATTTACCCAGTTCTTAGTATTGGCATTCCTGAATCTCAGCAAGGATTCATGCAAAGACGTTCCACGGTTTAAAATTTGGCTTGTTTCACAGATTATGTGGTGGGTGAAATGGAAAATGGTGGCCAGGTTGATGTGGCCTACACTGATTTTGAAAAAGCATTCGACCGTGTAGACCACCTTATCCTGTTATGTTAGCTTTATGCGATAGTTTCAAGGAGATTTGCGTACTTAGTTTTGTAATTCATTAATAATATATAAACAATACGATTTGTATTATTTACCAACTTAGTTTAGTTTCTATTTGGTTCCCATTCATACCCCACGAATCAATATTATTAGTTTTAATACACGAATTGTTGTATTAAAACTAATAATAATATAGATAAGAATTACCTGTTATCACATTAGATTTGAGGTTGATTTGATCTCATGACTTATAAACGAGCGATTAAAGTAAGACAGGGATAGGATGATCCAGAAGTTAGTAATATCTAAGGAAATACTCCTCTAACTTTTGCTCATTCTCCAAGTTCCCACCTAGAAATAGTTTTAAAAGGCTTGATATTCTCACATGGCACGAACCCCTGTACATAAATCATAGACATATAAAACATATACAGTTCTTCCTTATTATGTTGCAATAATATTTGTCTTCATAATAGGTCATAGTTACTATCGTGTAAATAAATCTTGCCATGGTAAAGTTAACTCTATTGTTAAGCTAACCCTTCATTTAATCATAGTGACAGGACTACGCTACAATTGACCTAATTTGGTTGTATTGTTGTCGTGCCCTATATCTGACATAGGCCTAGAGTTATTTACCGAGAAGTGTGTAAATAAGACCAGTGACAGTAACATATAAACGAAACAAAAGAATTTACGGAGAATAAATTTAAAATATGGTATTGTGAAGGAACGGATGCTACATCGGAGAATCCAAACTGGTTAGGCGATCATAATTGGTATCCCGCGGCCCAACGGAAAATGATGGAAAATTCTAAATAAATAATCAGAATTTACAATGTAGTTCGGCGGTTGTTTCGCTGAGTGAGTGAGTTTACCGGAGGCCCTAATCCTTCCCTCTACCCCACTTCCCCCTTCCCCTACTATCACCTTAAAGGCCGGCAACGCACTTGTGACTTTTCAGTTGCAGGTGCCAAGGGGCGGCGGTAGTCACTTCCATCAGGTGACCCGTCAAGCACCATTTGCGACTATTTACAACTCGCTACACCAGCGGCATTACACGTCTGTAGCAACTTTATTCGTCCCAAGGAACTTGAATAAATATTCGTTCTTTTAAAACTTCATATTTCTGCGTCATCTTTCTCCTGCATAAATATAATTCATTGTTATTAATTTATTGTACTAAAATACAATATTGTTTAAATCAAGCACGTGACATCATGACAGGGATTTGCTATTTCCAGTTTATTTCAAGGGGTGAATTTTTATTAAATTTCTGAAGATTTTTCTGTTGCGAACAACTGGAAGGAAATAGAACGATGAAGGCGTAGTCACAATAGGATGATCTTATTGTGACTGCACCCACCAGTAAAAATTGAAAACTAAGTCAGTATTGATGTTTTCAAGTTCTTTTATTACTAAAAAAAGATTATTAAATGTAAAGCGATTTAAATAACATACATTTAATAGGCTGTCTTGCGTTTATCATGTCCTGCACTCATATCACGGGTTCTTCTTTATGTTACCCGTAAAAAAAATACAGATTTTTGTTTAACGTATTCTGTAAACCATGAACGGAAGCTTACTATGTATAATATTTTTCATAGCTTGCGTTCAGTGGTAGATGAGATGGACTGATAATCCTATTGTAATAAATTCTTAAGCTACGATGAAATTATAACATAAAAACGAATCTTGTATTTAATTGTTGTATTTTTACTGGTCCCTAACTTTTCACTTTTCCCTACCTTGATTTTTTTTTATTATTTCAGTAGGTAGATGATGGCATTTAGTAGCAGTAATATTAGATGTATTTAAGTCTGTTAAAATGAATACTTTGAACTACTGCCTCGTCATTTCATTTGTGAGTCATTAAATTAGTAGAGTGAGCGGGTACTTAACGGTTAGATCATTAATATATAGCTACATTCAAATGTAATGGACTACGTTTAGAGCTTTCTAAAGGCGCTTACATCCCACGCATTTTTCATTTATTCTTGTGTCTCGTTAATGGTTCGTTGCTAACGGCGAAAGAGATTTTTAGACTTCGTGACAAATATGTAGAACCTTTGAGTACACATTAACACACTTAGATGCTCACATACATTTCAGAAGAAGAAGGCAGAAGTATGTACGGTGTAGGAAAGACGTTTCTGAAAAAGTTGTGTTTTTTTAAAAGCCTAGGTTTCAAAATAAATGAACTTTATTGAATAAAATCGCACATATAATCGTTTTCTTTTCATTAGTCCTTGTAATTTATCAAGCTTTTCAAAAGGAGACTTATGGTTTTAAAGATAATGTAGGCGTCAGAAAACTTAACCCCTTATTAAAAATTGGTATGAAAATGTAGTATGGTACATTTTGCAGCTCGAATGGTATAGTGTGCTGAATAGTGTTTTAGTAGGGTAAACAATATTGTGTAAAAAGTGGGTGTATACCTACAATGAACTCGTCCCACGTGACTAGCATTCCATTCGAACTCGTCTTGATTCGTAACAATAAAGACAGTATTTAACACGAAGACGTTGTCTTATGTATCTAGACGAGCAACAAGAATCCTTGGCACCTAAGACCTTTTGGAACTACGACATTTTAAAAATAATCCCATCAAAAACATAAAAGTAAAAAATGGGAGCCAAGTCCAAGAATAAATGTGGTTATCGACTATGCCGACAAAATAATTGAGATCGAAATGGTTGCCAGGTTCTGTAGATAATCCTGAAGATTTTACTTAGCTAGTTTTCACATCCAAGTTTTTTTTATATTTACTTAAACAACTTATTTTCTTTATTGTATACGCAAGTTACTACATAGTACTGTATTTATATTGTAAGGTCAACATATCTTACTCTTCTAAAGAACTGGTATGCTGTAAAAACTAGCCTACTCAAATCTTCAGCATTACCTACAGAAGTTAGCAATCAATTCGATCTCAATTGTTTTGTCGGTGTAGTCGATAACATCGTATATTCTTAATAATGAACTTGGCTTTTTGTAAAGAAGTTATTAGTTTTCATCATTCCAAGGGGATCTGAAAAAATTAACAGTTTTCCTGCGTTTACGTTGTATAGTTTTGTCTACGCCGATACGTTTGCTATCCGTACTAATTTTAGTTTCATTAGTTTAATGTTTTTAAGAGATTTCTTTTCATTTCTTTAAAGGCTAAAGTATCCCTACTTTAATATTGTTGTATGTATAAAGCTTACCTTTAAAACTTTACTTGCGAATGAACGAGCTTTTAAATCGTTCATTTCCACTTCATTTTTCACTCACTGCCTTAAAGTTGTCGAAAATACCTACTTACTTTAGCGCTCTGATTATTTTATATATTTTGTTAAGGCTAAAATTATATTCATTATACAAACGAGAAGCCTTTATTTTGTCTTTGTTCCGGAACGAACAAGTTTTCTTTTTTGTATTATTTTGTACAATTAGTTGAACATCAGAAATATTAGAGCGCATTGCCCATACATTGATAAATCCTTCCTTACGTACCTAACCTACATTTTACGTAGTGATTGTGTACATTTTCAAAGTGTCTCTTAAACGTTTATAGACAACAGGAGTCAAATTTGGCCTCTTGTAAATCGCAGACGTTTACTATTTTCAAAAATATAAGTAGTAAGATTGTGTAAGAAAGTATTTCTTTCGTAATAGAATTCTTACAATTGTTAGCAATGATGTCAGATAGCTAGCGACCTTTCATCATGGAACCTATTCTCCTGCAAAAATAAATTGCTATTATAATTTTGAAAGGTACTAGGTATTGATAAAAATTGATTGTTTGGAAAACATTTTAAATGGTTAAAATTCACTGTTTTCTGATTTTTTCCTTTGCATACGTACAATTACCCAGCTGGACGCCAAATTTCAACTTTCTAGGTCATCGGGAAGTGGGTTAGGTTTTCGATCTATATGTAAGTCAGTCGGTGATAAAAAGGCCGAATTTTAAACGATAACACCTCTATGACTATTTAATCTATATATATTAAAGTTGTAATTCTAGTCACCTCTAATGGGTTTTAATAAATAAAAAAAAATTCAACTATCTATGTAAAACAAATTATGAGTTATTAAGCGGTTGTCAAAGCGTTTAGTTCGACTTAAAATAATTAACTTTTTAAACAAAAATTTCAACTCTATTCCCTTCCTTTTACAAGATTAAATTGATATATCGTACGCATATGGCATGCAAATTAAATTGGATTTGACCATTCTTACTGGAACAGTGCAATTTCTACCACCCATTGCTAATCTAGATCAGAGTCTGAATACCAGACACTCTACTACTCTCACTATTTAATATATGTTCCATAAATCCAACTCAAAAAGAGTCATCGAACAATATTTGAATCATAGTTAAGAACACAGTCGATCAAGTTTTCGCCAAAAAAAAAGGAAATCATAATCGGTCCATCTGTTTAGGAACTATAATGCTACAGACAGACACACATATATACAGATACACAGACGCATACACACACGTTAAAGTTATAACACCTCTAATCGTTCCATCCGTAAAACCTGTAGTTTATTTGAATTTATAATGGCTGTTTTTATAGAGGTTTGGTATTTTAAATTAAATAAAATGCAATAAAATAATATTAACGTCATTGATGTTGGCATTATTTAAGAGATAATGTCTTTAGTGTTTAAATAGGATTTCAGGCATATGGTTGCCACGTGTGGCTCAAATGCATCAAATCTGCGTAAAAATGTAGATTACGCAACGAGACTTACTACGGGACTATGGAAAAGCATTTCACGTTTACGAATAACCTTATTTTGGTTATTGTACCTTAAAATACTACTAATACGTCTTAAACCTCCTATTTATATATATATAAAACAAATTTTAAGTGTCGTTGGCTGTTAAGATCTTTGTTATATATGTATATGTGTGTGTGTGTGTGTGTGTGTGTGTGTGTGTGTGTGTGTGTGTGTGTGTGTGTGTGTGTGTGTGTGTGTGTGTGTGTGTGTGTGTGTGTGTAGGTATAAAACGGTAATGGAATTTGCCCTACATTACAATCGGTTTTTATAGACTTGTAGAACTGTAATAGATATATAATAATACATATATCAATACAAATAAATAAAATTGGAGTGTTTGTTTGGAATGTCAAAATAGTAGCTTTTTTTAAGCTCATACAGTTATTTGCACGACACCTATGTCTAAAAATCAAAAAATAAATTATAAAGTAAATAATTAAAAAATGATGGGCAAAGAAAAAAATAAGGAAGCGTTAAAGTTCATCTGCATTCCGGTATTCACATCCGTGTTGGGAGTGAAAAGTTTAAAATGAATTGATGTTAAAAGAATATTATGATAAAAATTCACTCCCAAGATAAATTTTACTAGCTGCGCCCCGCGGTTTCACCCGCGTAAGTCCCGGTGCTGTGAGAATATCGAGATAAAAGTAGCCTTTGTGTTAATCCAGGTCTCCAGCTATCAACATACCAAGTTTCATCGCAATCGGTTTATTAGTTTTTGCATGAATGAGTAACAAACATCCATACATGCACACATCCATACATCCTCACAAACTTTCACTTATATTTTATAATATTAGTAGGATTTACAGGAATAAAAATATATATATTTTCCCGTATAAATTCATAAGCCAAATGGGCATAGAGTGCTCCTAAGTAAGCACTTGTTATAAACAGCAGTAGCGTAACGAGAGTAGGGCATCAGACTTGTGATCAAATGTTTGTGGAAAACGGGTTCAAATGTTTGTTCTTATGCATGTGAAACCCTACAAGCTTCACCCGATTTTTTTGTGCGGCGGTGGGTCCTATTCCTTTTTTTTTTTTTTTTTTTTTGTGCGTGTGGAAACCCCCTCGGGCCGTCACCCCGCCGGGGTTTTCGGCGGGGCGGTGTGTCGGAATCGAACCGACTAAAACCACACGGTGTGCCGTACTGCGCCTTAAGTAGGAGGGATCCGGGAACAGCTTTATTAAGACATCCGGAACCCTCCTAGCGCCTGCCCGCAAAAGCGCGGGTACCACCTTCGGGTAAAATCCTCTCAATTAGGCGACGTCCAGGCACACGCGGACGCCGCCTCCTCGCGGGGGGCCACTACAGCGGGTGGAGGGGAAAACCCGTCCCGTCCACCCGCGGCCACACTCAGGGCGGCATGAGGCGCTGGTAAGCGCGCCTCCGCCGCCCGGTTCGCCGGCGGCGAATTAGGTCCGAGTGGAGATCGTCCTCCCGGACCCTTTCCGCCGCCTCCTTCTGCGAGATGACGTCCTCACAGAAGGTCGCGACCGCGGTAAAATTCCTGTCGCTACTCCGATGAGAGATCTCCTCCGATGACTGCAGTGAGGGCCCGACGTTGCGTCGCCCAGGTGGAGCAAACCGCCAGCGTGTGCTGAGCCGAGTCCTCACTGCAGTCGCAGTGGTGACAGGCGGGACTCAGTTCCCTCCTAGCGACCGAGTGCAGGTACTTCCCGAAGCAGCCGTGCCCGGAAAGGACCTGCGTCAGTCGGAAGGAAAGGGTCCCGTGCTGTCGCCCTGCCCACTCGACGATGACCGGCTGGAGCGCCTCCACGGTGGCAAAGCCAGCACGTGGAGCCTCCAGCCGGGACGACCAACGAGCCGGGACGACCAACGAGCCATGGTGGCTCGGCGAGCGGCCTCACGCCATTCGCGTACCTCTTCGGGCGGGGGCCGACTGCCGCTTCCCGCCCGGAACTCAGCCGCTCGCCGATATTCTTCGGCGAGCACTTCCGCCTCCAAATCCCACGGGGGAGTCCCGGCCAACGCGCACGCCGCCTCCGTCGACACGGTGCGGTATCCGCGTATGGCTCTGACCGCCATAACCCTCTGAGGGCGCCAGAGGCGCGCCCTATTTTGGGCGGTCAGAGCTCCCGCCCACACCGGTTCACCGTACAGTGCCATTGACCGGACAACCCCCGTGTACAGCCGTCTCGTAGCGACGCTGGGTCCGCCCAAATTGGGCAAGAGTCGCCCAAGGGCGGACGCAGCGCCGACCAGCTTCGGAGCAAGCTGTCGGAAGTGCTCGTCGAAGAGCCACCTACCGTCGAGGATCAGGCCCAGATACCTTATGTGGGCCTGAACCGGTACGAGGACTGAGTTGACCACTATAGAGGCGCCAGGGGGTGGACCACGACGGGGCCCATGGAATAGAAGGGCCTCCGTCTTATCCAGGGCCACCCGCAAGCCCAGCGCCTCGATGCGCCCGACCACCAGAGAGACTCCCCTGGTAGCCAAGCGCGCCGCCTCCTGAAAGTTCACCCCCCGGGCTGTGACTAACGTGTCATCGGCGTAACAAATTACGCCGAGCCCGGGGGGGAAGTCGCCTCTAAGGGTGGGTCCTATTCCTAACACAAGCATTTAGCTTGCCTGTAGGGGTTAACGAGAATACTAGGAACTTGATCATGGTCATTGATAAACTTTATTATTATTTGAAATCTTGTTTTGATAAGCGTCTGATAAGTTCAGACTGAAGTTGGAGGCAGACGATAAATAATGTAATATTAGATAACCGAAAAGGAACATCTCGAAAGTTTATAGTACTAGAGAAATAACGTCTGAGACTTGATTTATTTCTTGGTAAATCCTATAAATATTCATTATTAATTTTCTTCGTTTTTCACGGTTGAATTATAGACTGGGATTTGCGTGGTATTCGCCAGTAAAAATAATAATGGTAGTCAACCTCGGTAAAACCACAATAATTAACAAAATTAAATATACGGATAAATATTTATAGTTTACTATGAATTAGATTTTATATATAACTAGCTTTTGCCTTCATCCCTCGGGATCAGTACTTTTTTTCTGAATGAAAGGTACTCTATGTACACTTGGCAACGTGAATGCAAAATTCAGAATAATCGGATGAACAGATTGCCACGTTGAATGGCAAGGCCAATTCTCTGTACAAGAAAGGCCATGTTGTCCGAGACTGTCGTCAGCTTCTCCACAGTGACAAAGATGCGGAGAAACACAAGAAGCTCCTAAACGAAAGCAAGTGGTAAGGCGGAATGTGTCCAACAAGGTGCCTATGTTGGGGGATGGAAGTGCCTGAATCCATAGGCCTGATTCTCATTCGCCCACAGCCAACAAACGACCGCGCTCTGCAACATTGTATGTGGTATTGATTAAAAGATTTCTTCTTAAAGGGCATAACGGCGCGTCCCATTTCCTCTGAGAGAATGGATTAAAAGAGTATTGGGACAAGCTATCTGCTATAAGCTATATATATAAGCTCTGCCAAGCATTTATAGCATCGGTCTTACAGGATACTTGAGAATTAACCAGTGTTTGTTAGAATTTTTCAGGTTAACTCTTCTATGCCGTGGACCAAAGACAAAAATGCTGGAAGACTGACATCTGAAATTTTGCAAACGCCAAGACCACCCAAACGAACCGGTAAGGATGCTTGGAGCCAGGCTTAATCGTTTAAAGCCACATTTAAAATTCGTTAAGGACGTTTTGTATAATATATCTACTCTGATTAATTATATTTACACAACTATAAATGTATATATACATATGCACACAAGGTCATTCACACCGTTATATCACATTGGACATTTAAATTGTTTTTGCCTTTATAGACTAGTATTTTAATTATAACTGGGGTGATAAACCATTTGCCATATCGTAGTAGACAAATAGCTGAAAAAATATTCAGCTTTTACACAAGCTAGGGGAAGATTTTAAGTGACTTGGCTTACGATTTGTTTTGACGTAAATAATATTTTTTTCGCATTTTAAAACTTAACATTTATTTTTACTATATTTCTCTTTTAAGTGCATGTGTAGAGATGCTTTTATCAAATACACTGCTTCCTCTCTTATAAGTTTGTTCGCATAAAGGGGAGAACCAAGTCCAGTAGTGTTTGATATTCGACTTACTTCGATCTCCAATATTTGTTCAAACAACATTGCATAGAGATTTGCGCTCAGGGGAGAGGTTTACAATTCGAAAAAAAAAAAAAGAACTCTAATAGTTTAAGCTGAGAAAGTATGAACACCAGTTGTAAAGAAAACCTCACACCATCTCGTCCACCTTAATCCATATATATACATATAAACAAGGAAAGGTTAATTCTGTGCCAACATTGTATAATAGGGGACTACCTGTCTCATCTATCATCCCATCCAACCGAAGCAGATTAACTGTCGTGGTAAGTTAAACAACAACATATTCTCCATTTAACATAACTTAAATTACTTAACTGCTAAGTTATTAGAGTACTTACATAGTTTCAAAGGATTATTAGGACAAACTTTACACCTATAAATTTTAGTAACAATAGTAATTACGTTGTTTAGTTACACAAGTGGCTTGCTTTGTATTAGGCTTTAGTTTGTAAACTCGGGACCTAAAATTGTGTCATTATTAGTTTTATAAGATATTAGCAGACTTGATATACGTGTATACAGAAATCTTTTTTAAATTAAAGGTTTTTAGACTAAGAGTAACAGTGAAATAAAAGAGTGATTTTTTTTTAAATGTAGTTTAAGCTATACTGGTGATATAATTTTAGAAAGAATACCACTCAGGTACCTATACAGGCACAATCAAGAGACAGCGCCAGCGAGTTGCTAGGAGGATGAGGAAAATATGTATGTGCAACAGAAAAAGAATGATTGTAATCGGACTACGTTTTAATGAAGTACAACTAAGTACACATTTTGACTTTCATACCCTCTCTCAAAGAAACCGTCCTGAATTTCGGGATGAAAAGTATCCAATGTCTAAACTTTATTATTATTTGAAATCTTGTTTTGATAAGCGTCTGATAAGTTCAGACTGAAGTTGGAGGCAGACGATAAATAATGTAATATTAGATAACCGAAAAGGAACATCTCGAAAGTTTATAGTACTAGAGAAATAACGTCTGAGACTTGATTTATTTCTTGGTAAATCCTATAAATATTCATTATTAATTTTCTTCGTTTTTCACGGTTGAATTATAGACTGGGATTTGCGTGGTATTCGCCAGTAAAAATAATAATGGTAGTCAACCTCGGTAAAACCACAATAATTAACAAAATTAAATATACGGATAAATATTTATAGTTTACTATGAATTAGATTTTATATATAACTAGCTTTTGCCTTCATCCCTCGGGATCAGTACTTTTTTTCTGAATGAAAGGTACTCTATGTACACTTGGCAACGTGAATGCAAAATTCAGAATAATCGGATGAACAGATTGCCACGTTGAATGGCAAGGCCAATTCTCTGTACAAGAAAGGCCATGTTGTCCGAGACTGTCGTCAGCTTCTCCACAGTGACAAAGATGCGGAGAAACACAAGAAGCTCCTAAACGAAAGCAAGTGGTAAGGCGGAATGTGTCCAACAAGGTGCCTATGTTGGGGGATGGAAGTGCCTGAATCCATAGGCCTGATTCTCATTCGCCCACAGCCAACAAACGACCGCGCTCTGCAACATTGTATGTGGTATTGATTAAAAGATTTCTTCTTAAAGGGCATAACGGCGCGTCCCATTTCCTCTGAGAGAATGGATTAAAAGAGTATTGGGACAAGCTATCTGCTATAAGCTATATATATAAGCTCTGCCAAGCATTTATAGCATCGGTCTTACAGGATACTTGAGAATTAACCAGTGTTTGTTAGAATTTTTCAGGTTAACTCTTCTATGCCGTGGACCAAAGACAAAAATGCTGGAAGACTGACATCTGAAATTTTGCAAACGCCAAGACCACCCAAACGAACCGGTAAGGATGCTTGGAGCCAGGCTTAATCGTTTAAAGCCACATTTAAAATTCGTTAAGGACGTTTTGTATAATATATCTACTCTGATTAATTATATTTACACAACTATAAATGTATATATACATATGCACACAAGGTCATTCACACCGTTATATCACATTGGACATTTAAGTTGTTTTTGCCTTTATAGACTAGTATTTTAATTATAACTGGGGTGATAAACCATTTGCCATATCGTAGTAGACAAATAGCTGAAAAAATATTCAGCTTTTACACAAGCTAGGGGAAGATTTTAAGTGACTTGGCTTACGATTTGTTTTGACGTAAATAATATTTTTTTCGCATTTTAAAACTTAACATTTATTTTTACTATATTTCTCTTTTAAGTGCATGTGTAGAGATGCTTTTATCAAATACACTGCTTCCTCTCTTATAAGTTTGTTCGCATAAAGGGGAGAACCAAGTCCAGTAGTGTTTGATATTCGACTTACTTCGATCTCCAATATTTGTTCAAACAACATTGCATAGAGATTTGCGCTCAGGGGAGAGGTTTACAATTCGAAAAAAAAAAAAAGAACTCTAATAGTTTAAGCTGAGAAAGTATGAACACCAGTTGTAAAGAAAACCTCACACCATCTCGTCCACCTTAATCCATATATATACATATAAACAAGGAAAGGTTAATTCTGTGCCAACATTGTATAATAGGGGACTACCTGTCTCATCTATCATCCCATCCAACCGAAGCAGATTAACTGTCGTGGTAAGTTAAACAACAACATATTCTCCATTTAACATAACTTAAATTACTTAACTGCTAAGTTATTAGAGTACTTACATAGTTTCAAAGGATTATTAGGACAAACTTTACACCTATAAATTTTAGTAACAATAGTAATTACGTTGTTTAGTTACACAAGTGGCTTGCTTTGTATTAGGCTTTAGTTTGTAAACTCGGGACCTAAAATTGTGTCATTATTAGTTTTATAAGATATTAGCAGACTTGATATACGTGTATACAGAAATCTTTTTTAAATTAAAGGTTTTTAGACTAAGAGTAACAGTGAAATAAAAGAGTGATTTTTTTTTAAATGTAGTTTAAGCTATACTGGTGATATAATTTTAGAAAGAATACCACTCAGGTACCTATACAGGCACAATCAAGAGACAGCGCCAGCGAGTTGCTAGGAGGATGAGGAAAATATGTATGTGCAACAGAAAAAGAATGATTGTAATCGGACTACGTTTTAATGAAGTACAACTAAGTACACATTTTGACTTTCATACCCTCTCTCAAAGAAACCGTCCTGAATTTCGGGATGAAAAGTATCCAATGTCCTACCTCGTAGTATGAACTCAAATCATGCCAAGTTTCATTTGAATCCGTTCTGTAGTTTTAGCGTGATGCACGGCCAAGATAAAAACAGCAGATGGACAAAAAATTTAAAAATACAGTTTTCGCTTCAGTATCGATTATAAAGTGTCCCCCAAAAGAAAGTATACAATGTCCAACGTCGTAGTATGAACTCAAGTTGTGCAAAATTTCATGATACAGATAGACAGAAAGACAGACAGACGGACAACAATGAAAAATATTATAGTTTTGAATTCAGTATCGATTATAGAGTGCCTCCTAAAAACATTTTCGAAATATCTTCAATGTACGGAATTGGACCTGTTACAGTTTTATTATAAGTAAGTATAGATTATCATCTCTTCATAGCAGGCGTGACTCTGTGAAAAGGGGGAATCGTTTGGCAGCGTAGAAGTGATAGCACTGGACCGAATTGTAATACTTCAGCAAAAAAGTACTAGATGCCCAGGTAGCTTGTTAAATAGCAGCCCATTCAGGTATCGATCTGACACCCAAGTCTGAGCTGATATCGGTAGCAGTTAGTTAACAAATAGGTACCGATTTGTCGCAGGCTTTTTTCCTTTTCATTACAAGAAGATAAACGGTATCATCGAAATCGTTTTTCAAGTTCATTTCACCGGTCCCATCAATTGTATCGGGTCGTAAAAGTACTAAGTCATTGCATAGCTTCATTGTGTTACAGTATTTTATTAGTCCAACATAATGTTACATAACTTAATTAAGTAAAAACATTGGGATTAAACTTAAGACAGTGAGTTTTACAGAAATACTTAGGAATGAAAATGGAAACAAAAAACTAAGGTGCAAAAATATACAACACTGGAGATAGAAACCTGTCTGAATTCCTGCAGAATATTAAGCGGTGACTTTGGATAGTACGGCAGATGCAGAAATGGAACAAAATAAATACGTTGTACAATTCTGCCTAATAAGTTTTAATTTAAATAAAATATAAATATTTTGAGACATTGTGCATTTATATGCGTTGGCAAGTTATATTTTTTAGAAATCTGTCTAATAATTTCAAGGACATTATAACAGATTTATAGGTATATCTTTTTTTTACGTGTTAAAACCGTGTACGTGTACCTTAAGAAAGAGGTGGCTAAGTTAGACACAAACTTTAAAAAAAATGGATGGATGGTCATGGATATTGAACACAAATTTCCCTTTATTTTACTATATTTCTCCAGTTATTTCTTTCCTTTCATGAAATATTTTGCAGTCTGGTTAAATTAGCAAAAGTATTGAAATTTAATCCTCCCCCAAGCCGATTGGTCACCGTGGGGGAAAACGACCACTACCCTCCAAATACAAATGATAAGAACACACAGCTATTAAAAGTATGCACCTTCAATGTTAAGTCTATAGCATCAGCCGAACGATACATTGAATTGTGCCATGCTCTAGAAAAAGTAAATTACGATATAATAGGACTAGCAGAAGTGAGAAGAAGGGGATGCCAAATTGAAGAACACCGAGATCACATATTTTGCTATATAGGGGAAACACCTGGACTATACGGAGTAGGATTTATAATTCAGAAAAATCTCAAATCAAATATAATAAACTTAATTGGAATATCAGAACGAGTAGTCTTGTTACAATTAAAATTTGATCAAATTATTATATCAATAATTCAAGCCTATGTTCCAACAGGGGGCTCAAGTGAAGAGGAATTATGTAAATTTTATAAAGATTTAAGTAAAGCTCATGAATTAGTTGACAAAATAGTCCTCATAATCGGAGATTTCAATGCTAAGATTGGAAGACCAAAAAAATCCGAGACACTGCTAATGGGAAAATATGGATACGGAAATAGAAATGAAAGAAGAACGCGAATGATCCAATATGCCCATGAAAATAGACTATCAATTATGAACACATATTTTAGAAAAAAAGAAAATCGCAGGTGGACTTGGATCTCCCCAGATCAAAAAACTAAAAATGAAATCGATTTCATAATGAGCAACATACCAAGTAGAATAACAAACGTAGAAATACTAAATCAAGTAAAATTCCAATCAGACCACAGACTGGTAAGAGCTATTTTTAAATTGAGTGCAGCCAAAAAGAACAGGAAGACCTTCAACTCTATTCCTAAGTCCCTAAAAAATGATGAGGAAGCCAAATGTTATGTTGATAACCTGAAACTCAATATTAACAAACTTAATACTCTAAACGAAACACAAGACATACAAAGTTACTACAATAAATTTGAAGAAATTATAAAAAACAGCCTAAAGATAAAACAAAAAGAAGACAAAAGTTGAAAGAAGCACAACAAAGTTCTGACAAAAACTACTATAGATCTAATAAATAAAAGAACTACACTAATAACTACCATGAAAAAGACTAAAGAAATGAAAGAAAACCTTAAAGAATTGTTTAAAAAGACAAATAAAGCTATAAAGATAGACTACAACAATTACAGGAAAAGAATCATAGAAAAGAATCTTAATACTTACAGGAGCTCAAAACGAGCCTACAAGGAATTAAATACACACAAAAACTAGATACAAAAATTGGAAGGGAAGAAAATAACAAGAATCAGGCAGGAAGTACTGAGTAACGCCACAGAATTCTATAAAACCCTTTACGGCAAACCACCTGAAGGTACGAGTGGAAAACAAGACGAAGATATAATCATAACGGAACCAAACCACAACATAGAACTAATAAATGAAAAAGAAGTAATATCATATTTAAAAAAATTAAAATACGACAAGAGCCCTGGACCCGATAACATTAGTAATGAAGCACTGAAGATAGGAGCACCTATTTTCGTGACACATCTTACAAAACTTTTTAATATGGTGCTTAAAACGGAAACAGTACCTACGCAGTGGTGCCAACCGGACATAATACTTATCTATAAAAAGGGTAACCCGTTAGACATTGGCAATTATAAGCCAATCAGCTTATTATCAAGTATTTATAAACTGTTTGCATCTATCCTACAGAGTCGCATTACTGAACAAATCGATAAAAAATCAACCGATTGAACAGGCAGGATTTCGGACGGGCTTTTCAACACATGACCACATACATGCAATAGAACAGTTGTTGGAGAAATTCACAGAATTTAATTACCCATTGTTTATGGCATTTGTGGATTACTCAAAGGCTTTTGACAGTATAACTCCTAATTCTATTTGGAAAGCACCAAAAGCAAGCAATATAAATAATACCTATATAAATATTCTAATAAACATATACTCAAAAATTAAAAGTCAAGTAAAATTAGAAAGAAGAGGTGAAGAAATTGAAATAGGAAGAGGAGTAAGACAGGGAGACCCTTTATCGCCTAAACTGTTTATAGCAGTACTAGAGGGTATCTTCCAAAAGATCGACTGGAAAAACAAAGGTATCTGGATAATGGATCAACATCTGACACATTTAAGGTTTGCAGACGACATTGTGCTTTAGCTAAAACATCAAATGAATTAGAGAACATGATACAAACCTTGAATAGTGAGAGCAAAAAGGTTGGTCTGGACATGAACTAAAGCTATGACTAACAACTATAAAAAACCAATATTTGTAGATGGAAAAGAAATAGAATATGTAAACGAATACGTCTATCTTGGTAAACAAGTCTCGTTCAGTACAAACAGGAACGAAGAAGAAGTGGATCGAAGAGTTACAATTGCATGGAATAAGTTTTGGGCACAAAAAGAAATTTTAAAAGGAGACTACAGCTTAGATCAAAAAAAGATTATAATAGATACGTGCATATTGCCAAGCCTAACATACAGCAGTCAAACGTGGGTCTATACAAATCTTAAAAATAAAGAAAATTCAAAAAATTAGAAAGGGACCGCTAGGGAAAAGACACGTCGGAAGACCAAAGAAACGATGAAGATATAGTGGAGATCTCGGGAAACGGATGGATGGAGATAGGCCAGGACAGAGATAGATGGAGAAAAATGGAGGAGGCTTTTACCCGAAAAGGGTCCGAAATAAAGTCTTGATTAAAAATAAAAGAACTACATAGCACTATTAACACACATATGTAATGTAAACTTTTTTCGGAATAAATAAAGCTTTATTATTATTATTATTATTGAAATTTAATATTGAGTATACATTATGTCGCAAGCCAGATCTGCCTGGGCATATCATGATACTCCGGCATTTCTTGATTTGTCTGACTAATACCTGCCACATTGTTCAAAGCTTAACGTTTGACGATTCGCCAGGCAATGCGTGACGAAAGTAATCTATCTATATAAATTAAAACGAAATGCTGTTCGTTGGTAGGCGCATCACTTGAAAATGGCTAGAGGAACTTTTCAAAATTC
This sequence comes from Euplagia quadripunctaria, assembly GCA_963859945.1. NCBI lineage: Eukaryota > Metazoa > Arthropoda > Insecta > Lepidoptera > Erebidae > Euplagia > Euplagia quadripunctaria. Next base: position 6,965,261 of record OY982572.1, read on the forward strand.
GATTATGAAATGACCGTAATAGTACTAAATACCTAGATATACTATTTAGATAAAAAAAAAGGTTTCCTGAAAAAAATTGAAACTTTGAGAAAAATTGAAAGTACTTTTTTCTAGATACTGAAAATTTGTTTGTAATCGATAAACAAATTGATTGAAAATCAACGGGACACCGTCTGTTGCGCCTAGTGGCAAATAAAATGAAGTTCAGATAATAAAGACTTAGACTAGATGATCGGGATCATGCTTATGTAAATAAAGTCCGTAGGGCAACCAAAGTCGTAGAGAAAAAAAAAAGTGTGTGTGTGCACACGGTAGAAGTGAAACTTCAGAAAAGTAGGCTACGAGAGAATGAGAAATAAAAAGTAAAATCAACACAAATAATTTACTCATGTCAATAAATTTAAATTTAGATAAAGGCTATTGGTCAATTTAACACATATGTGTGTATTTTAACCAACAAATTTTAATACGCAAATGCACAAAAATGACACCACGTTGACATTGACGCATTTTCCGAAGGCTTCGTAGTACGCAGGTGCAAAAACAAAGATTATAGGGAACACTGATACTTATATTCTATCTCATTCTCTCGCAGGTAAAATCCTATTCATGATTATGTTTGTCTCTTTTCAAAGGTTATAGAAAACACTGTATACTTGTATATCTCATTCTCACGCAGGCTAAATCCTATTTATGAATGTTTATCTTGTTTGTCTCTTTTAGTGTGAGTTTTTCATTTCATCGAATTTCAAATCACAACGATTCTAAAGTAGTTCCACTTCAATAAAAATTATTTTATAAAATATTTTTTTTATTATGTTTATTTAGAACTTACGCAATAGTCCAAAGAATCCCGCTGCATGGATACCACACTATTTTATAAGCTCGGTAGCCTAAAAATATAAAAAAAATTGATACAAATCTCCCACCTATAAAACATAAAGAAGTTATAATTTATTTTTTAATTGGTACAAAACATTAATTCTAGGTGCATTTGTTTATTAACAAAAAATAACTTGTTTTGAGTTGAGTTTTTTACATTCTGCTTTGAATTTGCGTGACTTGCATAAAAGCCTTACAACTGACGCTTGGAAAGCACTTTTTTTGCAATGAACCTACTGTTATTGCTTTTATAATCACAGTGTTCGTTATTTACTTTTTGTGACAGTAGTGTTTATTTCTTATGACGCCGCCATTTTGTCGCACGTAATTTCATTGCTTACGAGGCGCAAAGAGCGCCATCAGTGTCACGAAACCGAACTACATATCTCTATCTATCTGAGATGGGCAAATCGAAAAAATACTTCGGTTGCTCTTATTGATCTGCCCAACTTTAGTTTGGGTAGATCTTGAAATAATCGACCAAACCACAAATGCCGACATAGCGTGATCTGCCTAGGCATATCTCGATCGGCTCAATAGACGATTGACCTACGACATGTACACTAACAATTTGAAACAAATCTCAGAACAAAAATGTGTGTTCAATAACGTGACGGCATCCGCTTTATTTCCGACTGAAAATCGATACGATGTATTACAGTACCGATTCCAAGGAGTGATTTGTGCTATGCTCTTTTTTTATATCCTTGACAACGTGTATGTAGAGTTTTATGATTATCACTTCAGTAGTTAAGTAAAAACTCATAGTCGCATTTATAATATTAATTACTTACAACCCGCCCCGACTTCGCACGGGTAAGAAAGATATCTTCAACAATCATCATCATATTTCAACCAATTAATACAAAACCTTAACAAATTGTATACCTACACCTTCCTCATGAATCGTTCTATCCATTGGTGAAAACCGCATGAATATCCGTTCACTAGTTTTTGTGTTTATGGCGAACAGACAGACAGACGCGGCGGGAGACTTTGTTTTAAAATATGTAGTGATAATAGTAATTCGTTTGCGTGGAAATTTTGATAAAAATGTTTCCACGAGCACCGTACATTTTCCACTACTCCAAACCATAATATATCTGTGTTAAATTTCATCTAGATCCGTTCAGCTCATTTCGCGCCATTCACCCATCCATCCATTCATCCTCACAAACTTTCGCCTTTAATATTAGTAAAATTTAGTATTAGGATTGTATGTGTGCAAAAACAAATAATAACATTAATCTAAACTGTTTCCATTATCAACTCTACCAACTAAATGAGCCCAATACTTCTGCCTCCAATATATTTAACCTTCACTGCGCATACACTTAAACATTTGAATAACAATCTTTTAAGCTCAAGTGATAACTTTGTCTAAGTTTTATTTTGTTTAGTCTAGACTCATTAATTCGGTATTACACGAACTCAAATATCGCTATATTTTATTGTAAAGAACAAATAAAAGTTTTTTTAAAAGAACTCAATTTTTTCTGATTTCTGAATATTTTCTCTTTGGTTTTTGACTTCATAATCATAAAAGGTGTTTTGAATTTTAATGTAATTGGTTTTAAAATATGTACAAAGAAAAATGCACATTGCAGAACTCTATAAAACTATAGAGGTTATTGGTCAATTTAACACATGTGTGTGTTTTAACCAACAAATTTTAATACGCAAATGCACAAAAATGACACCACGTTGACATTGACGCATTTTCCGAAGGCTTCGTAGTACGCAGGCGCAAAAACAAAGATTATAGGGAACACTGACACTTGTATTCTATCTCATTCTCTCGCAGGCAAAATCCTATTCATGAATATGTTTGTCTCAAAGATGGACCTGTTGGTCTTGTGGTTAGTGATCCTAACTGCTGAACCAGGTCTCGTGAGTTCGATTCCCACCCAGAACAAATAACTGTTTAAAGAGCATGATCATTTATTTTTATTCTGTGAGTAATTTATTTATAATATGTATGTATTTAGTAATATATAAGTATGTTTATCCGCAGTCTGGTTACGGCTCCGCCTAGCTTGGAATCAAATGTGTGAGGTGTCTCAAATTATTATTAGTTATTATTATAATTTAAAGAAAAATGTTAAAGTACTAACCCTGGGTCTTAAAGGATAATGTAAATAAGCACAGTGTTAAATTATGGTAATTGATAAGTCTTTTTAAATATATGGTTATTATACTTATTATAATCTGTAAATCTGCCTTCTTCTCCTGAACCTATTTCCTATGTCTTATTCGTACATAGTAGTCAAAATAACAACATTGTTTTCGTTTACTTCAATCGCACAACAAAATACATGTATATTTTGTATTTAAAAATACCACTGCAACATCCGATGAGCCGTTTCTCGTTGCGGACGCTAATTATTCAGGCTTTGAAAGTTCAACGAGCCATGATTAATGCAGGATGACGACCGCGTAGAATTTTCCCAACAATTTGACTTTTTTAAAGTCCTGAGTATATATTTTATCATTTCGCTTGCTATCGTGCTCTTTAATTATCAAAATGTTAACATTTGTAAAGAGCATTTCTGTGTTGTTTTGATCATTTTACTTTCTTAAACGACAGAAATTCATTTGGGGATAGGCCTGTGTAGCGATGATAAAAACCAAAAGCTTATGATGTTAAACAGTTTAGGTCGTGTTTAATAATTCATAACAAGGTCCTCGCGGAATTTTCAATTTACCCTATAGTATAATTCTGACTTTGACAGCCTTTAAGGTTTGCCTCGTCCAACAGTGCGCGGCAGTTCCAATTTTTTGTTCGATTCAATGCTGTAACACAAAAATACGGTTGTTCTCATCAAATCTCAATCAAATATCTGATGTTGTGATGAAAAATTCCTACTGTATCTTACCTGCTATGAAATTTAAAAACAATTACACGCAAAGTTACTGTGATGAAAAAGATTATCTTAATTACAAAGACATTTAATAACTACTTATGTACTTCAATGCAACTACTTTGTACCTAATATTATAGTAAAATTTATTGTGATAATTTTTAATTTTAATAATGTATTGTAATTTTTGATATGCATGTTATTCACTATATATATATGACAATATTTGGACAAATAAAGTAAAGGATAATATTTCTACACCGATTAACGGTAGAATATGTGATGTCGATTTTAGAAAATAACACCTTAAATGTACCATATTCTGAGAAATAAATATTATTATTATTTGAGGATTGTGCAGATTAACACTTCAGTCACTTCACTCCTCAGACTTATGGCTTCGAGAAACCTCCAATGAGCAGTGATTGTTTGTATTTCCTGAGGTTGCGTGATGTACAACCCTAATTGTATACATTTCGATGTCAGAGGATAAAACTAAAAAGATGTATTAGTTTTTAACCTATTAAGATTTCGTGGTTGCAAAATATCCTTGAACATAAAGAGTAAGGAGGCCGAACTTTTTTACCTGGCTTAAGACAGGGCCAAATATGCAGAGCTGATTGCCAACCTTCATTAATTTGATCTCTCCAATCCAAAGAAAAACACTACATCTAAAAAAGAAGCGAATGGCTACAGAACAGTAACAGGTTATAAATGTAAAATTTAATTCAGTTGACGTTAGTCTCATGAACCTTTATGGAGCGTATTTTGGGGATATTAATCCCTATCAACACGTCTAGTGCGAGGCAAAGATCCGCAGCGGTCCCAACAGTAATATTGACATCTGCTACTGAGTGCCTATTTGTAAACAAAGTACGTTTTTATACGTTGGCCTGTCGCGCTGTTGCATGAATATTGCATGAGGTTAACTTCAGGTGTCAATGGTGTCGCGAGAGGAATAAATTTCGATATCAGAGGAGAAACCTGGAAAGATGTATTAACTTTCAACCTATTAAGATTTTTCACTTCTCTGTTGTTGCAGTTCTACTAAAATGTTATATGATTAGATAGATCCAGTATTTCGAAATAAGATCGAAAATGATAATTAGGGATAGTTTCGTTATAAAATGTGTATTTCTGGTATTTGTAACACCTAACCGGACCAGAGACAGGATTTGACAGTCAGGGTGACGATGTTGCTATTAATAAATTTTAAGTTAATGTATTGTGGATATTATATTATTTTGCGAATTAACTACAACATTTTGGAATTATTCCTGACCAGCTGTTGTCCGCTCGCGTGATAGGTATTTGGAATTATTTTTTTCTGAATGGAAAGTACCCTATGTCCTGTTTTGTTGTGTACATTTTATCTTTTTTTTTTACATTTTACCGGGATAAAATTTAAAAAAAAATTGTCTTTGTACTATTCCAGACTATAATCTATATCTGTGGACTATTTCATCCAGATACGTTCAGCCGTTTTGAAAGAGTAACGAACATCCATCCATCCATCCTCACAAACTTTCGCCTTTATATAATATGTAACCAAATCAAATCAAAATTATTTATTTCAAGTAAACCCATCGTAGGTATTTTTGAATTGTCAGGATTTGGAGTCAGTCAGTATAAGTCGGTCTTGAAGCTAGTTGCCTGTCCCAATACGTAGATCCTATAGAGAAAAACAGGCAAGAACCTCCAAGGACACTCTTTTTCAACACGTTTTTTTTAAATAATTAATTTACATAATTAACAATAATAATTTATATGATTAATAATCATAATAAGATTAGTTACAAAGTTAGGATTCATTAAATATTCAATGAATGAGATATGATAGTTTGTGATAGTTCCTTCCGAATCAATTTAAATCTAAATCTTGTTATTGCATGTATGTAGTGGTTCATTTTGGTGATTTCCCATAAATTTCAAGCGGCAGTAGAAGGCTAAAAGTAAGTTTTATTAAAACCTACTTTTAGCCCTCTACTGCCGCTGCTTTTGTATTTTTTTATATTAGTGATTTAAAATAAAACGCAGTATTCTAAAGTTTGACGCTCCACCTTATCATACGTATGTTTTCTTTGTATCAAACAAGCTTATGAGTAAGTAAACTTGTAGTAGAACACAGTTGTGTAATTATGTTTGTATTCCTTTCAATAAAGCAGGTTTAGTGGTATAGATAATTGTTTTTCTGAAAGCCGGGTTACCACCATAATCTTTCACCACCTCCGAGTTCAAGCTTTCTAACATGTAGTTCTACACAATCTATAAGCTGATTTAACAATAATAAAGAAATCGTAACTCCTGAATATTAAAACCCATTTAATAGTGACTATAATGCATTGTCAGAGTAACCGCAAAGCATAAAAGCCTTGTTATTTGATTATGCTTCGTGTGAACGAGGTGAAGTAAATGCATTAGTAACACTTTACCAGTGACATAATTTGATTACTTGAACCTGCCTATATTATATTCGTGGCTTTTACCTTACGTTTCACGCTTGCTAGCTTGAACTTTTACACACTATGAATTTTAGAAAGTAATATTAACAATTACTGATTCAGAGCTCATGAGTTAAACGCAAGAGAACTTTCTTTTTTTCACCATTATCAAGGATATTTTGCAAAAATCTGTAAACAAATTAATTCATACATAGATATTTTAGAAAAAAACACCCATACACACCTGATGGAAAGTGATGATGAAGACAAAGACAAGGATGGCCTATCCAAGAGAAACCTATTTACTCTACTCTCAAACGTTCCAGGATTATAATTGTCTGGGAAAATAGACGCAGGCAGTTCATTCCAGACCTTGGTGACTCGAACCAAAAAATGAGCTGTCAAAACGTTTTGTTCGACTTTTTGGTTTTTTGACAATCCAAGGTTGGAACCTCTGTCTGCGTCTAATCGTCCGATGAAGGAATGGTGAGGATCCAATGTTTATCAACAGTCTCGTTACCATAGTACAGGCTCTGTCCAGTTTGGGATCAGACGGCCGTGTGTCAAGTGTCTCATAGTTTTCCATGTATATTACCAAATGCTGCAACGGTGATCGCTCTTCATCGTTCGGACCTTTTGCTTGTTTTCTCCCCTTAGTGTTATAGGAAGTAAATTAATATTTGTTAGTTTATGAAAATTCTTCTTCAACTGAGCATAAACTTAGATAGTTACCTAACATTGCTCATATTAGCACTCGCCAAAAATTCTCTCTCAAACTATAGCAAATGAAAAAATCAGGTATTTCTAAATTTTAAATACATGAAAGCCAGACCTGCAGTTAGTACGATTTTTAAACTAAGCTCCTTGTTTCCAGTTTCCAAACTTTCTGAGGCATAAACTTTTAATGAACAAAACGTTATAAAGTACTGAATTAAACTGTGATATTTTTCAAAGTGTTGAGTACTTTAAAGTTTTTTAGTTATAAAATATTAATAAAACATATTAGTCCGTGGGCCCTGGAACATTTTTTTTAATTATTAGCTTGTCCGACCTATTCGTATTACTGAGTCAAAATAAAAATTACTGTAGGTAATAAATAAAATAACTACCCGAAAATCGACATGTTCACCGCGTCGGACTCGGTACAAGATGCATAATTTTTGTCGGACACTTGTACCTGACGACTTACAATATACAAACGAGATGATTCACCAAGTATTAGCTTGTAGGTAATAAAAAACCTACCCATGAAAATTCGACAAGTTGCGCGAGTCGGACGCTGGAACGGTGGCGGCCATTTTATCCGACAAGCATTATTTCTTCAATTTACCGTTATTATCTTGTAATTGGAATGAAAATTTATTGGTAGGTAATAAAAAAACATACTATCGTTAAATCGACATGTTTGCAGGGCTGGGGAGTAAAAATGCTGCCTATTTCAGACTTGGCACGTGCAAAAACTTGTCTGACTCAGTAATACGAATAGGTCGGCTAAGGTTTAGCTTGTAGGTAATAATTTAAAAAAATTGTCCCAGGGCCCATGGAATATATCGTTAGCATGCTTAAAAACTTATTGAATATTTTAATATATGTTTAAAAGTAATGTGCGGGACAGTTGATAGTATCTAAGTATTTTAAAGTCAAATTTAAAGTAAGGTATCATTTATAACTTAAAATATCGTGACGTACTACCGGAAATTAAAGTCATGGAAAGGAAGAGAGCACCCTTTTCGTCTCTTTGACAGTTGACCTTGCCAAAACCATCAGGAATTTTGGTTTTTTTTACAGATATTAACAGTGCTACCTTACCTACTGTTAATTAACTTCAAGGCGGCAAGATTGAACCCTCGACTAATTAAAAAGCTAGTGAAAGAAAAGGAAAAACTATGTCCATGTACTAAATAAAAGAAAGAAATAAAAATTTATTACAGTAAATATGTGTATATGTTTTTCAATATTTCAATGCAATGACTTTTCATGACTCATGCATGACAGGTCTAGTTTAGTTATTCATACCACATGAAGTTTATATTATTCGTGCAGTCACAAAACTGTATTTGTCATAAAAGCTATATTTCAATAAAATCAGCTCACGAACCAGAATATTTCAAACGTATGTATGTACATACATACATACGTTTGATACATACATAGTACAATAGGTATATTAACCAGCTTGGCTCAAGTCTTACATGCTGCCTAGATCCAAGATAGCTAACTATATTTACATAGACAATGGCTCGCTTTGTGAGCCGTCCATGTCGCAACATTTTGCTAGCAATATGTCAATTATAGAAACAAAGTCTAAGAAAATATATGTCACGATTTTTTAATACCGTACATCTATATATTTATACATGAAGAAATTCTTTGTACGTATTTTTATGTATTTTTTAAATTTCGAGAACGCAGAAGCGTGAAATTTGGACTAATTAAAGTTTATGTATAGAAGAAGTGCAGAAAGCAACAATTTTTAATCAATATATGTTAAAAAAAATTAAATTACATGGAAACTGCTACATCTAGCTACACGCGTCCACGATTTACATACCTATGTATGTTGACTTGTCATGGTACATAAGTGTATACAATGACAGTTCAAGTTATACTGGCCAATAAAATAAACCAAAAGTAATTATAAGATACCGTAAGGGTATTTACGGTATCTTTTCCGATCATGACAGTACAAAACAAAAATTAAACATTACGTTGTTGTCGTAGAACTTTTAATTTAATTTTTTTGCTGATATCTTATTGATTTTTACAGACTTCGAAAAGAAGGAGGTTCTCAATTCGTGGGAATCTTTTTTTATGTATGTTCCCCGATTACTCAAAGACGCCTGGACCGATTAGGAATTTTTTTATTTTGTTCGAAAGGGTATGTATCTCAAGTGGTCCGTGGTCATCAGGTCAGGATCTGATACTGGGATCCTGGAGCAATCGAATAAACTCTTTAAATTTTATAGGCACACTTGAAGCGATTTGGTTATTTTTTTATAGTGACTCCTACATTTGTTAATTGAATAAGTTTTACTCTAGGTTGCTTTTATTTAAATTTAGAGAAAATACTACACTTCTAAGGATAGAAAATTAAGTATATAAGTAATTAAAAATACAGTTTATTACTATGTATCATGATTTATGTGCACTAAAGTCGGTGATGCTTTTTTTAAAAGATAATTATATCAACTTTTTTCTGATTCTTAATAATCTGACCGACATCACGTCGTAACTCGGTTCAACTAGATATTTGTGTGACTATCGTGAGCGAGACAATAGTCGGTTACATCGTAAAATTAAAATTCTTGTACAAGATTTTATTTTAAAAGTACAAAATTTAAAACTCCAACTCAAGCTATTTACCCTCAATGTTTAAATAGCAATAAGTAGAGCTCCTGATACTTTTGTTACGTTATGAAAAGAAGTCGCTCATTTACACTTGGCATGCAAAAGTGTTTAAATAGATCTATTTACAAAAATAATTTTATTCAAATTTACACATGTAGTCATATAAGCAGTGGGTCAAAGTTGAAGACTAAATTGTTACAACCAGCACAACAAAGGAATAAAATTAACTCGTTTATATCGCGATTAGCTTCTTGTTGCTAACCGATATTTAAAAGGCGTTAAATGATCGATGACGCTTTTTGTGTGTTTATTGAAATATTAGTACTAATTTATTTGCAAATAATTTAATTTAAATTCCAAAGTTTCTCAGAAATTTTAATTATCGTTAGGGAAGATGACGACACTGAATTTAGTCATAGGAAGTCAAGACGTAACCATTATAATTACTGCCTAAAAAGTCCACCGACCAGATAACTGAATGTTCACGGATCATTAATCATCTAACTGTAAGTAATAAAAGTTTTACGGAGATTCTGATTATCGGAATTCAGGACGCAATCGAAATCCGCAATGGCGTCTGGTGAGACATAAAATGCCTTATCTTTATGGAATCGAATACCTCAAAATGGTTAAACAGTGTTTAAGTAACCCAAGTAGGATTATAATAATTGGCAGTAACAGTATTATCCTCGGTTTCTCAGTAAAACAAACAAAATATTTAGTACAATCTTTATTAAGCCCAAGATTTTGTCATGAAGTGGAATAAATTATTAATTCATTTGGTAATTGAGTACAGTTCAGTTCCAATAATGTTATATATTAAACAATAAATTATATTTGCTCCATATGGTTCTGTTTTTGTAGCATAAATAATTATGAACATTATGAAAACAATTTCGCTGCTAATAAGGTGAAATCTCTTGACTTATATTACTTGATATACATCTATATATATATAAAAATTCGTGTTACGTTGTTTGTTGTTGTTGTTGTTGTACGTTGTCAGCCCATCTAGCAAATTGCGGTCTTTATGTTTAATATTCCCTATGGGACTTTCTTGTTAGCTGTCTGAATATTGAATGACTATTTATCAAGTGCGTAGTTAGTATGTTTGGCATTATTATTATTCAGTCTGTTCCTGTATAATTTTATTGAGTGTGGTGTCCTTTTTCTTAGTCGCTTTATGTCCAGAGACCGTCCTTTATGCGTATCGGCGAATCAGAGGTAATGGGCCTTTTGAGCCTTTGGGTTGCTTTCCGAAGAGAATAGTCACTAGCGGTCGTAGAGTTTAGATTACGCAAGTGGTTCTGTACATTTTAATTATTTTTCAGTGCGCAGTTTTTTAAGTTCAGCTGCTAGGTAGTTTAGCTGTGTTTTATCTCTCTTGAATCTAGTAGTTTACCGTAATTTACGAGCCTGTATTTTTTCGGTTATTAGTTCACGAAGGGTTTTGAAATGTTCTCTTCGGTTTCAAGGAGCTCAATGGAGCGGAGTTTATCCCAGTTGGTGCTACGTCCATATAACCTTGCTGTAGGTTTAACATGAAGGAATTCCTGGTAAACCTCAGTTGGTTACCCGTTCAAAATTGTGTCTAGAGATAGATCATTTATAGCTGGCTAGAATTGGCGTCCTTTGGGGGTTTTGGGGGTTGCAAGCATGAGCCCCATTGAGTATAAACCGCTATAAACATGCGTCCTAGCCTTTTAAAGAAATTAACTTAGTCTTCTTTATTGATCGCATGCTTTGGGGTAATACAGCGCCGCAACAGTCAGGTATTCCCGGCAATCCTCAGCAAAAACACATGGGGTTTGTATTTTAGGAGTTTTAAATGGCTCGGCCTGATGATGTTTGTTCAATCTTTTATTGGTGGGTAAGCGTAAATTTATGTGACACCGCCTTTTCTTGATACCGTATTGTGAATGCGACTTTTATCTTTTACGCCGCGGGTGTAGTGAGCGGACCTATTCTATATCTCACTAAATTTGTAGCCGTGGACGTTCCACAAGGATAATTCGCCCTTTGCTATCAGCTCAACCGTGTTGAGTGCTATAAACTGTTATTTGGAGCATCGACCTCCTATTTATTTTGTCACATTGCCTTAAGGTCATTAGACCCACAAACTCGTAATTTATTTGAACAAGGGCTTGATCAAAATTCTACTTTCAAACAGCTGATGACGCTAATTCAAAATCATATTAAGGTTTTAAATCATTCTGGTTTCTATGTTGAAAACTCGGGTGCATTACAAAATAAAAAACAATTTTATTGGATAAAACTGATAAAACTAACTTAACTTAATAAGCTTACGAAAACTTATTAGCATTCAAGCTCATCTTCGCGTTCTAAAGTAGTTTGTGCTCACTGTGGAGAAAATTACAAAATTTAAACAGGAACAAAGGCGCGCTACAAAGCGATCAGAAGTGGCTAAGAAACAGTCACACGAGAGGTCAGATAACACATCAAGGTGCATTGCCTTAGTTGAGAAGCAAATGAATAGGCATAAATAAGCCTTATGCACTTTTGCATTCCTACGAAGATCTTCTTTAGCAAAGAATGGGCCAATAAAGTCACATCCAACATGATTAAAAACCTTATCAGGCTGAATGCGAGATGCGGGTAACGTACCCATAATGGGTTGATTAGCAACTGGTCGAAATTTAAAACCATTCGCGCATTTAGAAAGTACGGACCGTATAATGATACGAGCATTTATAATCCAGTAGTTTTTACATAAAATACATACGAGGTCCAGTATGTAAATATAGTTTATGAAAATACTCAATAATTAATTTAGTTGTGTGACATTTTTTAGGAAACAACCAAGGGTGTTTTGTATTGTACTGTACTGTTGTATTTGTATTGTAAGGAACTCAGGCTGTAAAATTCTACCCCCCACTCGGAGGAAACTTTCGGAATCGAGGAAGGGTGCCAACTTGCGCAATGAGCTTACGTATCCTTTCTTAGCAAAATCTCAATTTCAGAATAAAAATGATTCTGTTGTACGACATGAATTATTGTTTTGTGAGCTTGTTTAAATTATAATGATTTTAATGGACCTAACATTACAATTGCACCGCTCAATTTGGATTTTCTGAAATAAATCGATAACACCAAGCTTTAACTCGTTGAAGTTTGTTAAAAAATGAACATTTATTAAAAGTTTCTTCAAGGTCATTTTTTGAAACGACTTCTATTTTGTCACTACTTGTAAGATTAAAAAAATCAATGTTTGATTTTTATTCAAGGACCTTATCAAGATTCCGTAAAAATAAAGTACTGGTAGGCCAGTTAGAAGGGTCCTCGCAAAGCCAGTCGAGCCCGTGACTCCAGTCACGTGACTCAGATACGAACTGTGACGGCATACAACAGCGGGAACACAGATCAGCCACGTTGTTTTCGCTATTGACGTGAAACCAGCAGTTCGGGAGAACTACATCAATAACTTGACTTACTCGATTAGCGACGTAAGTTTTTAATGTATAAGCAGGCGTTTGAAGCCATTATAAAATAACGCTCGAATCGCTTAAAGCAATTATTTAAAATATTTGCAGTTTTGAAAGTAGTACGGCAGCTTCCAATTCAAGCCGTGGAATTGATAGCGGTTTTGTAGGCGCGACTTTATTTTTACTAGTCAACAACCTAACCTTTACGTTGCCTTCCTTGTCAAAACTACAAAAATAAATCAAAGCTGCATAACCACGTGGTGACGCATCACAAAATACTATCAACTAAACGGAGTCGAACGAAGGGATCAACAAGTGACGTTCGATGCCTAACTTCGCTAGGGTTGGCAAATCTAGAATGAATTTATTCTACCGCTCGAGGATTTCAGTTGGAAGGGTTTCATCCCAACCGATACCTAGTTTCCATAAATCTTGCATGATACAATTAGCAACAAATGTACATGGTGAAATAAAACTAATCGCCAATACTATATATATATACTAACTACCAATAATTTACTTACTGAACGTTTAGTATTTTTTGTGTCAGATATGTTATAGTTAAAAATAAAACAATCACATAAAGGCAACCAAGTTAACCCTAAAATGTTCAAGGGTGACGATAAAGTATCGTCTTGAAAATTTATAGCGGTAATTTTTTCTTCTTGCATTCTAGTTAGAAAGTCAGGACAGCTACTTACACATTTACGCAAATTAAATCCACCGCTATCAAGCAGTTTCATGAGTATATCTTGGAGACCACACGCTTCACTAACAAAGGGACCAGAGCAAGTCATCCACAAAAAACCTTTGCAACAAAACTTTACACGCTTTTGTTGAAAAAAAAATAAGATTTGTCATCAGATGACAATCTTAAACTTTTAATACGAGCTAACTCGTCAAGTGCCAGCTGCACTACGCAGACCGTACGTATTTATGTTTAATTCATAAATACATAAAGGTTTTGAGAGTGAATCTTTAAAATAGAGGATATTTTAAAATATCTGTATGTAATTTTCTGCCCGTTAATAGTGTGTTAATTTAAAAAAAATTAAATTATCAAAATATTTTTTTTATAAGCCTAAGCGATGTTGTAGTGCTAGAAGAGCGTAAAACACAGTGATGTGGAATAAAATACATAGACACATTACCCTTATACAGCTTCATATGTCCTAGGGATTCGTACTCAGCCATAAAGTCGCTATAAGGCCCTTTTAAGTTGCGACGAGTACGCTAAACGGCGTTCTGTTTCAGTTAATCGCTTAAAAGCGAAATCATATGAGTCACCAAGGGGCTCATGATTAGCTTTCAGTAAAATCAGAGAAATATATTCACCAGTTTCATCACGGCAATGTTTCAATAAAAATCTCCTCAGCTAATTTCTCATCAGGACTTAATTGAACTTAGCACGGCACAGATTCAACCTCCCAAAAACGTTAGACGCTACGATTGTGACGTCATTGTCGCTGGGAGACGGCACGGCCAGTCTGCCAGTTTTATTCATATACACTACTTAGTACTTTTCCCATCATAAATATGAGGAAAAATGTCGCCTGATAAAATAAAATCAATTAGCGATTTTTTTTTAAATCAGGATTAGCAAAAAACAAGTTTTTATATTCACTGATAACACTTTGAGGAAATTGGACGGTAGGCAATTCAGAATTTATTTTATTTAAAATAACAGCATCAATTTTAAACACCGGGTTATTACTATGACGTGGTTTTATAGTACACGACGTCATCCCATGATTTAAAAGGCTTTCCCCACCTGTTCCACAAATATTAATAGGGCATTTACATTGAGCAAAGCCCAAACGTTGTAAACAGTCAATTGTTATAAAATTAGACTGTGCATCTGAGTCGATTAAGATGCGACAATGTTGATAACAATTAGAAATGTCCAATACGTGTACAACAGCTGTTCCTAATTTAACGGGAAAAAAAGTTATCATCGCGCAGGCTAAGCTGCAGTGGCGCGGGGGCATGTCTGAGATTGCTACCAGTTTCTTATCAGAATCTACGTGCAATAAAACATGACGGGCCTTACTACAGATAAAACACTTAAGACAATTGTGACACAATTTTAATGTATCAGCACGGCTGATTCGTTGTCAACTTGTCAATTTACGACATTGTTCACAACGGAAAATCTTCGCATGCGAAGGTGGATGGTTAAAGTTGGTGTCTTTTTGCTAATCTGCTATTGTGAGCATTGATGGATTATACTCCAAAATTACATCTTTTTCCATACAAACTTATACAGTCAACTTAATTTTACATTTCAAACCCAGTGCCATCAATTGCTTGAAAACTGCACAATTTTATTTTGACCTTTCGAGACGGATTACCTACGTTCCGTTTATTTTAATTCTAACTTAAATAAACTTATTTTCTAAATCTACATATCAAATCCAGTGACATCTATGGCTTGAAAACTGCAGAATGTTTGATATTATTCTTAAAAAGCATTACGGATCCTCTGTTTCGAATTTAGAGGTGATTTTTTTTGTAAAATGTGTTTGGGATATCAATAAGATGTCGATTTGATTTGTTTTTAAAACTAGGAATTTGTTTCTACTTCTAGGACATGGTGCGAGAGCTCATTGGCATTCCAAATGGCTATTTTTAATGAACAAAATCTGTCAGTTTAGTCATGACTTCCATTTAAGAGATTTGTTTTTGAGGTCAATTGTTGCATTAGTTGTGTCATAGTGGTAAGGATTTCTTTAGTATCACTGTTGTTTGTTTAAACATTGGGTAATTCATTCGGGTTTTGCCTGTTTGCAGGTGCGTGTGAAGGTTTATTGGACAGTAATATTTTCTTGTATGGAGGTTGGTCTAGTTGCTTAGTAGTGTCCGCCTTATCTGGTTGATGTTTGAAATGCTTTATTCAGATAAAGCATAGATAAAAGCGGTGCTTTGCTGGTTGCATAAGATATTTGAGTTTTTGGAGCTGCTTACATATTCAGCAACCTTTATTGTTTGTAGGATGTTTGCCATCGCAAAGAACACATTTGACTGAGTCGAATCTTTTAAATATAAAATGTTGCCATTGTAATCTCTAAAAGTCTAACAGATTGAAACACGCGTTAATGCTACTCCGAAACGACTCCGACGGTAACGTACTGCAGTAGGGTTTCTAAGTTAATGCCCATTAAAGTGTACTAAAAACCCTCATCCTATTCGTTGCTCGCACGACGTATTGGCATAGGATTTCAAATACTTAACGCACAGAATTACATTTAGGAAAACAATATTATTCTATAACTAATTACTACCAACAATGGAACAAATTACCTATCCCTAGATGAAACTATATAAAAAAAAGCCTGCTGTTTCAAAAGGTTTCAAAAATTCATCTTAAAACAAACTTAGATTAGCAAAACTCCTTTTGAAAAAGACTGAACACTGCAACTTGTTTAAACTATAAAGTAATATAAAATATAACCTGAAAGAGATTGAGAGTTTTACGCTTTTGATGGCTTTGTGAGCTTTTTTACATCTGGCGAAATATTCATGCTGTTTTATGACAAAATGTAAGAGTTCAAACAAGATCAGTTTTGGAAAACATTATGAAATAACAGCGTTGAGGTTTTTAGTGACAATAGTTTGTAACATAGTGCTCTCAAACACACACATAGTTGTAGTAGTTTTGATTTTGTTAAAATAATCACAACAACTTCTAAATCATGCAGGATCTAGTAATACAAGTATTTTTTAACTACTCAATTAATTTTCTAAAAGTTATCGAACGAATAAAATAACTACCAACATGTAGGAAACCGTTAATAAACTATTTTTTATGATATATACCTAACAGTACTTCCTATCTTGCTGATGCAAATTGTCTATACACCCTGTGTGCTCAGTGGAGTTAAATAATATGAGTTACTTGATAGTAAATACTTAAGCAAGCATACTCTCGGCAGGTAAGAAAACGGTTAGGTATATCACTGGTACATTACCAATCCATCCGAAGTCTAGAACATTCAAATCCTTCTCAAGGACCAGGATAGACATAACGGTTTTAGTATAATGAGCCCTTAATACACTTTGGAGACATACACAAAGTTACACGAACAACGTCAAAAGCAATTTTCACACACATTTTTTTCATTTTTCGTCATTATGAAAACCATAAATTTTCGTATTAACTTTCTTCGAATACAAACATAATTTCGGTGTGAAATGGAAGCGTGATTCGATATTGTTTGTGATTTAAATTATTCTTTTGACTTTCCGACACACGTTACATAACATATTCGTCCATATACTTTAGTTATTGTTTTAAATATATTTAGGAAAATTATTAAGGTTCGTTATTCTTAAAAACTGCTAATGAATAAACTTGAAAATAAAATAGCAGCCAACATTTTTGTAAGTAACTGGAAAATGAACTATACAAAAACTTAGTCTTATTTATAAAACCTTTTTTTTCGTTTGATTTTATTACTTGAAAGCCTTCGCAATTTATAATGTACTTTTTTTAACATTTATATGCCGATTGTTTAATGTTACCTCGTATTTCATCGTGGATTTTTTTTATATGTATCCAAAGGTGAAATGAAGATTTGGTATAATAAATTGGCCTTAACACACCTTCAAATTTGGTACGGATTGTACGACGTACCACGTCTGCAATGCATGTGTCAATACACAACCGGGCCGCGGAACAGATATGGCGTCGTAATTTATATGACGTAATGGAGCAAGTCCGTAATATAATATAAATTTTGTAAAAAATAAAATTACATTTTTGAACAAGATTTGTGACGGATACTTACTTACTATAACTAATATGTTTGAGGAAATAATACATTTGGGAGATTAACCAATTGACAAATGCTGCTGTTTTAACTCGTTCATTGCCAATCACGCGACGTCGCGTGTTCACAGTGCACTTCCATCTGGAGGGAAGCGACCATATTTTGTATGAAGAGTTTAATGTTAGCTGTTGCGTTCTCGCAAATGGGCTTCTTAGGGGTCTCGGGAAAGGATTGAACTATCGGCAGGCCTATGCCACTCGATGTACTTACGTGCGCTAAACACCTCCCGACCGCTCGACCGCTGGCGGACCTAATACGCAGTCTCGCGCAGTAGGTTGCCGACAGCGGCATCGAGCGCTCACGTTTTTATTTTTAAATTTTAAAGTACAAAAACTTAATTCGAAATCGTATTGATATACTTGTAAATACTTTGAATACAGTAAAATTCACGGTGAAAATTGACATGGTTTCTAATAGTTTATGTGCTGTATATGGATGTAGATCCAGTAGATAATGTATGATGATATAATATAGTAGTATAATGATGTAATTTTTTCTTGTCTATTTTCTTTGCTATTTTGGTTTCTTGAGACTGAATTTAACTGTTCTAATAATTTATTGATGTTTCTCGTTAGAGGTTTGGTTAAGCGAGGTCGCGCTTTAGTGTTCCAGATGTCTTAATAAAAGCTGTTCCCGGATCCCTCCTACATAAGGCGCAGTATGGCACACCGTGTGGTTTTAGTCGGTTCGATTCCGACACACCGCCCCACCGAAAACCCCGGTATGGTGACGGCCTGAGGGGGTTTCCACACGCACAAAAAAAAAAGGTCGCGCTTTGGTGATAAATTTTTCGTAGAAGCGCGCATTTGTTGTTAAGTGATTCGAATTGATGAATTAGACATTTGGTTATTCGAGATCGCATGGCTACGGCGTTAATTGGTAGCGTGCATTCCATTCGTTGTTAAGTGTTTCGTATTAGTAAACTTACTAACGTGGTACGTGGTATTCAGTGTTACATTTTTTATCTGTTACGTAGTAACTACTTAGTAATCTGTGCTATCAGGCAGTGGCCAGGCTTGATTCCACGCAATTGTTTTAGCGTTACCATGGCCCATCACGGGACGTCGCTTTATATATTATGATATTATGTCAGCCACATATATATACTAAAGCGTAAACATACCTGGAAATAATGCCTGGTACACTTGAGAGTCAATTAATTAAAAAAAAATATGTGGGTCACCCGTCAAAAACTTACATTTTTGGTTGGGCAATGAACATATTAACGACAAGTGAATATTTGTCAAATCTAAATGGCAATTAGTCAGTCACTATGACACCTTTTAGCTTAAGGCCAGATTGTCATTTTGAGGACGACAGAATGCCTATTGTGCCATCTCTTCTGTAGTTCATCTTGACAACTTCGTCCAAGCAATTAAACCGCTAAAATCTTGGGTTACATTATAATTTATACATTCAGTTTATAATTACCCAGTGGAGTTCTGAACAGTATTACTGCTTTTGACCTTTATTAAGAATAGCAAATAGACCTAAGGGTCAGCATTCCCATTCGTGTGGCTTTGTAAATTAATCCTACAAAAACTTTGCAGTGGCAGGGTATTTGAAACAAAAAAATGTAACCGAAGCGATATCAAGTTGCAAAGGTACCTAATGTAAAAATTAAAAAGGTTGAGTATTCCATAATGCAATTAGCCATTGAAATTTTAAAGACTAAACTCGTTTAGGTTTTTAATAAGAAGGTAAAACATTATTGAACCATTGACTCAGGTAAATGCTTCATAACCCATTATTAAGACGTTTTGTAGTTCATTTTGTTAGAGTTGAGAAAAATACAATAAAGCAGACATGAATAGTTGCAGCTGGGTCATAAGAAAATAAGTATTATAAATTGTAATGTTCGCTAAGGAAGGAAGTGGATCTTTAATATTTCAAAATCCTAAGGAGCATGGTGCATAACAAAACCGCGGCAGATCACCTTACCCCTTGATAAAGGGCCCCAGTTGGGCCCGAAACTAGTCTGGCATTCCTTAAATATACACGTAAGAAAAAACATATATCTTCAATAGATTTCTAATTGCCGTAATTAACTTATGACTAAGTTCATTGCGGGTTCAAAGATAGTTAAACTTTCCCTGGAACTGGTCGATCTGTTTTTATGGATCACTGTTGTTTATCCTGGTTTACAGAAAGTACAATTAGGGTATATGGATAAGATTGGTTCTAAATTAAATACGGTTATTTACCTAATATAAATGATGTTTATTTCTAATAAAACTATGTTAGCCTAATGTTTACTTTGCTAAAGTTGCGAAAAAATAAACGTCAATGTACGTTGGGTCTCACGTCAGTTTTCTAAGTTTACTGACTTATTGTAGCTAGTACAAGTAGTTTATAATACTGTAATTTGTCTTGTATATCAGAAAGAAATGATGACTCATGTAATTCAGAACATCACCAACTTTTGATTTTTACCTTTATTAAAAACAAGAAAATACTGTAAACAAATATTATTATTATTAATGCTGAGAAGTTCATTGAATTTTGCAAATACGAAATTACTGAGTCCATCTGGACTCTTAAGTAAAAGATGATACTATGACCCAAACAGATTTAAAACTATGGTTTCAGATGCGATAGGGACGGATAACGGCAGTGCAAAACAAAATAGGGTTTTAGGTAGGCAATTTAAGGAAACTGTGGCGGTTAAAAGAGGCAAATTTTTAGAAGATGATATTAGAAAAAATACTACAAACTGAACAAACATATGTTTAACCTAAAGTTGGGCGAGAACACAATATGCAAATTCTGTCAAGAGTCAAGAAGAATCGGTAATGCATATTCTATGCTCTTGTGGCTCACTAATGCGGCACCGAAGTATTAACCTAGTGTTGCACATCATGCAACCGCAGGAAATACAAACAATCACTGCTGATAGGATCTGGAGGTTTCTTGAAGCCATAAGTCTGAGCAGTGAACTGTAAAGCAAAAGTGCGCTTTAAAAGACTAGAAATGGTCGAGGTAGCACTAGGCTCTCTAATAATAATAGAAAAAAGTTCTCACACAAAGTCTAAGAAAGAAGCAGTCTGAGCTTACTTTTGACAGCAAATGGCCGATTTATATAATTGTAATTAAGTATTCATACAAAGAGAAAACAATAAATCTTGATATCGAAATTTGGAAACTAGACAAAAAATATTATACTCGAATACAAGCACAAATGCATATGTCTGAAAGAAAAGTATATTTATTATGTATTGCAGACGTGGACTTTGAGACTTCAAAATAGGTTGAAGGTTGCAAATTTACTATTCCACATGCGAACACAATAAAATTTAGCAAATCAACTTGCTTTAAATCTACACAAGCATGTGGAAGGATATACCATTTCCACTTGTATTCGTAGTGCAGCTGTGTATGTGTAGTTTTTTTGGTCTAGCTTGAGCTTAGACTTCAACTTATACTAGGAAGTCTGATCAAAGTAAATCCGTGTCGTTGCTGCAATGTGCGATATCACATTTTTCTACTAAAAATGTTTTTTTTAGTGAATGTGGCTTTATGGCTTACTTTTTATTCAATCTTACTCTGCGATTTATAGACTTTTCTAAGCTTCCACTATTTTGAGCGGCTAATGGGTCTTCTAGTAAATCATTATCATCACAACAAGCAACGAATACTTTCTCGGGTATGTTAAATATTGAAGGAATAGGATCATCTGTTACAGATTCTCAAAAAACATGATTTGGTTCCGCTGCTGACCTTTCAGGCTTTCGTTGGTTGGGTGTTGGTGTTCAAATTTATGAGGAAGAACTCCTTTTTAAATTTTAATTCTACTTTCAACTAATTTATATTTCTATGTAACTTTCAATCTGAAATACAAAAAAAATATAGTGAAATTAAATAAAACTTCCAATACCTACACTAATACGTAAGTTACCTACTTATTAATAAATTTATGGCTGCGAATAACAAACTACTCTACAAATGACTCCAACCTACTAATTTTTAATATTTTCTAATATAAAAATACTACACCCTACCTATTGCTACTGAAATTTATGGATTTTTAGTTTATAAGGCAACACAATATTCAAATGGGAACACTTATTATGGTAAAGACACCTGATTTCGCGGTGTTTTCAATATAACTTAAATGGACTTTGTGTAGATTTTATTTACAGACAACTCCCGTATTAGGAATATTCCTGAATCGCGGGAAGCTTCACAAACATTCAAACAACATACACACAGTACACCTAGACTCAGGTAAACCATTTGTTCACATCACACAAATTTTTGTCCCGTGTGGGATTGGAACCACCACCACCACCACTTAAACCATTATGCCGTGCTATAATTTATATCAGCAGTGTTTTATATTTTTTAAATCTTGAATTACGAATAAAAGAAAGAAAATATTTAAATTTTAAGAAAAAGTAAAATATGAAAAAGTCCGACACGCCTTGTCCCAATGAAAAATTGCTAATCCCATAGTATTAGATTTCTAATTCCGAGTGAACAAAATACAAAAGAAAGGAGGCCAGGGAGAATGTTATTATGGTGTTCAAAACTAAACTCTGTTTATTTGACTTTGGTAAAAGATTACAAATGATTCAGTGAAATTTATGGCAGGTGCATAGCAAAACCATAGGGGACAATAAGCTGATCAAACGCAAAATTTGACGTATATAACAAACACAAATATACGTATATAACTAACTGATCTGTATAAGTATTTTAGTATCCAAAATACTCTCCCTGAGCGACTGTAATCGAAGTTGATAATCCCACTAATATTATAAATGTGAAAGTTTGGATGGATGGATGGATGGATGGATGGATGGATGTTTGTTACTCCTTCACGCAAAAACCACTGAACCGATTGCGATGAAACTTGGGATGTAGATAGCTGGAGACCTGGATTAACACATAGGCTTGCTAGCTTTTTATCCCGATATTCCCACGAGATCGAGACTTACGTGGGAGAAACCGCGGGGTGCTGCTAGTAATAGATATAAATAATAATACATAGAAGAATACCCAAAAACATACACGCCGATAAAATATACATACAAATAAATACCGTACATAGGTACAATATAAACCTATGGTTATGAGGCCATGAGGATACTTCTGCCAACTGTTTTCTGTAGAATTCCCGAATCTTGACTTTAAATGTGTAAGGGTTTGTGGAGATCCTAATTTCTGGACAGTAAAGGAAGAATGAACAAGAGAAGAAATGTGTGTAAACGATTATTTGTCGAGCGAAGATCTCAGTCATGATTAGAACATAGTAATTGAAGCTGTAAAGCGATATACGAGTAGAAGTGTCACGTAAAGTAACTGATATACTAGGGACTAACAACTACAATCATTAGTACACACTTCAAACAAAATTAAATTAATAACTTTCCATACATGACTTAAGCAGCCCCCAACAAAATAGTATGAGGCCAAGAAAAACATTATCCAGTAAATAGAGCGTGTTATGCCCAAACGTGTAACGTGCCGAAGGCCATCAAACAATTACATCTGTGAGTCGTTTATTCACCTTGGGGTTATTTATGTACCTTTCCCTCGACAATTCTTATTTTGTGCCCTACATATGTAGTATACTATTACGTTGGCAGTATTTTTTTTACTTATGAAAGGGTAAGATTTCAAAGACACCATGACAAGGTATTCCTTTTTAGTCACCTTGGACGTTAAACGAAAGTTTCTTGTACCAAGAAAGTTGGGGTACAGTGTGTATCTTTTTAAATCTTACCTTTGTTTTTGATATCAGTGTCGCGATTTAAGTTTAAAACCTTTTGGTGTGAGTGATGAAAGTTAAGTGTATAACCACGCTTATTAGAAATTATAATCGTAACTAGTATCAACTAGACTTGCATTAAGATACTCGTTCACTAACCAACTATCTCATTTTCATTAGCAAATAGCAATTTTTCTACATACTTACCAAAAGGAACGTATATTTTATAGATGACAACAATCTTCCTTTTTTAACAGATTTCACAAAAAAAATGCCTCACTTGTATTATTTTCTTCAAACAAAGCATCTTCCAAAAATATTAAATAATACAAGTTTTTTCATTTAAACGGAAAACTATAGCCATAAATTTAGATTTTTACACTCGTTCTGCTTCCCTTTAGAGTAAGAGTCTTACCCTAAAATGAAACTAAGTGCTACGTACCAAAAAGTAATCTACATAAACTTGCTAGAAATTTAAACCTTTAAATTAAACAATTAACATCACACCTTTCAAAAAGCGTCCTGACTTCAATTAACTTAAAATAATATCTTTACATACCATGAAAACAGATATCATGAATGGATATAGTGGATCCGTGAATATAGTAGATGTAGATGTCTTATGAGCCTTTTAAATTAAAAATATGCGTTGTTTGCTCATAAGAACTGATGTGGCTAAATATTTTTTAATTGTTCTTAATGGTCAAACAAGGTTTTTAGAGAAAAAATAAATTTGTGACTTGTCTTTAAATAGAAAAGTATTGAAAACTAACGACGATATTTTTACGCGAATAAAGTTACAGGTTATCCAATTACGTTGCCGCTCGCTCGCTAATCGGGTTTGGATTGAAAATAAACCGCAAATAGTTTCCATCTGGATAACATAGGCATTCGGAATAGCGAGCAGAAAATTTATTCTGGACTTGGGGAAAACTTAGCATCAAGTTTCCATTACATTCATAGATATAAAAAATATACAGATTTACTTTTATAATTTTATTAAAATTATTTGTAGTAAACTAATCTCATTTCCTGAAGCTCAGAGCTCGCCATACTACTCCTATTCTTTGGGACTTTCTTAAACCGAGAACTCTTTCTAAATTATTTCTGAACGCATTCGAGTGTGAATGCCTTTTCCGTCGTGTGGAGTATTTGTATAATGTACTTTATCTTAATTGAAATTTTCTCATAAATTGCTAATACCAAATATGCGCCGTTCGAACACTTGACTTATTCAGACAGATTCGTTTCTTGTGATATTCGAAGAATATGACATATTTGTTGCTCATATTTACTGTTTTAATATGTGAGTGGGGTTTCTTATTTAATTTACTATCTTATTTTATGATAAACTAGATTTGAACTAAAGTGAGTATATGTTAAGACAGAATTTTATTTTCAAATGATTTTAATTTTAGCTTAAACACTTAAGTAAATCGATTTAAGTACCCAATTTTATACTAGCATCATAGTCATCATGGTGCCACTGAGCATAGTAATTAATCAACACAATGCAAGTCTGTAAGTCTTTTTTATTGTCTTTCTACGTCACCACATTATGCCTTGTCTTCCACACAACGACGTGGCTGAAGTAAATAATGTGAGACGATAAATCTCGCGTTTTCTCATTTAAAACTAAATTACCTTCAGTAACTATCTTAGCAACTCTTTCTGAAGGATTTTTTGTTTCGGAAAGATTTTTCTTGTACATATTTAATCTTTTCTTCAAAGAATTTCGAAAACCAGTAGATTAATGAAAACATAATTACATCTACTTCAATGCTTTTTTATCGTATCGTGCTGATGTAACATTTTGGTTAGTTGTTAAATAAGTCGTACCTACACATCAACATACTGGTCTTTGATCTTTCCAAGGTCTTGAAGAATTTATTTATAACATAAATAAATACTTCATCACTTCTAGTTTATTTTATTCCAATCTGTAAGAAACGGACCAGAACCTAATTAATTGAAAGCAAATATTGACTAAAAATTTCTTTAAATAATAACAAAAACACTTTTAAGAAAGCGTAAGGAAGATCTGACCGTATCTAGCCATTGTAGATAAAGTTTTCTTCTTGCAGAATCGTGTATAGAAAACAGTAATAAATGAGGAACTGAGACTAAAAAGTGTTAGCATATTAGTATGAAAACATCGGTGTCATATTCATACTTATTGGAACTTCGACTTGACAAAATTTTAATAAGCAGTTAGCGCACTAATATTAGACCCACACTTTTACACTTTTGATAGCTATTGGAACCAGCAGTAGCGTTAAAAGTAGCAACGCAAATAAATGTCGAAAATTTGTTGTACAAATATTATAACAATACCTAATTTTTTAATTATTTCCTTACTTGTTGTTCTTGAATATAATTTCTGCACTCCCTTTTTGTAAGGGTGAGATATGTGTTGAAAAGTAGTGACTAGTACTCTCTCATCCCAGCGGAGACGTATCGTTTTTCGTCGTGTCGCGCGTCTCCTTGATATACGCGTACCTACCACTTGCTACATGAAATTGCCCACAATCTGGGAGTATTACCGGGGATTTCCTTCGAAGGTTATACCCAGGTACCCGATTATAGTTTCTGTAAAATTAGTTAAAAAATAAACTGTCTAACATTTCTTCTTAAATATATTTTTTTAAGGATTAAACATTGATATGATGAGTTTGTTTTTGTAGATGTTTCTTGTTGGAAAAAAAAATTTGGGAAATAAAATCACGGTTTAATTTGTTTCAGCAATATCGAACAATGTGATTTGCGAGATTGATGTTAAAACCATTAAAAGCCTCAACGATGATAACAGAAATGAAGAAGTCTGCAAAATAGTTTGTCCGCGAGCAGACGACAAAATGGCTTGCGCATTTGACCCTGAACTTAAAAAACATAAATTGTTCGCCAATAAGTGTTTTATGATTTCACATGGAAAATGCCATAACATTGGTAAGCAAGTTGTAAAATTTGGTTTTAAACTTATTTTATTTTAAGTTCTATAGGAAAATAATCGTTTACTGAGAACATTAAAATGAAAACTAAAGGCTAGAGAAATGTGTTTTCGTAAGACGAAAAGTTTTGCACCTAGATAATATTCAGAATTCCTGTATGAGCTCAGTCTTTAATTGGCCATTTTTGCATTACATATAGAAATACAAATAAGTACAAATTAACCAAAACAGCGTCGTGTTGCGTCGATGGTCCGTCCGTTCCATCAAGACACACTGTAGAGTATTATTCACCTACGCTGGATTATTATCAACGTTTGTCAAGCACGATATGTTCTAGCATGAGGGCATTGGCCACTGACTTAGATACACTGAGACTATCAATATCTTCCAATGGTTTAACAGTTGGTACATACTCAGGCCATAAAAGGCCTTACAATATTGTAGACTACTCTAATGTTGAGCAACGACTATGTTAAAACAATGTACACATTTTTAGCAATAAAAAATTGTAACTTATATTAATTTCACACATGTTTGAGTGCACACTTAATCTAGTAAACGCCTTTGGTCTAGTTTCCTACGATCTGCTATGGAAAAAGTTAAGAGAGGTCACGCGGGTGGCAGATGAAGTACTTAAGTCTGTACTCTCTTAAGTCTCTTAGTGTCTGTACTTAAATATTGGTACAGTAATCAACGTAACAGAGTGAGGTGGGCACTTGGGCAGGTTCTCTGTCTGAGGCATATCGGTTGAATTGCGGGGTTAAGCAGGGGGATTTGACTTCTCCCCGTCTATTCAATCTTTACATGAACGGATTGATTGACGAGCTCAGCAAGACGGGTATTGGATGTCATGTCGATGGAATATGCGTTAATAACATCAATTAAGCGGATGATATGATCCTTCTAAGCCCGTCAATCAAAACAATGAGGAAGATGATCCAAATTTGTTAGTCCTATGCGGAGGCCCATAGGCTCAGATATAACGCAAAGAAAAGTGTGCTCCTTGTTCTTCAAGCAGGAAACAAAAAGTTTACAGACCTGCCGCACGTATCGCTAGTTACTGGGGTTCCGAGTTTTAAATAGCGTTGTAGCCATCGGACATGTTTGCAGAGGCACATACCGATGGCTCTCACGTGGTGGCTCGTGAGCCGCTCAGAGGTCCGCGCGACAGCCGCAACAGCATACTGAAGACAATTGAGGATAGGTTCCAGGAGTCCGCTGCTGGCGCACTCTAACACTTACATTGCTAGCCTACTGCGGTGTGCCCGCATTGGGCTGTTTTATTTTACAAACTGTCTAATACTAACACTTGTCTAAGTAAAATTGTTACTAACAAAGTGGACCTAAACCTGAAAAAAAATATTAATGGTTGTTGAGTGTACCCTGATACTTATTTTGGTTGCTGTGAGCAGGTACCGAAGTCTATATCTTATTATTTGAATCTCTCATCTTTTTATCATGTCAACATAATCTAGTTAATAATAGTAGTGTCATAATCATCAGTATTGAATGGGAACACTCAAAGACTAAAGTCATCTCAGTCATGAAAACTGTCTAGAAAGAATTTTAATAATTTGAATCTTAACCTGTCGCAATATCTACACTAAGTGCAAAGAGGCGCGGCTATAACTCTATTAGCGCACTAAGGAATATTAGAAGCATCGCCTAGATAATATAATCGTCACAAATGAAGTTTGTGGCAACATATGAGTAAAATTCGATATAAGATGAAAGTAAATCGTTATATTTTAGAATAGGACAGGTTTTAAATCTTAGCGAACGAGGGGACTGAGCAACATCAATACCTATGGTTACAAACACCTTTAATGATTACTGTTATAAATAGAATAGTGTTGTGTTACCCTGGTCACCAGACTTTTAGACCAAGTGTGAGAACTTCTCATATGGTGAGCAGTGTGCCTGCAGGTCTACTTGATAAACTATCTGAAAATATAATCTCAGATGCCTTCACTACAACAAAACACTCCCTGAGTTTGACCTCAGCGTAGTAGAATAAAAGCGGTCACCATTCGCTAGGACGTGTTTAGTATATAGTACAAATTCTTAAGAAAACTGTACGTACATTTATGACAATAGCTTTACTACAGTTTGTTGTCCTAGTTTCACACAGGCAGTGCCTTATGATACGAACTAGGCCCCGACGTTCATTAATGTATACCTACTGGAGATCGCTTGGTGCTCGAATTTCAACGGCTTTGAATGTCTTGTTTTATTTCATTGACCAGTATAACTTGAACTGTAATGACGCATGCATGCATGCTACAAAAGTGTATGGAATGGTATAGACCTTTGTAGCATGACTTTTGACTGGCCTGTTGGTCTAGTGTTTACTGACCCTGACTGCTAATCCAGAGGTCGTGGGTTCGATTCCCACCCAGAACAAATAATTGTGTGATCAGCACGATAATTTGTTCTGTCTCTGGGTGTAATTTATCTATAATATTGTAAGGTATCGCTATGGAAGGAGAACAAATTGACAAAGGCCGTTGTATAAATGGCGTATACTGGAAACTGAATCAATCACGTTTATTGATAAAACTTTATAATGGTTTCATAGATATGGCCCAGCGACAGCCGTCTACCCTGACTGCTCGCTGCAGCGCTTCTCTCTTCTTTCTACTGATTCTATACATATTTAAAAACATAATTCAAAACGATTCAAATATTGTATTATCAGCCAGTGTCCTGCAAGGCTCGAAAGAGGTGCGAACCTCAAAATATGTATGTATTATAGAAATTTATAAGTATGTTTATCGGCAGTCTGGTTACCATAGTACAGGCTCTGCCTAATCTGGGATCAGACGGCTGTGTGTGAGACGTGTTGAGTTATTATTATTACGACAGGTCAGTATTTATACTAGACTCCTATAGCTTTATGTAGTCGGTTTTATATAATTTTTAACTTTTTAGGACATATTGTATAAATAATTTAGCTTTCTCCACTTCTTCTATACATAAACTTAAAATGTTCCAAATTTCACGTTCCTACGTCAGCGAAATTTTGTTAAAAATACGTACAAAGAATTCTCTTCACGTATTAATGTATAGATTATCACGATTGTGTGTGATCCTGTAATTTTCTTTTTTAATAATGAATACTAGCAATGTGGGTTTACACACATTACTAGTATTCTGGTCAACCCCTTCAGCTATGCGAAATGCTTGTGTTAGGTTCACGACGGTAGAGTATTGGGTGGGGTTCGAACCCGCAACCACCGACGCCTTAGCCATTACGCTATCGCCACTTAAATTAAAACGTTATTTTGTTTTGAAGGGCTGTTACCTATGTAATTTATATACATTTACAATAAAAATACTTTATTACAGAAAACAAATACTTTAAGGTTTTATACATATTGAGAATAATCTTTAAATTTGAAACGATCCTTTTCTTAAATAGAATGTTAGTGACTTACATTATATGTTGCATTTACACGGTGCGTAGGATTTTTGTGCCGTTTAGATGGACTTACTCTTTGTAAACTAAAACCACAGATAACATAATACTATACCTAAAACCAATGTCTGCGTAAGTCTATTTTCAATCTGACTACGTGACCATTATACTGATTTTAAGTTCAAACACCTATTACTACATATTTTTAAAAGAAAAACATGTAAAGACTTCTAGAAATGACTAATATCAAAATGGCTGATGTCTCAAGCTAGGCTTAACAGCGTTCTAAAACTTGCAAAGTAAACTCAACTATAGTCTCGTAGAATTACTTGTTCTGCTTTTATTAAAATAAGCACAAAAGACTTATTTAACTATTGATAATTAATGTTTGACAAGGCTTGATATAATGTACATATTTTTGCACTCAGAAGTAAAAAGTATTAAAACATATCCATTAAGTGAAAACATTGGATAATGTAAGAATATTTTTGTTTTGTATAAAACTCCGTGTTGAAAAATTAACAACTAAGAAACCCGTTAACATCTGCCGTGTAAAGAAGTTGCCAAATAATCAATTTGCATTTTATTGCTCAGCTGTTATTTTTTTAAATACATGCAAAGGACGGTAAACAGATTATCTACCCTCTATTAAAAAAGACACAGAGCTGCCTAAAATGTTCGCTACTCTGGCTTAGGCAGAACATTAGCCGAATGCAGAAACGTCTCTCGTAAAGAATAAGAAGCGGGTCACTGCTTCCGTCACCCAATGTCCATCGCGAGAAGGATTTTTAGCCAAGCACCTCAACTTCAATGCACCTCAATTATATAATCGTAAACTTTCAATAATGGATTTTTTCCTCCTTTCCACGTCTTAGTTTTATGATTTAATGACTTCAATTAAGAAAACAAATATAAAAACATAGACCGATTTGGGTACCTCCTTTCCCCTTTCGATTCCTTTGAATTTATGGAACGAATATAATTATTAAGCACCCCTCACCCAGAACGGATAATTAGTTTTATTATTCAAATATCAGCCCACATGGCTCAAGCTATTTTTTAAATTATGGACATTTGAGGTTCACTCTGCTTTTTATCTTTTACAATTTAGTTAAGTAAATGCAAAGGTAGAATCTTTCGATCAAGCTGGGTATCTGATCTGATATATCGGTCACCAATCTTTATTTTTAGGAAGTTTTATTTTTACCACGCAAGAACTTTTACTGTGCGATGTAGGAACAATAGTTACTACGTGATTCAGCTAGTCTTCGCTAGATGGCGTTAAAGTACATTTAGCTAAATGTGAACGTAGCCACAATATCTGTAAGTGCAAAGAATATACTGCAATAATATAGTTTAGTTATCGGCTCAGTCAAACTAGATTTGAAAATAATAATTTATAATTTATTGTATTATTGACTTCTAAACGTAGTTATACATAATGAATAAAGTTTTGGTAATAAATAGTTAAAAACTCTGTCTCTTTTATCATCATCTTTTTTGTATTTTATAAGTATAATAAATTATCTATATATTAATACGTGAAGCGAAAACTTTGGATCCCTTTTTACGAAAATTGGGCGGACGGAGGAGTATGAAATTACGCACACTTATAGTTTATACAGAGAAGAAGTGACGAATGCTAAAATTTTTGAACAATATTTGCTACAAAGTAAAAAAAATGCAAAAACGGGTACATACAGCTATGAGTCCAGTATATATTTTGACCTGTCATGGTACAAAAGTCTATACAATGACAGGTCAAGTAATATTGGCCAATTAAATAAACCATGGTCGAAATTCGACCACCACGCGATCTCTAGTAAAATTTAAATACTTTAATTTACATTTCTCATTTGAGCTTGTCTTGTGGTGTAAATAAAACAACCAAATATCAGTAAGCAGGTACACGTCCGCACACCTTAACTGCCAGATAGTAACTGACAGTTTGGCGTTCCCGCCGAACTGTGTACCTACTATATTTATTGTATATCACATCTCTTTCTTTTCCTATTTTGTTTTATATAAAATTATTTAGGTTCATAAACTATTTAATTTTATTTAATTACTTTTGCTTGCACAAATACATATTTGACTACACTCAAAATATTAATTAAGCTTCGTCTGATTCTTTTCACACGATTCTTGATCACTTTCCACTGACCTTCAACTATGTTTAATGTACTATGTACCTTTTATACTCCGGGTCTGTTTCATAATTTATAACATTAATGTCACTTCCTTCAGCACTGATAACAGTGTGAGGTACCTTTTGGATTAAATTTCTGCAAGTAATTTATTTTAATTAATCAAATTGTTCACGTACATCTTTTCGCCAATGTTTTATGCATATCTATAGCTCTTCTCTTTCTATCTTAATTTATTTTGTTTTTTCCTTTTTTCTTTGTCCCATTTTTATTTAATTACTGAATCGCCATAACTATTTTCGATATCTGTTAAAAAAAGTAATTTATCTCGGTATGGTCTCCCGTAGAACAATTTTGAGGGTGATTTTCCGGGTTACCTATCCGAGAGAGGATTTTAACACTTTCATTGTATTTTGCGTGGAAATTGATTCATGACTTTAAGCTCTATGTCGACTATAATAATCGGTAATCACAGCAGTGAGCTCAATAAGTCAATAGCTGTATCTACCCAAGCTTTCAAAGGTAACTCACGCCTTTTCAGTTTTATTGGTGGATTGGAACCAGAAACTAAGGTGCAGCCTCTATAATTTCTACAGTATTGTCAGCATCTTTGTCAGTTTCCGGTTACCACGGTTACTTTTGTGCGTTCCTTTAACTAAGTTGGAATAGGGTATTTCACTCTATGAATGTAATGATCAAAAACATAACAAAGATAGTTTAGGCAATGGGAAATCGGAAAATGTTAGTTTCAGTTCATAAATTTAGAAATTTCATAATTCATTTCTAATTTCCAGTTTTTTTTTTACCTGTTCTACAAATATGTGAAATGGATGCCGCAATGACGCTATGTTATCAAATTGTAAATTTTACTGTTAATTTTTATTAATATTTTATTCCTCCCGTGTATTTTACTTAAATATAACCATGGACAACGGTTTTTGTATTAGCATAAAGTACAAATCTAGTACAAATCTACCCAGAATAAACTCTTTCATAATAGGATTTTTAGCAACAAATCCCGCTATAGGATGTATTTTTCTATATATATGACTAATCATAAGGGTAGTAACTCATTTTAAAATTGGCAAAATAATATTAATTTTCGCTTCTACCACTGATATGATGTCATCACCAACGAGCAACATGGCGTCTAGCGTTTTCAACAATTTACGCTCATAATTTAAAAATGAACTATTGAAATGCATTTTATACCACTTATCGATTAAATAAAATTTAAGTTAGTTTTGTGCTTGTTTAATTTGTTTGTTTTGTTGATCATTTTAAAACACTCCAAAAAAGGGTGCAATACCCTATTTCTATTTTATTTTCTCTTAACAAGACATCATGTAAACAGAGTTCAGATTGAAATAATTTGTAATTTTTTGACAGAAGAATACTAATTATTTATTATTCATCCAAGCTTCCTTGACTAAATTAAATTCGGCATCATTATAAGAAGTTTCAATAATCGATTTTAGCGAAAATGCCACGAGAATTGCACTTTGAACAATCTGATTAATATGATGTTTTAAAAGTCTCATCATCTGCACTTGTGTACAGACGAGACAATGGATCTGCTATGTTTCTTTTTCAAGGTTGGAAATCACTTTATAATCATATGCTTATAATCAAAATACTCAGCGCTTTATGCGTTCACAAGGCTTCGACCAAATATTACTTCTGGCGGTTTCTGGTTGTCTGTGACTGGCTCAAGACTTGCCATACAAATATGTTACAAGGTTCAATTGTCTACACCAAAGCTAACACTTCTTTTTCCGTTTGACAGTACCGTCTTTCAACGTCTGTGAGACTTTTGTTACCGAAGGAAATAGGACCTTTGTCATCAAATTCAGCTCAATACAGCCTCTGAACCAACTGGCTGGCGTCAGCAATTACTTATCGACTATTGGATCGTAATGGCCAAGAGTAAGAATTTTATTAGTACATTTTTCCAAGTACCTATTCTCATCAATTTCAACTCGACGAAATGCGTTTTTAATATGTAATTCTGTAAATACGTTTGCTTTGCCAGATTTGGGAATGAGTTGCTCTACGGCGGGCAAAGGATGGTTTTCTTTACGATTGCGTTATTAACCGGTATTATCGGAGAAATCCAAGAAAAGGTTCACCAATAGATTCAATGACGTCCATTTTCACCAGTTCATCAATCTTTTGTGGATTGTTGATTCCAGCGGAATTGGTACTCATCTCTACGGTTGACAAACTGGGGGCATGGTTTTGTCTCTATGAATTTCTAATTAAACGCATTTGAATTTGGGGAATAGTATTTGTTTCACGGAATGTATGTCAAATTCTAATTTAAGCACGTTTAATGATAACCTAAGAGATTCCGTGAACCATTTTTTAAAACATACAATTTTGTTGTTAGCGAATTAGGATCAAAAAGGAAAACTTATTATTATTAATTATTTGAGCATTAAAATAATCTAATACTTTTACGGGATCTTTCGCACCATAAGCCATGAACGTTGTATCTGAGGACTTGTATTGATTTGAAACGACAATTTTCAAACGTTTCATGTAATCAAAAGGATTGTCATTTATGATGTCAGATCTGCTACCTGAATCAATTAACATTTTAATGTTAACACTTGTACCTGACATTTAATTGTTGCATCGTCATCGATGTGGAAAATATAGTGTATGGGTGTAGACTCGTTAGTTTTATTGTCGTCAGGACTTCCAAGCTTAGGTTTTGTGTATTTTCTTTGCCTCTTGACGTAAAGTATTTTGTTTTTGGCCCTTGTTCTTTTGTTTATTTTATTTCTTTAATTTTGGGGGTGACCTTTGAAACGGTATTTTGTGCAGATTTTATTTATTCTAGGGCAGTAACTGTAGTCAGTTTTATGACTTTTACTGCCACGTGGACAGCAGGCATCAACTTCCTTCTTCGAAGTGTTGGTCGAAGTTCGACTGATACTTTGGTGTTTATAGTAAACACAAAATAAGTAAGTGACAATATTTACATATATATATATATATATATATATACTGGCCTGTTGGTCTAGTGCAGTGGTTCTTAACCTTTTAGTCATGAGGGACCATTTGACAAAATTTCTGTGTTGCCATGGACCACCCAGTTGGTTTATTGGTTTGGAGGTAATATATGTGCGGCCGGGTTTACGATGGCTCCGCGGACCACCGGTTAAGAACCACTGGTCTAGTGGTTAGTGACCCTGACTGCTAAGCCAGAGGTCGTGGGTTCAATTCCCACCCAGGACAAATAATTGTGTCTGGGTGTAATTTATCTATAATATATATTTATAAATATATAAGTATGTTTATCAGCAGTCTAGTTACCATAGTACAGGCTCTGCCTAGTTTGGGACTAGACAGCCGTGTGTGAGATGTGTGAACTTATTATTATTATTAAATGTATATTATATAAAATAATATTCTATTTTCTGAATCTTTACATATTTTGAGTAAGTTTACTATAAATAGTGTTTATACACATATTATCCTACAAATATTCTGTTTTCTTAAACTATTGTTTATTTGATTTTGATTTTAATATTTTGTTTATATCCATAATGTTGTAGATAAATATCTACATAAGTTATAATTAGTTATGTTCTATAGATATTTAATAACTTGTCACTCTGAAGCACCGAAACTGCATTTAGGTTTAAGATGCGTCATTTTTGCATTTCACCGTCAAGTATAAAATTAATATGACGTCGACCTGTTCAAATTACCACTGAACAAATCATTGACAGCCAAAAACAACAACAGCAATATTGACAACGAATGCAATGTGTTTTAGAATACTATTTAGAGTTCTGTTCATTCTGTATAACGAACTAACTAAATATATCATATCCTGCAGTTTGACTTCATGGAACTTGATTAGTTTTAACAGTCATACAATAATTATTTTAATTATTGTAGTAAGCTTTTGTTAAACTAATAGGTACATACCTTAGGTATTCAACGATTTACTCGTTAGAAAATATGATCTTTGATCAAGAGACATTTCTTATTGAATTGGTGAACGGATCTGGTCAGCAATATGTAGGTTTAGGATTTTTCAATTAAATTTTGCTTTATTTTATTTCTATTCTTCTTTATTATTTCTGTTTATTCTTCATTCTATTAATACGTTTTCTCTGGAACGTGCACTTAACAATACTATGTATCGACTTATCGATTTACATGTAAACCGGCCTCGGCCGCTGTGTCAGGTGTTATATTGTTTATAGAAACTTGGTAAAGTAATCTTTCTTTTCTAGATTTTGATCAATTTGTAATCGTGTTAAATTCAAATTATAACTAATAATGGCAATCGACAGCAATAAACACTAAGAACGGATCGACCTCATTACAAGTTTTCGTAGTTATTTTATATTAGTACATGTGATTCATACAGCCTACGGATACGTTATCTATTTTGAAAATAATTAGATTTTAATTAATATCGTGATGATTTATTTTTATATTTCATCACGAATATTATATTAACGATACATATAAATTAATGATAACTGTGCACTAATTTCATAAAACTTTTCGACTTAAGTTAAATATTTTAATAATCGTTATACCCTACATAACAAACTTGAGAATTATTTCAATATACATGTTTAATTCTAAATACAATTAGGACGCCCTTTGGTTTTGATTATTCAAAATTGTAGAATATAGAATGCATTAAATTTGAATTAAGTATTTAATACCTACGCATCTTCCTTTTTTTTTTTTTTTTGCAACGTTGTAGGTACTAAGAACACATAATTTATTGCTGACCAATCCATTCACAGACAATTATATTGCTGTTGATGTAATTATTTACTTACTGCGCTTTTTCTCGTCGCCAATGTTATGTTCTCATTTGAGCTTGTCTTGTGGTGTAAATAAAACAACCAAATATCAGTAAGCAGGTACACGTCCGCACACCTTAACTGCCAGATAGTAACTGACAGTTTGGCGTTCCCGCCGATCTGTGTACCTACTATATTTATTGTATATCACACTCTGCTTTTTATCTTTTACAACTTAGTTAAGTAAATGCAAAGGTAGAATCTTTCGATCAAGCTGGGTATCTGATCTGATATATCGGTCACCAATCTTTATTTTTAGGAAGTTTTATTTTTACCACGCATGAACTTTTACTGTGCGATGTAGGAACAATAGTTACTACGTGATTCAGCTGGTCTTCGCAAGATGGCGTTAAAGTACATTTAGCTAAATGTGGACGTAGCCACAATATCTATAAGTGCAAAGAATATACTGCAATAATATAGTTTAGTTATCAGCTCAGTCAAACTAGATTTGAAAATAATAATTTATAATTTATTGTATTATTGACTTCTAAACGTAGTTATACATAATGAATAATGCTTTGGTAATAAATAGTTAAAAACTCTGTCTCTTTTATCATCATCTTTTTTGTATTTTATAAGTATAATAAATTATCTATATATTAATACGTGAAGCGAAAACTTTGGATCCCTTTTTACGAAAATTGGGCGGACGGAGGAGTATGAAATTACGCACACTTATAGTTTATACAGAGAAGAAGTGACGAATGCTAAAATTTTTGAACAATATTTGCTACAAAGTAAAAAAAATGCAAAAACGGGTAAATACAGCTATGAGTGTCCAGTATATATTTTGACCTGTCATGGTACAAAAGTCTATACAATGACAGGTCAAGTAATATTGGCCAATTAAATAAACCATGGTCGAAATTCGACCACCACGCGATCTCTAGTAAAATTTAAATACTTTAATTTACATTTTTTCAGGTTACTTCGAAACAGAATTACATTTCTGCATAAAGGACCAAATGATGGAAACTAGAAGAATGTATGGTGAATCATGTCCCGTCTTCTGTCCAACACACTACCGGCCTGTATGCGCAGCCTCAAAAACGAGAACATATAACTACAGGTCGTTCAATAATGGATGTCAATTAGATATGGTTAACTGCAGGGGCGATGATGATAACAACGGTATTATTTTTATCCATTGTTTAATATATTCTTTCAATGTACTCTCCTTTCCTCAGTGTTATAAACTTGTGGGAGAGTCATGCTTCGGCACGTATGGGCCGGCTCGACCGGAGTGATACCACGGCCTCGCAGAAAACCGGCAGCGAAGCAATAATTGCGTTGCTTTTCGCCGAGTGAGTGAGGTTACCGGAGGCCCTAACCCTTCCCTCTTCCTCTCTAACACCTTAAAGGCCGGCAATGCACTTGTGACTGTTGAGTTGCGGTAGTCATTTACCATCAGGTGACCCGTCTGCTCCTTTGCCCCCTGTACCTAAAAAAAGAGCATCATAATTAATTGAAGGAGTCTCAATAATAATTGAGATATAACTATTTAAGAAATACCTGCAACTCATAAACAGATCTATTCTTAAGTTCAATTATGTCCCCAGAAAATCACATAAAGGGCGTTATCATAAATCATAAAGGGAGTTCTCTCTTCGAACTCTGCCAATAATACACTAACAGTGTCTACCATATTCTAGCTCCTTAAAGCCGGGTTAATGGATACTCACACCTTTGTATAGGCAAGCTGAGATGTAGTTAAACATATTAGAAAACGAGCCTCTTAGCGTCTATTAACATGCTTCCAGTCTGCGTGCGGCGTTTATTTCTCATCACAAACCAAAAAATACAAACAATGGTATATGCAAAAATAAAGCTAAAACGGACAATTTGTCCAACACGAGAATCGAAATAAGGTCATACAAATATATGCTCAAAATTAAGCGTATGTTTCCAAAAAGCCTCTATAGCTTACGTAATTATTTAGAATCACTGCTAATAAGAACTGACTGACTTAACAGTAAAATTGCAGGTTACGTTGAAGTTGCGTTGGACTTTTGCCAAAGACATCTGATGAAGAACATATTTAAGACGCAAGTGGTCATCACCGGTTTCTCGGACTACAGAGACTATCATGATTATTAACACGTTTACAATTTAATTTTTGTTTTCTTTTTCGATTTTTTCCTAAACGTTTTGTTCGTTTTTAATTTCAAATGGTGAATTTACTCTAAATACTGCAGATGAAATCAACATCTGTCTGCAATCGTTAACCTAATGGGAGAATATTAAACTGTGGCCGGCTCGACCGGAGTGATACCACGGCCTCACAGAAAACCGGCAGTAAAGCAATGATTGCATTTCACCGAGTGAGTGAAGTTACCGGAGGCCCTAACCCTCCCCCTCTTCTCCCCCCACCCGCACTCCCCCTACCCCCACCTTAAAGGCCGGCAACGCACCTCTGACTCTTGAGTTGCAGGTGCCCATGTGCGGCTGTAGTCACATACCATCAGGTGACCCGTCAAAAAATTCTCTCTCTTTCTTGATAAATGAACATATCTAAAAGGTGAAATTATTGCAAAAGAAATAATTCACTCCAATATCACCGGCCTCATTGTGCTTAAAAATCATAATATGATAATTTGTAATAAGCTGTATGCTTCATCACTTAATTTTCCACTCTTTGGTTGTTGGAATATTATCTTCAAATTTAAATGGAATCAACCTTGAGTAGAAAATAATTATTGAAATCGGTTCGCAAGTGCTGAAGGTGGAATGTGGAAAATGAAAAGAGGATGTTGATCGGAGTTTTGTTCAATAGAATATTAAGAATAGCATTTTTAGTTGTAATTATTGCAAATTCTTGACCTAAACTTTACCCTAACTAAC
Source organism: Euplagia quadripunctaria (assembly GCA_963859945.1). NCBI lineage: Eukaryota > Metazoa > Arthropoda > Insecta > Lepidoptera > Erebidae > Euplagia > Euplagia quadripunctaria. The sequence goes on from OY982572.1 coordinate 7,004,973, forward strand.
ATTATAAATGGGAATGTGAGTTTACTCATTTCCTCGTGACGCTTTCACGCCTAAACTACTCAACCGATTATCATGAAATTTTGTAAACACCTTATCAAAAGTACAAAAAAGACATAGGATACCTTTCCTTCCGAAAAAACTGTTCCCGAGGGATAGAAAAATAACTTTAACGAGCCGTAAAGTCGCGGGCAAAACTTATATCTAATAAAAGACGCTGAGGTTAGCTGGCAGGACGCTAATTGCAATTATGTCTGTCCATCAAGTATGTCCACAAAAAGCGATATATTGCTAAGCGAGTTAATTGAAGTACCTGCTAATGATAAAAATATTTTAAAGATGTTAGCAACAATATCACCATTGTTGCTATAAACTATCAAAATCACCAAAAAACAGTAACTGGTATGTTGTTCCTACCTCCATCAGCACTCAAGTGATTGTAATCAACTCATAATGCATGCCTAGCCTTTTATCACCTCGCTATTATCAACCGACCAATAGCTAGTCACCGGTATAACTAGTCATAATAATGTCTATTAATTATTTTTTATTAAATAGTGAATTGTTTTGCGATGTTAAAAATATTTACGGCGAAAACACTTACAGCACGGCTTTCATCATAGTAGATATACGATATTTACCCTAATGTACCTTAAAGGCATCGATATGTCCCTAGGGCAACATGTTTTCCAATTACTCCTAAAATAACACAAACAGTACGCTATTATGTTTTGCCTACACCTATTTTCCCGAAGGCATGGGCCGACATTTGCAAACATCCGTATTTACTTATACTTAATAAACAACTTAAAAAATAACCTAAAATGGAATAAGTTATTTACCATATCGTTCTATGTGCTGCTTTTTAGCAGAAAGTAAGCGGTAGTAGGTAGTTAAATGTTATATATTTTTGTTATGACGACGTCCTTAAATAAATGTTACTTTAATGTAGCAACGCAATTTAATATTTACATGGTCACAATTTAGCCGGTGACAGCCTGAAACAAGAGTTATCTGACCCCATGGTCCCTAAAAATAAAATTTATAATCCTTAATATTAGCGACGAGTGTGGGCTAGTTTTTGAAACCCAAATAAAATAAAATATAGATACCTATAATAAATGGAAGTAATTACAAGTTTTTTTTTTTATTAATTAATACCAAGAAAAAATACGGCAACGAGCGTGCGGGCAACGACGGGTTTCGCAACTAGAAAAAGACTGGACTGAATGTTCTTTTGGGCATCTCAGTGCTGATCAGAACAGTGTTAACCAGCAGCAGTGTTTATAAAATACAAACTTGATTTATAAAAAATATATTTAAATAGACGCGTAGTTAATATTTACATAATGCCATCTAGACCAGTAACTGTTTATCAGTGGATTACAGAAATCCTTATTATAGATGTACGAAGAAACGATATCTGCATTATGTGCAACTTTACAAAAACAATAAGGATCTTTCGAGAAAACAAAATTTATATTAAAAATAAAACTCTCAGTCCACAAGCCTCGCCTCTTTACGACGTAAACCCGCTGGTACTTACTTCTTTACTACCGTAAACTTGGACATATCAAGGTCTGGCCTTAGTCTTACTTGTATTATATGTTTATTACAAATAAATCTGTCTCGTCTTCTGTTTACTCAAGTATATTTATATCTTGGACGAAAGTGCTATGTTTGAACATAGTGAAATAGGGTCAGATAATTCCAAGGCTCTATTTTCATATAGGTATATAAATGTGTTCAAGAGACTAACAATTTTGGCTGGATTTGATCGCGAAACATTAAACACAGAAAAATTAAATAAAAAATATTTATTAGTGTTATATCTGAATATATATCATGTATGGATAATACTCGTACTATATACTCGTTATTTCTTTTTAATGAGGACCTTGATGATCGATTCTTATAGTTATAGTAATAATAAAGTAATGTAGATAATTACCACTGAAGATAGCTCCGCTACTTTTTTCTGACTTTTCTTACGTCAATTCGAGAATACTTAAAATTCAAACAAGACTGTACTTACATGTTACTAAACAAAAAATCGTTTGTTCGTTCGTTCCCCAAACGCAGATAATTGCCTCTCTAATACGGTATTTCATGCATCAAATAGTCTTTGTGTGTACCACATGTGCGAAAACTAGATAGTAATAAAGTTTCCCGACTGCTTAAAATAGAATTGTACTACACGTATTACTTAATAGAAACAAAGACCACTTATACCAAAACCGTTTTCGCGGAGAAAACGGATTCACACAAAACCGGTTTATGGTTACCGAAATATATAATACTGTAGTGCTGCACCAAGTTTGTCTTTGAAGGTAACTTGAAGATGAATAATTAATTTATCGATTTGCTAACATCAGAGATATATACATACATATACTTGCTCGATAAATCGAAGTGGTTTACGATTGTTTGTAAATTAAAAAAAATTGCCGTAAACATATCTGACAAACTGTATCCGGAAAATTGGAAGGCTTTCCAATTATTCGGATACAGTTTTTCATGTATATATCTCTGATGTTAGTCTGATATTTTGACTGTTTAAATGTTCTGATGGATCCCAAATAATGAATATTGCTTGAGTATTTTCTTAACAACTAGGAACCAGTAACAAGTAAGATTGGCTCAGTTCCCGAAAGGGGTTCATGCAGAAAGCAATATCTTTTGTTTGTTGAGCCCGAATGACAACAAGTGAGGCAAATAATACTGATATGGCAGAGTGGAGTTAAAAGCTACAACGGAAAATCCGATCACTTCGGTTTATTGCATCAGGTATTCTGTCTTTGTATTTTTCAATAAATATAATTAATTAAAAAATCCTAGTTACCTATTTCACAGGCCTGATTGAAAGCAACTTTTAAGAAGCGGATCTGACGACCGACTGATGATTACCGTCCAAATCATGTTTATAACAATAAGCGGCAATCAAGTCTAAGTAAGGTAGCAGCATCGAACATCTGGAATATTGAGGTCCATTTCAGCATATCAAATGTCTTGAAGGATTTATCAGTACTAGAGATTGCCTGGTGATCGAATTTGTAACATAATTTACCAACATTAATTTTTCTTGTTTTATACTGATGTAGGGCAGGTAGATAGGGTAGGTTGATTCCCGTGGTTATTCGAGAATATGTCTACCTGGGTCAAACTATTCAACTCGGCCCGGCGCAACTTCGATCGAGAGGCCGATAGAACAATTCGTTTTGGCTGGGTGGCGTATAGCTAGGCGACGTCATATCTTAGATTCACCGATCCCACAATCCCTAAAACCAGGGCATTCAACGAGTACGTCCTACCCGTAATGACATAGGGAGCCGAAACGTGGGCCCTCACCGTTGGACTGGTCCTCAAGTTTAAAGTCGCTCAGCGTGCGATAGAGCGTGCGATGCTCAGTGTTTCTCTAAATTTGATGAATGAAATTCGAAATGAAGTTATTGGGCAGAAAACTGGACTAACCGACATCACACAGAGAATTAGTATGCTGAAGTGGAAGTGGGCCAGTCATGTCTCCAGGCGGACTGATGGTCGCTGGAGCCAACATGTGGAAGAGTGGAGACCGCGATTAGGCAAACGAAGTGTAGGGAACTCTGTGGCACGATGGACCGACGACTTGTAGAAGGTGGCTGGCAGCGGATGGATGCGGACTGCCCAAGACCGGAATAGTTAGCGCTGCTTGGGGAGGCTTTCGTCCAATAGTGGACGGCGATAAGCTGATGATGCTGATGATATTGATGACTTGATATATAGACTTGCCGTACCATGACAGGTCGACAGATATACTAGACCTATCTAGATTTTGATAGCCCTTTTCTCATCATTTTTCAACTTATAACATAATGCATTGTTTAAAACTTTAGCTTTCTGCACTTCTTCTGCATACAAACTTAGTGTTCCAAATCTCACACTTACAAGTGGGCAAAATTTTCTTAAAAATATGTACCAAGAAATATCTTCACGTATTAATGTATCGATTAAAATCCCCTTTTTATTTGTAAGTAACGCTTAAGAATACCTATAAAAAAATCCACAAGAAAAGTAAATATATTTTGAATATATATAGTCATGTATTTTGCAACAACTTTTTTTTACGTTAAAGAAGTCAAATAATCTACTTTATGGAAAGCCAGTTAGAGATGAAAATGGGATGGAACTAGAAAGCCAACCCCAATACATATTCTAGTGAATAAATTCTAAAATCATTTTAAATTTCAAATTGTACCAAACTGATGAATTTGAAGCTACAAATATCAAAATATTTGACGCTTCAAATTCCCATTGTAACTATAAATACAATCCCCTCATATACCGCAACAAGCAGAATATTCTCAAGAGCACTTAGTTTTGTAAATAAAATACCAAATAGAAATTCTAAGTTACTCAAAAGACCTAAACCGCTGACAAAAGATTTATTTGAAGTACACGAGCGCTAATAGCTTATCCATTACTCGTTTAAATATGCTATAAAATGTTTATAAGCTAATAATACTCTCTATACTAACGTAATAACGCTGAAGAGTTTTTTATTGGATTGTTTGTTTAAACACACTAATCCCCAGAGATTACTATGAGTCGAATTGGGATAGAGTATTGATTGAGAAAGGTTATAGGCTATAACACGCATCATCAAGTGGTGAACATCATCATCATGCTTAAGATGTGAACAGTAAACAAAAACGCAGCAAAACTGCAAGAAACGGCTAGTATTTTATAATACTACACCTGTTCATAAATTTACGATCACTGTTTTGTTAGACTATATCCTTAATGCTTAACTAATAGGCTACGTAACACAAAAAAGAAAAGTTGGTGCAGGTCTAGTGTATACTCGTTAAGGGGGGTCCGGATGTCATAATAAAAGCTGTTCCCGGATCCATCCTATTTTAGGCACAGTACGGTACACCGTGTGATTTTAGTCGGTTCGATTCCGACACACTGCCTCACCGAAATCCCCGGTGGGATGACGGCCCAAGAGGGTTTTCACACGCACAAAAAAAAAGGTCTAGTGTCTAAAGTCCACTATTAGGTGTATCTGGAACAAAATGCAAAATGTTCAACTTGCTGGGAGAAACGGTTGGCCGAAGAATTACACTCGGATGGGTAGCATTCAGAAAGGTGACGCATGAACAGTATTTGTGCGGTCTTTGGGGAGGCTTATGTTTAACAGTGTTTGTGAAATGACTAACAAAATGATTATTATCCGAAAGAAATAACATTCTATTGAACAAAACAAAGTCGTGTTTGGAAAAGAAATAAATAAACTCTTACTAACTTTTACACTTTCCTATTCCATGATATAAAATTATGTATACCTACGCGAATTATCACGATCACGTAATAGGTATTACAAATTTTGAATTCCATCCAGTCAGCCTGTGACCACGACCAGTGCAACCTGGTCGAAACGTCGGGCAATTCAAAGGTATACAATGTCAATTACGTGATCGCGTTAATTCCCATATGAATACATAATAAAATAAACTCGTCACTAAACAACTATTAGACCAAGACAGAAAGAAAAAGTAGTTCCATTTAGAAATATATATGCTTTAATTATGTTTAAAAATCATGCATAATTTTCATCTATCCATTTTTAAAATAATCACAATGAAAGTATAAAATAATAACAACAATAGCCTACGTTATTTTAGTAACACATGGTGGCATTATTCTTCCTCCATACTTTAATAGAAATTTTTAATATTTCGTATATTTACGGAACCTTTTCTTTTACATACATACCGCAGCCGGCAAACAAAGGCCTTTATCACGGACAAGTCTTTTCATTTTAAACCAAACTACGAAAATTACAGCTCTAGCATAATGTTCATACGTAATTTCAGAGTAGGGCGGTGACAGATGAATAAAAAATACTATTATATAGAAAGCTTTCAATCTAACCAATCCCAATGCGCTTACTTGAATAATATTTGGCACTTTTCAAGTTATTAGCCAGGTGATTTTAAATTCAAGATCAAAGCGAAGACTAAAGCACAAGAGAAATACATAGAAAAAGACTTTTGTACTGCTTTCATACGATAGACTGATTTTTTTTAAAATTATATGTACTATGTTTAAAATATATGGGACAATCTCATAATCTACACATATATTGCAATAAAAAAGACAATAGTGGAATTATTGTGTTAATTTAAAAACATATATTGTATTATGATGAAGAGGTCCTAAAATAACAGATTGTTATTACTCAGTCCTCTTGCCATAATAATGTAAATATTTTAATCTTTATATCAATAGGTATAGTTAAGATTTTAAAGGAAATAAACGCAAAGGAAAATCAACAGGAAACTTATTTTCTATTTCCACGTGGAAAACCCCAACAAAATGGGTGTGTCATATTAATCATTTGTTTTGTGTCTGGGTGTAATTTATCTATAATATGTATGCATTGAGAAATATATAAGTATGTTTATCAGCAGTCTTGTTACCATAGTACAGGCTCTGCCTAGTCTATAAATATAGGATAAAAAAGAGTATTTATTTGAAAATCTTATACCTATCGGTAAAAAGTTAAGAACTGTTTAAACGGTGCCGGTGATAAAATTCATTAAATATCACTTTCGTTCTAAAAAGTTGGTTTCGGTCGAGCATACATCGGCGTTACACATTTTTTTTTATGAATGTATATAATTTATATCGTCTATAAAAAAATATTTATAAACTGAAATATAACATAGCTTGTAATACTCTATTTTAGTTTACTCATACCATAGTGTTAGTAAGCAATAATTAATCATTCGATTAAGAATATGATCGCACGCTCAAACCTCACCACACTCGACGTTATTAAGCCCTTAAGCTATGTAAGCTATTTGAGCACTAAAATTTCACTCACGTCTTTCAGAAACATGTCCAGTAATTGACTTACGCTTGGACTGGACATTGCTCTTGTCAAAGGGTATTTTACAAGACTGAAAACTTTAAAATTGATGGTACGTGTCACTGTGATTTGACTCTGCAGGCTTTTGTAAAAATACATTTCAAAATATTTGTGCTGAATAATTTATTATACAGCGTGTCTGACAATGGAACACTTACATAAATTACTGAAAGGGCATGACTCTAGCATGCAGTCACAAAAAAATAAGTTTTGAAAAAAACTATCCGTTTAAAAGTTATAACTGTTTGTATTTCCAGGTATTATTACTATCGTTTCTCATAAAAGCAGATGGAGTGTGTAAAGTTAAAGATTTTAAATAGTACTTATTATTTTTTTATTTTTTAACTACCTGTGTTAAATAGGCCTTTAGCCAATGCCTGTGTGCCACCTTCTAGTAGAACTTCACATTCTAGTACAGTGACCGGCGTGGACGCAGCTGCGTGCCGACCTTGCGACCTTGATTATGTCCATGGTCTAGAGCAAGAGAGAATAGCATCCTCGTTTTGCGAGGAGTATGCCAAGGAGGCGATGGGAAGGAAACAGGAGAAAACTAGTACTCGACCATCCCACAGCAAGAGCAGACAGGCAGGAGCCGTGTTTTGCACCCAACTCTCTGAATGAAAGGGGGCAAGATCCTCCGCACACGTGGGCCAAGTTTACTGGGTTCGAAGGGATTTCCTTTTCAGGGTACAGCTGAGGCCCTGGTAATAAGACTCGGTAACAGAACACCGTATGGTTTTAGCCTGGTTCGAGTCCGACCACCTCACCGTTAAAGGCCGGGGGTTTCCACACGTTAAAAAAACTAGCGTTTATTTACTGACTTAAGTTTTAAAAGTCAATGTTCTTTCTTGATACATTCCTAATGGCACAAAACGACTACAGTCACTTTGGTTAACATTGGACCAGCGTGGTAACATTGGACTACATCCTGCAAAAACGCTTTTTTAATATAATTATCGTACTTATATAAAATAGTAAACGCAAGTATCCCAATGTAAAAGAAACTATTTATAGACTAATTTATTTTGAGCAAAATACTATTAGCAGGCAGACCACTCGTACTCCGCATAAATCTAGAAGTCTAATTATATTATCAAGTAATTTTGGGTAACATTGGACCGGTGTTATGTTACCTACGTTTTATATTAAACAAAACTTTGTACAATTATTTTTCAGACATCTATACTTATAGTAAATCTCTAACGGGATGAATTCTGTACATTGAATATATTAAAAAAAATTTACTGAGGGGTATTAAGATATCGATACTGATGACAAATATGCCATTTAAAACTTTTTTGTCTGTCTGTCTGTCTTTCTGTCTGTCTGTCTGTCTGTTTTTATGTTCACGATAAACTCAAAAGTTACTGAAGGGATGTGCTTGAAACTTAGTATGATAATAGTTTGAGTGCCTGCGCAGGTTATAGGGTACTTTTTATCCCGGGTTAAACTTTGGTTCCCACAGGAAAAGCTAAAAGCGAAAAGCTGGAATAATATTTTAACGTAAGTAGAATGTATTTGCTTAATTCGAACTTCATTACAGCGAGCGCTTGGCTTATCTGGTATAGTGTACGCTTTCTAATCGGCTGCATGCCAGATCGAGTCCCTCTTTGACACTCTTTTCTTTTATTGCACTTTTCGATTTAATGTTTGCTTTAACACTTTTTTAAATTAGGTATCATTTTTATAAAACCACTCAATTTAATTAACTAATAAATTAAAAACAAAAAGAGTCCAAAGTATCGATTTTCTCTTGTGATTTGAAGAAATATTATTAGTTACATTAGATTTTACCTGCAGATAGTCAAGTCTGTTTGAAGGATTTCGAGTGAGTACCTACAGGCCTGCTACCACGGCCAGTGCAACCTGGTGGAAACGTTAGGCAAAGCAAAGGTATGTAATACCTTTTAATTACGTGATCGCGTTGATTTCCGTCAACATAATTGTATTAGAATAGAATAGAATATTTACTTAAAGCATCTATGACTCAGTTGTTAGTATAACTTACCCTTTGTTAGTATTACAGTATTTTACTATATTAAATGCATGGCAGACACTATCGCCAAAAAAAATTACATCTAAGCTGAAATATTACAGGTAACCGGTGAAGTTTTTTTTACATTTTCAGACTATTTATTTTCCGTTCGGTTACAGTAGTGTGAAATCTTATGTTACACCGTGACTAAACAAAGCTCAGGAGCAAACATTTATTTGTTGCGGGGGTGGACCTTATTATTGACTGGGAGTAATCTGTTAGGTATACTGAGGGGGCCCATAGTTTCTAGGTAGCGGCATTGAGTGACTGAGAGTCTCCTAATTGGCCGGACGAATCGAGACGTTAGGTCGTCACAGTTGTTTTATCGCTATCTTCTGCGAGGAGAACATTTTGCGCAAGGAGGAGGTGACGGTGTGGATTCGGTAGAAAAACTTCCAGGGGGAAGCTTTTCACCCGCGATCTCATTGCGTACGTTAAGAGTTTTATGTTCTTCACCCGAAGAGGTGCAATGCCTCTTATAAGCGACAAATTGCTGTTTTCTGAAAAAAACAACGAAGTCGCGGGCACAGCTAGTATTTTATATATTATTGTTATTTTACAGACCTAAATTATTAAAGATTTTTATTGTTCTGCCTCGAAAAAATATATTACAAGATATCGACTTACACACCGGACACATCATTGCAAGAAGCAATAAACAAAGTAAGGACTGGTGTATTAAGTAAAAGAAAGGCTTGCGTTTATTTAGGGCACGCCACGATCGTAGCGGTAAGGCCCGCAATGGAGGATTACCTAGAGAGGCGACATGGCAGCCTCTCCTTTTTGATCTTGTATAAGCATGCAACTTATATTTTTGTAAGCTAACATATTAAAGATGTTTTTGTAAGTGTTGGTTATGTTTATTAAAGGCAATTAGGCAAAGTTAAGTTTGTCACTAGGAAAAAACGGGCAAAAATCTTCGAGGCTCGATTCCCGAGATGAACGAACTATCTACATATAAGTTTGTACAGGATCCTAGGTACGTGAGTCAGACTTGCACTTGACCGTGGGTAACCAAGGGTTAGGTAAGTACCAAAAATTTTGGATGGAAATATGTCGAATTATAGGACAAACATAACTTAAAAACTAAAAATGAAAACTTCAGAAATAATCAAACCGAATTATAGTTGACCAAATACTAGTTAATATGCCTCTGCCTACCCCTTGGGGATACAGACGTGAAGGTATGTATGTAATATTTATAAAAAGGGATCTCTCAATACACAATCCAAGACCTATGTATATCCTGATGCTAACAAAAGCCATATTTCATTGTTAGTATTGTCCTCACAGGAAAATATTTGTATTGCATTCCACACGACTACGAACAAGTTATAACAGATTATACGGGGCTCTTGTGTACTATGGTGTAGAGCATACTATACTTTACGCCTGAACTGAATAGGCTTTTGTGACTTCGATATTATGCTATGAATAGAACCCCGAAGCCTATTCAGGAAAGCTTGAAACAAAATGTAAACAATTTCTACCCGCACTTTCGTTATTCTAATTGTATTATATTGCGTTAGACTGTTTATTATTAAAACATGGAAATATGTGATATGCGGGTATATTTTTGTTCACCTTTTGTTTTCAAACCTTATTGAGTATCTTATTTTATAAAATATGTATTATGAAAACAGAGGATGTCTACATAAAAGGTGGTTGTATCAAGTTTTTGTTAGTAAACATCTGCGGCATTTGAATAAAAATTAACACGAGAGTTCGAATAAAAGAACTTCATAGGAATTGAAAATTAACGTCAAAATGAAAAAAATGACACCCTTTTGTATTGTAGATTGAGAAGGGTGGTGACAAATTCAATAAAAAAAATAAGAGGCCCTTTAAAGTGTCAAAATATAAATAAATCTAAACTAGACCACAGAACTGTTAACATACCACCGTAACGTCGCAAAAGGTATGCTCTAAAATCAAAATGTATTGGCAAGATCATTCAAGAGAATACTGTTCTACACAGGATTCTCATGAATGATCTGGTCACTTCCAGAACATTGGAATATCCAATTCCAATGTTCTGGAAGTAACCAGATCATTATTATATCGCATGGTTGACAATAACATGAATATAGCTGTCATATACGACTTGCAGGTGGGAGTAGGGAGAGGGGGAAGAGGGGAAAGGGGGAGGGAAGGGTTAGGGCCTTCGGTAACCTCACTCACTGGACGAAAAACAATGCTTCACTGTCAGTTTTCTGTGAGGATGTGGTGTCACTCCGGACGAGGCGGTCCATACGTGCCGAAGCATGGCTCTCCCACGAATAATCATGGCTCTCCCACGAATAGCATGGCTCTTCCACAAATAAGAGTAATTTTAGTACTACAAATTTAAGCTTGTCTTTTAGAAAAGACGGGCAAAAATCATATAAATAATAATTGATTCCGGAGATAGACGATTATGGAACCCTCGGTGTGCGAATCAGACTCGCACTTGTCTGGTTTTTTTTTTTATTTTAAGAATGTATTATTCTGGTGTTATATCATGGATAGTACTATCCTCGGTGGTGGTTGTCGTCTTCAACTATTTGATAAAAGTTTTGAAGTTGAAAGTTAGTTTGAAAATCATATACGTATTCAATGGATGGTCGATGGGTCCGAAAAGTTCTCGAATGGAGACCACGGACCGGAAAGCGCAACTTGTTGGTTTTCCAGATATTTAAATATGCAAATAAACTTACACAACACACCTAAACTTACCTATGTTTCTCTTCGGTGTCGGCAGATAGTACAACCCATTATTCGCAAAATTTAATATGTATAAAATGATATAAATGGTACAATGGTTAAAAAGGTCACCTCGCTACTACGCCGCGCCGAGTGATGTGAGTTGGATTCCCACATTGGACAAAAAATTGTGTGATCCACAAATAGTTGTCCAGAGTCTGGGTGTTCTTTGTGTCCGTTGTTTCAATAATTGTATGCATAGTCCCCCGCGACACAGAAATTATTTCTAATGCGGGAGTTGTCATTTAAAATAAAAGCTTTCAGAATAAAGGTTAATAAAACATTAAAAAAAGCTGAGTAAAACACAAATCATGGAGGAAATTTCAGATAAGAACAGCCAACCAACATTTATCTTAGATGTAATAATTTCGTTATGCCTTTTCAAGCTTAATTAGGAATCTTTAACGGTATTAGTTGAATAAGAACAAAATAAACAATGTCAGCTTTTGTCTGATTTCGTATTTATTGTTTTCGTTAGTTATTTACTTTCTCCTAATTAATGTGTTTTATTTAATTTTCTATTGAACTCCAGTTTATCGTTCGGATAAGAAGGTACGTGTGAAAAACATTGATAAATATGTATATACCTACATATATTATTTAGGTGTACGTGACATCGTTGATAAACTTCAATAGAATAAGCCAAGACGGTATATATATGTGTAAATGGGAACCTGGACATATCACACTAATATTATAAAGGCGAAAGTTTGTGAGTGTGTGTGTGTGTGTGTGTGTGTGTGTGTGTGTGTATGTTTGTTACTCTTTCACGCAAAAACTACTGAACCGATTCCTATGAAACTTGGTATGTAAATAGCTGGAGACCTGGATTAACACATAGGCTACTTTTTATTTCGATATTCCCATGGAATTGGGACCTACGTGGGTGAAACCGCGGGGTGCTGCTAGTTTAAAATATATCAATAGAATAGGCTAAGATAATTTTCGTTCTTAGGAGCTTTACAAGTGAAATAAAATTTGGATTGACCGATGTACATATTTGGTTCAATACTATCAAAAATGACATGGAGTATAGAGAAAGAACAAAGAACAATAAAAGGGAAAAAGAGACAGAGTTTTTTCATAAGTTTATTGTAAGATACTGACCATGAGTTAAAAAACAAAGTAGCTGATAAATAGGTACTTATCAAGTTTTATATACGTCCTGAAGGCAACAAAATGTATTTGAGTTAAGTTTTAATGGAAATGAATGACAGAAACGTGCTAACAAAAATATTACTATTTTTTATCCCCGCAATAACTATTGATAACTGCGCATATAATCACATTTGAAATAAACAGTTCGAGGATTCTATCATTAGTAGTTACATTGAGAACAAATACTTACCCTATCAGCACAAGGAAAGTAATCAATACCTGACCAGTGCTTCTTTGAGTCATCTAAATCAAATTAATATGTTTCGGATAGAAAATGTATATAATTGGAAGTCTTATGTGAAGCGTTATGTTACGTATTCAAAGTAAGTCCATTTTTAAATAATATATTCAGAGAAAACCTTACCTTAAAACAATGAGCCTTATTTGTACCCATTAAAAATCGATTTCTGGTTCTATGTTTCTATACCGAGCTTATGTGTTGGATAAGTGGATAAAGGATTAGCAGGAGAAGCAATTTTCTTTTTACTTTTACTGGCTGCCGTTGGAGAATTGCTGCTTTGAGAAGTGCTCCTACTGCGGAGGCTGTTGGAAGCTATACATTTTGGTGCAATGTCTAGCATGGGGTATCGATGTGCCAAACAACTAGCAAGTAACTATGAAATCGTACCAAAGAGGAAGACTATTTGCCGTCGCATAAATGACAAACTGGGTGAACCACCTCCTTCGTGCGCTTTGGTATGGGAGCGCATGGTAGGTTAGCCAATTGTCGTGGCTTCAGCTCAACCAATGGCTTAGAGAGTCGCGCAACGTTTGTTTCCCTCGTTGAGGTGGTAAGGTTTCAATATTCAAAAAGAAATTGCTTCTGCTTTTAGTTATTATCTTTAATTAAGAGATGTTGACTTATTATGTGGTCTAGTGTGCCTTCACTTACTACTTTACTTACGTCTGGGAATAATGACAAGAAATTAATTAGTTGAAAAGGCTTATTTCTCTTACAACACATTTCATCCAGACGTATGCGATCTTATCTTACATTTATCACATAAAAAACTAATCTCAGTGGTTAGTGTACGATACGAAATTGAAGTTGTGAGCTTGTTTGCAGACGATAATAAATCGTTCGTAAAAGAAAAACAAAAAAATATATTGTAATAAAGTAGTCGTGTTTTATTATCAGCCTCTTTTCTCACAGGCTTATCTACTGTACTGCAAAACCAGCATTAACTACAAATTAGTACAAATATAAATGTTGTTCTTCACAAACGTTCACAGTTCATGAGTATTTGTTGTGATTTCATTTCATTTCATTCGAATAACAGTACTTTAAAAACACCGTTAGCAATACGAGCTTTGTATGAAAATATACAACAACACCACATTATTGTTATTACACTAATAAACACAATGGAAAATACTGATATCATAAAAAAGTTTAAAATAATTGAGAAAGGTAATTTATCGCATGGAAACGAGCATCCTGTTACTTTCATTCATAGATATGACATATTCTTCTGCCTGTGCTATAATTGCTGGAACTCTATTAGGCAAAAAGTTAACATTTTTGCAAATTGGGGTTTTTCCAAAAATATTTGTAAGCGGCCAGCTATTATTAGTATTATTGTATTTATATACTAGCAACCCGCCCCGGCTTCCACGGGTACAAATTATACACCTAAATCTTCCTCATGAATCACTCTGTCTATTAGTGAAAACCGCATGGAAATCCGTTCAGTAATTTTTCAGTTTAACGCGAACGGTGGGGGACTTTGTTTTATAATATGTAGTGATATGTAGTGTAGATTTTTATAATATGATTTTTTTTTCATCATTAGCTCAGCTACATGATAAGATGATGATTCTAAACGCAAAAACCTCATAAAGTAATGAAAAGTAAACCGAAACACTATTCGTTCCGACAATTTTCGAGGGTTTCTCTGGATTTTATTAGGATCCCATCATCAGATCCTGACTTCCTTGACATGGGACCACCCTTGAGGTACCCTATCTAACAAAAAAGAATAATCAAAATCGGTTCGGCCCGCCAGCCGCTCTGCCCCCGCTTTTTAAATCTCTGATATCTTCTAAGATATTCATTTTTATTGTATACTGTAAAGGGCAATTTTAATCTACATGAAATGCACAACGTATCTAATGTATTTAATTGGATATGGAATAATACTGTATTGTTTAAAATAGTTTGATAAATAACCCATAATTTTTTTGTAATATGTAAAAGATAAAAATGGTTACTGTGGGTTATCCTTAGGAGATAAATACATACCATCGGGGACTTTTTTATTGATCTTTTTAAGATATACAATTCCGTAATACATTAATTTGATCTATCTCGTAAGGTTTAGCCCGCGTTTGCAATGTAAGCGCACAAAAATATATTTGTTACGACATGACATTACAAATCTTTGAATTTCTCGACTTTTCTCTACAATAATATGCATGTATACTAAATATAAACCTTCCTCTTGAATCACTCTATCCATTGGTGAAAACTGCATGAAAATCCGTTCAGTAGTTTTTCCGTTTATCGCGAACAGACAGGCAGACGCGGCGGGGGACTTTCGTTTTATAATATGTAGTGATATTTATATATTATGTAGTACGTGGGCTACACTGAAAATTTCGGGAATCAAGAAAGTGACACAACATTACTATTTAAAAATGTATTTATTGCTTTTCGAAGTATTCTCCGCGAAATTTGACACATTTTCCATACGATGGAATCAATCATTGAAGCAACCATTCCATTCGGAAGTTGGGGTCTCCAAAATGGCCGTTTTGTAGGCGTCCACAGCTTCTTCAGGTGATGAAAATCTCTGACCACGCAATTTATTCTTTATTTTAGGGAAAGTATAGAAATCATTAGGGCTTAGGTCGGGACTGTACGGTGGATGGTCTAATAATTCTGTTTTCTTGCTCTAAAAACTCTTTTGTTCTGTGCGCGGTGTGAGAACTCGCATTGTCGTGATGGAGGATGATGCGGCGGTTGCAGTTCTCTTTACGGAGTTCGGAAACGACCTGTGGCAAACAAATGCTAGCATACCATTCTGCATTAACCGTTCTTTGTCCCTTAAGAGGAATAGTCGCAACATGGCCGGTTTTGGAGACAAACGTGGCCACCATTTTTTTTTGCAACACTCCGTGAACGAGCAATTTTAGTTGGCTTTAACTCATTTTCGAACACCCAAACTCGTGTCTGGTTTTTTGTTTCGGGTTCGTACACGTATATCCAGGATTCGTCACCTGATACAATGTTGTATACAGCATTTGAGGATCCTGCGTGGAATCTTTCGAGAGTTCTGACGCACCAAGTAACGCGAGCCGCTTTTTGCTCTTCACAGAGCAAATGCGGTATCCATCGGGAAAACAACTTTTTTACACCTAATTGTTCATGCAAGATTATTTGTATTTGACTCATGCCAATGTCTAAATTTGCCTTGACACGTCCACGTTGAAATTCAGCAAACCAGCGATAAATTGTGGTTTTGGATGGGGCTTCATCACCAAATGCAGAAAGCATCCGGTCAACACACTGTGTTTGTGTTAAACCGCTTCGAAAGTCATAATAAACCATCGCCCTTGAATTTTCTCGAGTCAATTCCATTTTCTCAACGACTAAACAAGTTTGAGAAGACCCTGTGAGAAGACCGAGAATCTTTTTTTTTTTAATAAATAAATGGTATTCGATTTTTGAAACCAAGAATTTTTTAATTAAAAAGATTTTAATATGATAGGAATAGTGAAAATATTCCATTCCCGATACTTTTAGTGCAGCCTATGTATATGTAATAGTATCATTATCACTTATTATATATATGTAGATGTGTATGTATTATATTAGCATGGAGATAGTAAAGTACTGTGGGTACTAAAATAATAATTTATCGAACTTAAAATACATATGTCTTAATCTCTGTGCATCTACCTTGTTTTGTCTCTGCATCGCCTAAATATCGACGGGGAGAAAATGCCTAGGGCATTAAGTTCACCTTTGACACATTTTGTGCATAAAGTATAAATTAAAAAAAAATATTACAAAAATCAATAACTATATATATCCACATACCTGACTTTAATAAACCTACCCAATATCATTATATTCAAATTCAATCAATCATTATTTATTTCGGACAACTTGATCCATATGATTGTTACCAACAGATAAGTACTTATTTTCTGTTTCTGTACATGTTAATAAATAAATTAAATTTAAAGTCTTTGTTGCATTGTGTGCGGCGGAGGACGAAATTAAAATTTATAGGCAATTTCGTTAAATTTACAGTTTTACAGTTTAAGTTTAAGTCTTTTCGACCAATTTTATTAGCCCTGCTGCCTCTCAACTGAGAATAACTACACTAGGCGATGAGAAACGTACTAACGTATAATAGTTATAGTTTAGCAAAACTGAATCAAACACGCATTAATGTCGATTCCTGGCTTCATCTGAGACCATCGTTAATAAGCTTCTGCTGGACTCGTCAAAATGAATCATACGAGTATGTGCCCAAATTTGAGGGGTTTACTAGTTGCCACTAAAGAATTCCACTATCCACCTGGCTCCGTCATCAGATCAGCTCCAAGATACCAAATTATGATATTGTCATCCGAATTACATATACATACAAGGTTACATATCGTAATGAACACGATATGACAGCTAGAAGTAGGTTAAAATTGCCTTCCAAAATTTGTTTAAATTGTTACAAGTGAAGGTAATAAAGAGCGTGTATTGTATATGAATTTCACCTCATTACCGTAAATGTTTAAAATCTCTTAATATTAATATACCCATATTAAGATTAAGAGTTTTAGAACTATATTGATAAGAGTACCACTATTATGTCAGTAACTTAAATATACAACTTCTGAGCAGCAATCATCCCAATTCATTTCCCAATTCATCACTACACTTTTATGTCCTCTACACGCAGTAGAAGCTCCTGTCGAAGGCCTACGTAATAATAATTTTAATAACTTGACACATCTCACACAAGACCGTCTGATCGTAAACTAGGCAGAGCCTATGGTATGGTAACCAGACTGCTGAGAAACATACTTAAGTATAATATATTTCTAAATACATACACATCTATACTAATATTATAAAGCTGAAGAGTTTGTTTGTATTTTTGTTTGCTTGAACGCGCTAATCTAAGAAACTATTGGTTCGAATTGAAAAATTATTTTAGTGTTGGATAGCTCATTCATCGAGGAGGGTAATATAACATCACGCTACAACTTATAGGAGCGGAGCAGTGACCATAAACGCAGGTGAAGCTGCGGGAACGGCTAGTTATAGATAAATTACACCCAGATACATAACAAATGATCATGCTCGTCACACAATTATTTGTCCTGGGTAGGAATCAGACCCGTGACCTCTGACTCAGTAGTCAAGATCGCCAACCACTAGACTAACAGGCCAGGCCATGCCCATCCCCTGTTTGGACATC
The DNA here is from genome assembly GCA_963859945.1 of Euplagia quadripunctaria. Lineage (NCBI taxonomy): Eukaryota > Metazoa > Arthropoda > Insecta > Lepidoptera > Erebidae > Euplagia > Euplagia quadripunctaria. The sequence continues at coordinate 7,023,247 of OY982572.1, forward strand.
GTCGTGTTAGCGGACTTAGCCCGCCTACCAACTCGCGGGCCATCTTGGTGGTTGGTAACGTGGTGGTCCCAAATATTATTATATGGTATTGAAGGTATGGTTTCGGTACCATATCTGCAATGTGTAAAATATGAAAATACTTGTAAATAATAAATTTTCGACGCAAAAAGGAAGAGGAGTGTTACGTGGGGTACACTGAAAGTTTTGCGTAACTCATTAATGAAACAATTTACATGTAAAGTAATATATTTACTGTTTTTCGAAGTATTCTCCATTACATTAGTTATTTACAATTACAATTAAGGGATAAAGAATACAGCGTATGTATTACAATTTATCATGATTGAGGCGCATTGAAGTGATACTTTGTTAAAGTTAATTTTATTTATTTAGTTTTGTGCTTACTAGTAGTTAATGCCTTGTTTATAATTATTCACGATCTCAGTCTTGTCATTTCAATAAGCTGACTGAGGACTATGCCGATAGCCACACATTAGAAATCTAATCTCAGAGACTACTGGTTCGAATTTAAAAAAAAAATCTTTTAGTGTTGGATAACCAATTTATCGAGGAAGGCTATATTCTATCTAACATCACGCTATCACCAATAGGAGTGGAGCAATGACCATAAACGCAGCTGAAACTGCGGGGACGGATAACTTATTCACAAAGTGAAGTATAACCTTGTAAGGATAATTTAAAACAACTTTCGTCTCACTATTTTTAAAATTAATTATGTCAGTCAACAGTCCAGTGAATAGTTTGAGAAGCATTAACAATAGACGAGTTACTAGTACAGCGGTTTGTGTGAGTAATTGCGTCGCCGTCAGCCAGTTATCGCACGTAAGTCTACCTATGGTCACACAACTATTGTCCCCGCGCTATCGCATTTGTATAGCATTAACGTGCATTATAGCTTATGCTCTTATTGGTTTGAACTTGAACTTACTAATAAACAAATTCTATGACACATTCTCGGTTTTATTCAACTTTTATTCAATTACCTTCATCATTATTAAATGGTTGCATGTGCAATACTTGGTGTTATCTCTGCAAAGCATCTTACACTTCACAGTCTTACCTACAATGTTTAAAAGTTTTTACCTGTTGCTTTTTGTTTTGCTGCTCATGATTTTTATTTTTAACTGCAGTAATAATGGCCCTCTTTAATCTAAATATTTATTACTAAAATGCTCGGGGACTGCGCAGAAGATTGCGTTTGAAAGTATGTGTGGTGAAGCGGCGTGTAAATAGCCGACAACCCGCGGGAACTTACTTATGTTTTTCTTCAGAATATATTTATATTCCCATTAAACCCACTCTGTAGAAACCGAGTAAACAAATGGTTTCAAACGTAGCACCGAAAACTATTGGTCTCACTAACCTGGAGATCAGCTCGGGTACGCCTTCCAGCACACCTATCCTCAGTCAGCCGTGTAGCAATTACACAAACCAGATATCGAACAATGTCCGAAGTCCCTGCAAGGCGATGTTTAAAGGGTTCTTGCGGCTTCACTTATATTACACAATTGTTCATCAAAGCCCCAAAAAATTACGTGTTGAACATTTTCCGAACAGGAGCCGAGAGCATTTTTTTTAATCAGAAAAAATGATGTCCATTTTGTTTTAGCCGCGTCGGCGACAGCCAATCAGAGGCTGCGCTGGTGTCGCCAGAGCTGACGAAACCGTCACCAATCGTAAAGGTGCGAGATCCAAACAGCCTCAAATGCTAACTAATTGAAACCATTTGGAAGTATCTATTTATGCTTCTAATTATCAAAGAAAACCCCATTTTATTTACTGAATATGCAAAAGTTATATATTATATATTAATAATTAATTTGGGTTACATAATGTGCCCAACCATGCTGCCCGCCTTGGAAGTTCGCAGAACTTTCAAAAGAAAACAAATAATATGTAAGCTAGCTAGTACAACATGTATTTTAATTTAAGTTAAATTTATTTTATAATATTTAAGTTTATGCTATCTAAATATACTCGTAATTTCATATTTATTTGTTTAAAAAGGACAACTCTCGCATTAGGAATATTATACATATATGTATACATACATATACATATATATATATATATATATATATATATATATATATATATATATAAAGTTTAAGGTTTAAAGATGTATATTTAACTATTTAAGTTTTATTTATTTATATTATTTTGATCTATAGTTAATTATTGTGTCGGAATAGGATATACCTTTACAACCGGCCGTTTGTAAATCCCACAATTGGTTTTCACCGTCACGACACGTACAACTTTATCAGACCCTGGATGCATCTCAATGATTACACCTAACGGCCATTCTAACGGTGGACAATTATCCTGTCCTACAAGTACGACTGTACTGACCAATTTCAATAGGACGATATGGCGCAGTCCACTTCTGCCTAACTTGCAGCGTGTGCAGGTATTCCAGTCGCCATTTCTTCCAGAAAGACTGCACCATGCTATCCAGCAGCTCTTTACGTTTAACAGGGTTGATACGCGCATGAGACAAGTCCACGGCCGGCAAGTACGGGGTCGACATATTAAAAAATGTGCGGGAGTTAGAACTTCCGGTATGGGTCAGACAATACCACGGTGAGTGATTGAGAGTTCATCATGCACTCTATTTGCACTAAAACGGTTTGCAACTCCTCACACGTGAGAAGTTGACTACCTAGGTCACGCGATAAAGGTGAGTTTCCCACCAAAATGGGGGGACCTAGGTGGCAGCATCTTCCACTGGATACGCCGAGTGCTAAGCTCTCGTTTTAAAACAGGTTGAAATTCAGAATCTATAAGGAATTGAAATATATCATCTAATTGAGCCTTAGCACCCACGAAATTAGTGCCATTATCAGAATATAAACAAGCTACTGGTCCGCGGCGGGATATAAATCTCTTGAACGCGGCCAAAAAAGCATCAGAAGTCAATTCTGAGACCAACTCAACATGAACTGCCTTTGTAACTAGGCATATAAACAAATAAATGTACGCCTTTTGTGAGCGCTGGCCTCTCCGACGAGTTAATGTTACATTAATTGGACCGGCATAATCAACTCCGGTATGAACGAACGCCTTCGCTTCAGCCACCCGATACGCTGGTAAATTAGCCATTTTGGGGGTTGGATGCGATGGTTTCACTCTAAAGCAGGTGTTGCATTTCCTAACCTGAGACCTGACAACTGATCTGGCATCCAATATCCAAAATCGCTGTCTCAAAATAGACATGAGAAGTCCTGGTCCAGTGTGGCAATTCACAATATGAAAATGCTTTATAATTAAATTTACAACATGGTTATGTTTAGGGAGAAGTACAGTACGATCCGCGGCATTGGTTTAACCGGCCGGGTCACGGCGTGATGCGGAATGTAATATCCCCCATCAGAAATATCGGACTCGGTGACTTCGAACAAGTAACCTTTGTCAATATACTCATTAATGACGCTGTTATATTTTTCTTTTAACTCAGGTGATTGTTTGAATTTACGCTCTAAAGCCATAAAACGACGATGTGCAGCAGTGTAAGAGTTACCCAGTTCACTCAGGTTCTTAGAAAAAGGTAAGGCGACCGAATATCTACCATCCTCAGTTCGAGATACAGATGACGCGAACAAGTTTTCGCATTCAGTCTCTTCTGGACTTAAAAATTGCATGATCGGTATTTCTTTCAGTTGCCAAAACTTCTGAACCAAATCATTCAAAGCTAGTGCGGAAAACGACGAAGAAGGTTTATTAGAAATTTTATTATTAGGGTAATCACCCATGAGCACGAACCCGAACGCGGTCAGCAAAGCGGGAGGTGCATCAGTGCCTGACTCCACTTTGTTACCTAAATAAATGTATGGAAAAAGTTGCGCACCTAATACGACATCTACATTACCGGGAATATTCCAAGTTAAGTCAGCAAGCGGCAATCCCTCTAAATAGCCTACGTCACCCTTGGTTATATAATGCGTAGGCAACTGATCCGTAATACACTCAACGATCAGTGCACGTATTGTGTATTTATTATGAGAGTATACACGGGACTCAATGTCCACATTAACGTAGCCTAATATCGGCCGAGAAGCGGACCCGATTCCTTTGACAAGCGCCTTGCAACAATCGACGGTTATTAAATTATTTTGAGAGCCGTTATCTATAAGGCATCGTATTATCTTCTTATTGCCATTCTGACATTTCGCGTAAACTTGCGCGGTTGACAGTAAAATTGACACGGTCGGTGTCACTTCGGTACTTAATGACAACGTAGCATTTGTAGGGTTAACATCAACGTTATGATAAGAAGTATCACTACAGGGGTTGGGCGTAAAAGATGCATTATCGTCCGCTAAGCAACTTTTCGCGACGCGTGTATTTGTGTGTACTCCCGAATGGCCTTGCGAAGCGCATGAAGAGGACCGAACCATATACGGTGTCATTGACCCCTCACCGGTAGGTACGTGTGACATATGAGTGTAATTATTCAATCTAATAACTTTATGATCTTTATTATCGAAATGTAAGAAAGTGTGATGTTTTTTCTTGCATATATTGCAAACATGAGTCGATTTACAAGACGTAACAGTGTGCGACGCACTTAAGCAATTCACACATCCGTGTTTTGATTTAATAAATTCAAATCGCGCGTACGGAGTATTAAAGTTTTTAAACTGAGAACTATTTACAACTATTAATGGAATGATCAGTCTGTTTATAAAAATCGCACGATCGCGCCGGCAAAGCAGTAGGTACATTACCATTATACTTAAGTTTTCGTCCTCGAGATTGGCATTAGAACATTGTAGTACCGCGTAGGATTCGCCACATTAGCACTGTATTTGAGAGGGATTCCCTATCTTTTTTTTTTTTGTGATGTTATCTTATAACACATACCCGACGAAGGAACACTTCCAATCATTCGCGTTCCAGTGCTTCGCCACTTAGGTGCTACGTTAAATATTATAAAATTTTCAGCGTTGGGTTTACAATTAATATTGTATTTGCTAATGCAAAGAAGTTGTTATGATTTACACAGGGTGTAGTGACTAAACAAAAACAGTGATGCGGATGATATTGAAATTTGAAGAAAGCACGACGCAAAGATCGTCGCAATTCAAGTTCGTTAAGGTCTTCGTGTGATGATTCAGGACCGGAGATTTGAAGTTATGAAGGTATGTTGCTATGGTGTATTTAAAAACCTCTTACTCGTGACTTCGAAGATGCGGGCAGTTGTGCATGGACTGCCACTCTGTCGATGTTCATGTGACCTACTTTTTACCGAAGTAGCGTATATCAACAGACATAAGGGCTGTTGTGCGTTGTTGCAAAGAGGATATATAATCACTAGTTATAGTTTATAATTATTACATTGGCTTATTCCTGTTAATTTAAATGCACAAGTATGCAATAAACATACTCAGACTGTTTCTCTTCTAGAGTAGGCAGCCTAGTAAATGTGCATATCAATAATTACAAGATTATTGAATTATTCGTCGGCCGTTTGCATATTTTTTTCCAAATGATCCGATAAATAAATACCCTGTGTACAGGGTATAACAATAAATGCGTCTTTGCATTTGAATTTGTGTTCTTAGCGACTATTAATTACAATCATACCCAATATAAAATTCTGCGGTCATTATACCAGAGCGGGTGCCTGAACCCTAGCCCGTCCTGACATCCGAATCGTCGCCCGGGCCAACGCCCATTCTGGCGTTTAATAATGTTTGTCAAACCAACACACAAGTTGACAGTTATTTGTTTGGGCGTAATTTTGACGAAAACCTAAAGACAGCAAACGCCATATATCCAAGTCGGGGGCTAAGCAGCCCCACCTAAAAGGTTTTAACACCCAGGACCGGACAGGAAGACATTTCTGGCTACCTCCCAGATGGAATGCTCCTCCCCTGGGTCGCAGGTCAACGGCGACTCAGAGGACCGACTGTCACCTCATCAAGGCCAAGCTCGGAATTGGAGGTAAAATAAAGCTGGTAGATTTTCTTCATTTTACCCACAGTAAAAAAAAAAAAATTACATATGACATGCAAGCCTTGTCAATTGTTCAAAACACTCGGCCACAATTTTTTTTTCAAATGCTGAATACCGAGCCGGGGCCATTTATAACCTAACATTAGTTGGTACTATATCAAAATGTACTCCTAGTGAAAATTACTTCATTTCTAGTTACGTTTTAGTACCCAAACAAAACCAAAACCAAATGGGAAGATGCGTTTAGCGATGCGGATAACAAAAAAAAAAACGCTTATTTCTAGCAAAGATTCACTTAGACTAAAAATATTGACGAAATTTATGAATTTAACGTTTTGCCCTTTGGTTTATATACAACACCTTATATTTACAAAAATTATGAAACCGATTATTATGTTATTGAGATGCAGAGGGCATTTATCAACCATTTACCTAGACAGTTTTTTCCTGGTTGGATATAACTGTATTATTGTTTGTATCTACAGTAATTATTGTATGACTATGTATCGGACACTCAAGGCCATACGATATATAATAACAATATATACGATTAACACTATAAGAAACGAGTTACAAAAATTACAAACAATAAACTCTTGTAAATAAGACGAAGAAGAAGACTTCGCTCACTTAGTAGGTTTATTAATATTAGACTTGGCTTATCATGCTATATAGTAATGACGCCACTAAGTAAAAGAACTTGAACGTGTTAGATATTTAAGTTGGTCGTCAGACGACAATTACGATCGTTATATATGAACTTACCTGCTTCATTATCTATTGATCTAAAATGGTGGTATCAAGCTTTTATATATTGTACGCAACGCCGGCAGTAAGATAATTAGTGTTTAGAAATTTTATCGGATGCCTCAACGGGTTGGGGATCTGAAACGACAAGGCCTGGTGTGTGGAGTATAACGGAAAAGGAAAATCATATTAACATTTCTTTGCAGCTTTTTTAGGTTTAAAAACCTTTAGCGTGTCAATAACACAAAAACACAACAACGGCTATATCATATATTATTAGAATGGGTAGTGTGTAACTTCCACACTTGACACGGATTACAATGGAACTATGGTATTAGTGGAAATCTAGTAAGATTCATGTATTTGCATGTTACATCCACTCCGTGGACAACATACATCCACTCCGCGGACAACTTACATCCACTCCGCGGACAACTGCGTCACGGATGCGGTGTCACGTCGCGTGCACTCCGACATCGAGTGAGAGTTGGTCGATTATGCTTTTTAGTATATTATAACGTGTTTAGGTCAGTCTGAAATAGACTTATTTGCTAGCTGCGTTAACAATAAATTTGCAAGATAGTATCCTGGCTCAAAGACCCTGACGCTTACGCGGTTAATGCTTTCACAATATCTTGGTCTACGTATTTTTTACGCATTTCCACCTTTTTTCCTTAATTTAAAAAATCATTAGGAAAATTATTTCAGATAAAGCATCAGGCATACTTGTAGTTCCATTATGGCACGGACAGTATTCCACACAACCGTGGTTCCCTTTATTTAACAACTTGTTAATCGGGCAAAAATAGTGTTTTCACATAGCAAGCATTTAATTGTATCTCATTGCAGCAATCGGCTGCCGGAGTCTTGTCTGCGCGGAACTAATAATAAAAAAAAAAGTCCCCCTTATTCATTGAATATCATGATGGCTTCGCAGCCTAAAAGTCTTGTTACGCTAATATGATACCTACTTGTTTTGCAATATGGTTCCTTTCTTGTATAAGAAACATCTACCTAATACGTAATTCTGTAATTAACATAGTTGTTGACATTGGTGCTTAATTCGGGACTCTGAATAGTTGCAGGTCTGCACTGTCACTAAATTCAGGCAAGCAAGATTGGTGAGGACCATTGCGGTAAAGTGTTTTTTCAAAGGTGTATAAACACCTTTGAATTGATTACGTCCAATATTACATAAATATAAAGTAACTAGCCAACCTCGCAGTTTCATCTGCGTTTATGGTCACTGCTCCGCTCCTATTGGCCTATAGCTTTCCTCGATAAATGGGCTATCCAGTACTAAATATTTTTTCAATTCAAACCAGTAGTTCCTGAGATTAGCGCGTTCAACCAAACAAACAAACTCTTCAGGTTTATAATATTAGTATAGATATGGGACACGTCAGTTGTCTTGAATATCCAAATGTATCTGGTATCTAAATGTTGATGGGCCTTTAGAAAAACTAACTAAAGACTAATTTTATCATTAGCTTTAATTACCATGGTTTTGAAAATTTTCAAAATTAACATGGTTAACGTCGAACGTCACACTAATAATATTATAATAAAAGTACAGGATTTTATAAAAACGTCTTGAATTGGGTCATTACTACCAACACTCCCTCTTTCATATTTTAATCGAAATTCCGTAATATGTCCTTGTAAAACATTAGTTGATTATATGAACAAAATTAAGATTCTCCGTGGCCGTAAAAACAACCTTTTTATAAGTTTTAGGCAGACTCGCGGCGTGGTTGGCGTACAAACACTAAGCCAATGAACAAAGTCTGAGTTAAAACAATGCGGATAGATGTGTCAATTTTACCGCACATAGCACGAGGCATGGTGCCTCGTCTAAGTCTCATAGACTTGGAGGCAGTTTAGATTTGATTAGAAAAACTGCTGGATGAATAGGCAATTCACAGGTTTTTGGTATATTTTATAACAGAACTATTGCAAGGAATAATACCGTCAATAACGGTTTTAGTTCGTCGGTCATGTCAAATTCTATTGCAGAAGAGACAAATTAATTTCGAAAAATTGTATTTATAAAGTTGAAATGCATATATTGGGTAACTAGGATTTTTTCCTAACCGTTAATGTTTGTCAATTTCTCCTCTATTATATTTACATTATAAAAGTCCTCATTGTGTATAAAATTTGCCTTTAAATCTAAGTTATCTGCTCTCAATATCTACAATGTTCTATAGCCAATCTCGAGGACGAAAACTTAAGTATAATTAATGATTAAACGAACTTACCTGTATGTGAAGTTCTATCATAATTATACGATAGTTTTCGTCCGCAGAGATTGGCATTCCCCCCCTGCCTCCAGCAAAATTAATACATAAGTAAAACAGCTCTAAACGCAATGATTGGAAGTGTTCCTTCGTCGGGTATGTGTTATAAGATAACATCCAAAAAAAGAAAAAAAAATAGGGAATCCCTCTCAAATACAGTGCTAAAGTGGCGAATCCTACGCGGTACTACAATGTTCTAATGCCAATTTCGAGGATTTGTAAGTATGCGGACGAGCTGAATGACAAGCGGACGGCTTACTTGCGGCCGCGCTCGCGCCACTGTTCGATACCCGCGTCGAGCGCGTCGAGTTATTATTATTTGAACGCTGCAATATTTTAACACGGTCTTGTACGAACGATACTAAATCACTGTATGACGGAATTTCTTTATTACGAATGGATAATTCGATTGAGTTGTATGAAAATCAATTTTTCTAAATGCACAATGAAACAATATAAAATCGGACAAGTCATCAATCCCTAACTGTTTTAATGCAGCGACAGATGAGGCATACATACCTATAAATGTATCAAGACTGTCAGCTGTGTTTGTACAACCTTTAGACTCTAAAATATTATTTAAATAATGCGTGCCCAATGCACGTTTATCCTGAAACCTTTTAACCAAGCTATCCCAGATTATTTCATACGTATCGCCTGAAGGCACAATACCTGCCGTGACTTTGAGAGCGTCGCGTGTCAGTTTGCCCACCAAATACTGCACGCGCTGCGAGTCAGTCAACTGAGTGTTGTTTTGAATGTGTTGTGTATGAAGTGTTGTTAGATTTAAAACTTTCATAAAACTTAGGCCAGTTTTCGGTGTGGCCGTCAAAGCTGGGCAGTTCTATAGGGGGCAATTTAATTCTACTAGAAACACTACATGAATACGAATCAGTATGTGATGATTTATCTGGTCGCAAAGCCTGAATAACATTATTTCGGGTGCGTTTTACTGTAAGATATAGATCATCAAAGGCATCCAATGGTCTAAAATCTGGTTTAAATGATGAATCTTGAGATAACTGGTGGTCATTTAACTCATCTAAAATATTTTCAAATTGACTACGCATTTGATCGATTAATTCGGACTTAATCATAAACTTTTCGGTGCTTCTCGATGCAAAATTAGAAATATTTATGCTAAGCTTATATAACTCATTCATACTGTCTTTGGACATTTTATATTGATAATTCCTGATAAATATAAAGAAAAACGTAAAATATAATTTTTCGATGGATATTTTAAGTGAAGTAAAAATACGTAGGTACTTCGAGAAAACTTTATTCTGCGAACATCCAAGTATTTTATTTGAAAATATTGCTTAAAACCTATATTTAATTGAATGTATGATATGCTAGTACATAATCCAGGATCTGAAGGACCATAACAATGGTGAAGCGGCGTGTAAATAGCCGACAACACGCGGGAACTTACTTAGGTTTTTTTTTAGAATATATTTATATTCCTATTAAACCCACTCTGTAGAAACCGAGTAAACAAATGGTTTCAAACGTAGCACCGAAAACTATTGGTCTCACTAACCTGGAGATCAGCTCGGGTACGCCTTCCAGCACACCTGTCCTCAGTCAGCCGTGTAGCAATTACACAAACCAGATATCAAACAATGTCCGAAGTCCCTGCAAGGCGATGTTTAAAGGGTTCTTGCGGCTTCACTTATATTACACAATTGTTCATTAAAGCACCAAAAAATTACGTGTTGAACATTTGCCGAACGGGAGCCGAGAGCATTTTTTTTAATCAGAAAAAATGATGTCCATTTTGTTTTAGCCGCGTCGGCGACAGCCAATCAGAGGCCGCGCTGGTGTCGCCAGAGCTGACGAAACCGTCACCAATCGTGAAGGCGCGAGATCCAAACAGCCTCAAATGCTAACTAATTGAAACCATTTGGAAGTATCTATTTATGCTTCTAATTATCAAAGAAAACATCATTTTATTTACTGAATATGCAAAAGTTAATTATTAATTAATTTGGGTGACATAATGTGCCCAACCAATGTGTCTTAGACACATACTTTCGAACGCAATCTTCTCCTCAATTAGTACGACATTGTTTCGTTAACAGCGACCTGGCTTCTCGAGAGAATAAGCAGTAATGAGTTGTTTGATTAAAGGTACCTTGTGTGGAGGCGAGACCGCAATTATTTCAAAACGTTCGCCGTGACTTCGCAGCATTTGAGCGATCTGAGTGGTGCTCATTCGCAGAGGATTTGTGGGTTACTCTAACACTACGGAACGCATCAAAACCTCTATCTGTGTATCGTATTTAGGTTAGGAAAATTTTGATACATATTGAAATACCTACAACATACAGCTACAAAATTTCTCGAATAAGTTTATTTTTAGTTGTGAATTTGTGCCTTGATAATTTATTTTTGGTTATTGGTGACTTCAACATGAGCAATTGTTAAAGTTAAGTGGCATCTTAATGAACATAACAAGTTGTCGCTTACCGAATTACCAGGGGACGCATAAACTAATTTTTTCGACATCATAGACGAATGCAATTTAAACCAATTTAGTCTATGCACAAATGTCGATAATAATCTGTTGGACTTAGTATTTTGTAACACCTCATTAACAGTTATGCCATGTTCTGATCCTTTAGTGCCTGAAGAGCAACACCATAAATCTTTGAATATTATTTTAGCACTCACGCAGTCAGACAGATTAAAAACAAAACCGCGACCTAAATACTATTACCACAGACGTAAATACGATTCGATAAAATCTGCATTAAATTAAATAAAGTGGGAAATTCCCTTCCGCTTGAAAACGCCATTGATATTTTCTATAAAAAATTATATAATCTTATTGACCAACTAGTTAATTTCTCTTCTTTCCCTACTCTGTATACTTAAAGAAAAATATAAGTTTCTACGCAAATACCATAAATATAAAAATAGTTGTGATTATGATACGTTTTCTCTCTTAAAAAAGGGCTAATATTTTAGAAATTGAGTGTCATGACAGTGTTATCAAACGATCCGAAGAATCAATAATTACCAACCCCAAAATGCTATGGTCCTTATTAAAATCAAACAATAAGGGCTCTCATTCTCTTCCATCTACAGTCAGTCAGCTGACACCGGGGAAGAGGTCTGTGATCTTTTATCATCTTACTTTCAATCCGTATTTCTTCCTCCTTAACCTAGCATTTCAAATATTCCTGGCATGGGTCATGACGATATCAATCATAATGTGTCTAACGTGATTGGCGACATAGAGATGTGTGAACGTACTGTTCTTAAATTATTACAAATACTAGACCTGTCCAAAGGGCCTGAACCAGACCGCATAGTGCCTTTATTTGTTGTCAAGTGTGCTCGGTATCTAAATGAACCATTAACAATATTATTCTTTCTTTTTCTTCATTCGTCATTATTATATAGTTTTAGAAGGCATTGTTCCTAAAGTATGGAAGTCAGCCTTCATAACCCCCATACACAAGAGTGGATGTCGTAGTGATATAAAAAATTATCGGCCTATATCAAAACTGGCTCTTCGCTAAGGTCTTAGAAAAAATTATGTACTCTCAAATTTATGATACACTTTCGATCTCGTTCAACCCCTAACAACACGAATTTTTCAGAAAACTATCCACTATGACGAATTTGCTGACATTCACTGAATACGGGGCCTCGGGTATGGAATCTGGGAGATAAGTGGATGCCATATTCACTGACTATAGCATAGTTATGCGGGCCTTGTGTGAGGGGGTTTTAAAAAAAGATTTATTGATGATGCACAGTCTGTAATATTTAGGATACACAATTTAGGTCACTTAGGCTATCGGAGCCTTTTGGCAGCCGTCCGTCGGGTATTGGTAATCGAACAAGACTGAATCCTATGACTTACTCATCCCTAGCCCGAGAATCGAGGGAGCTGACGCAGCACTCCGTATGCAGATTCACTCACATGCTCAGGGCGTAACAGTTCGACCGTATAGATCACGACATATTGTTGCATAAGCTTTTACTTTCGGGAATCCACAGAGATTTGTACAGATGGTTCACGTCTTAAATTGAGAATCGTTCTCAGGCAGTCGTACTCAATGGCTATGCTTTCTCATAGTGTATCGTGCCATCCGGTGTTCCCCAGAGCTCCTTGCTTGGGCCCTTATTTTTTGTATATCTACATAAACGACGTAATCACATGCATAAAACACTCAGAATTTCTCCTATACTCAGATGACATGAAGACATACAGAACAATCAATTCCGTGAGCGACTGCTATCTACTTCAAGAAAATCTAACTACCTTCCAATATTATTGTTAAATTAACAAGCTCGATCTCAATGTTGTTAAATGTCACAACATCTTTTTCACTCGGAAACCTAAACCAATAATTTATATGAAATTAAATTAAATTATTTATTTGCTCGAATATGATATTACAGGTGTCAGGTGTTTATAAATATAGTTCACAGCATATTCTATCCAATGGGACGTGCAAATTGTATAAAATATATCGGATTACATAACAATATTTAATGAGTTGACAATAGAAAGACTTACAATTAAGATATAAATCTATCCTCAAAGTATTCCTTAATGCTACAATATGTTTTAATTATTAAAAAGTCAAACAATTTTTTTTAAACTCTGGTGTAGTTCCCTAATATATTGGGGGAGATGGTTATATAGTTGAATTGCCATGCAGTATGCGTTTCTTTGGAACAGTTTAAGTTTCATTGTAGGTAATTTTAGTTTGTGTTTATGCCTGGACGTGTCATCAAAATGTGTGATGTGTATTATCAAACGCCATCAACTCCAAAGAGTTGATAAATAAGGTGCGTGACCTGCGTGTCATACAAGACTCCAAACTTATGTATGACATGCACATCCATTATATTGCTAAAAAAGCAAACAAATCTTTGGGGTTTGTATTAAGATCTAGTTCACAATTTAAGAGTGTAAAGATGATCAAAATACTGTATTGTTCTTTTGTGTGTAGTATTTTCGAGTATTGTTCTCAAGTATGGAACCCGCGGTACCAAGTTTATATTGATAGACTGGAATCTATTCGACGTAGGTTTACGAGATTCCTAGAGTATAAATGTAACTCCAGCGATCTACTGTACAAACAGAGATGTCAGAGACACCATACACTTCCTTTAATTCAGAGGCGGAAATTGCGTGTTTAGTTAAAATAGCTCAAAGCCAATTAGATTCACCCAATCTACTTTCCAAAATTAACTTATGTGTGCCAAACAGGTCTTTAAGGCAACCAATTTATCTGTCAATACCTATTTGTTCAACAAATTATAGACAAAATTCATATTTAATTAGATCTGCCAATAAATTTAATGCACTGGCTTACTCCCCGAACCTTGAATTATTCACAATCAAACCTAACAAGTTCAAAGATATCTTATCGCAATCGTAATGGTTCTAATGGATGGATTAACGGATTTTCTATTTTCATTTTTACTTTCTTTTTGTTCACTTTCAAAAAAGTTTTGTGACCAAATTAATCAAGTTTATTACATCTCTAAAGGAAGCTTTAGACATTAATATGTGAAAACGTTTAAATGGTGTTTAACTTTTCTTATAGTTGTTATCAAATCACTGTATGTTTTCCTTTCATCAATAAAATAAAATAGAATAAATTTAGTACCTCGATTGAGCAGTGATTTAAAATAGGCACCTCACAATCAGTCATTTTGCAAGTTTGGCCTCCTCACGTAGTTATTTAAACGTGGTGATGATAATTAGTTTATATAAGAGTGTTTTTTGCACTAGCAATCAAACCTAGTTATATAAGGCTTATATGAGGCAAATAAATGTTAAGGACGAAAGTAATGAGTCATCACGTGATGTCCTCATCAAGTTTATAAAATTAGTGTAGATTATCAGTGCATACCATATTTGGTAGAAACTAACCATACTAATTCTAAAATGGCTTATTTATAGTTTTGAAAAGGTTTTTATAAGGCTTTGCGTTTAATATATAAATGGCCTCGGTGATTCCCAATGCATACTTAAGTGGGTGTTACGCTCTTGAGCCCTTATAAATATTCATAAATATCATTATTTCTAGATATTTTTTATTATGCTATAGATTTATATAGAAACAAACCATAAAAAAATGTATTTACGAGAACTGTATCTATGTGTGGCAATACTTTGGTTTTGCCAAGGCTGTCTGATAGCGGTCGCTCTTAGCGATAAGACCACACGATGTATTCAGATTTATAACCTTATTTACTAGCGAATTTGTGCACAATACAATATTCCCTATCATAATATATGTATAATACCACATTTTATTTCTAAATTTTGTAATTTTAAGGAAGATTTATCTGTTATCTCGGACAAAAAACTATTTAAAAATACATATATATTTTATGTTATAGGGGGCAAAACGAGCAGACGGGTCACCTGATAGTAAGTGACTACCGTCGCCAATGGACACCTGCAACTCAATAGCCACAAGTACATTTACCGTAAATTGTCATATTGTTCTTGTAGAAGCCTATTTACGCCGACAAAGTTTGTTCCATTGTCGGATAAGATGTGTCGTGGAGCACCTTGCCGGGATGCCATTCATAGGTCAGAGACAAGCTCTAAATGGACAGCTTTAGTCACCATACAAATAGTAGATTTTATCTCCAAGCCCTTGCTTGATTTGACGTCGAAGTATCCTACATAGTCGACACCCATATCGAGGAGTCTGAGGCGAATTGATTCAAGCGCCACATTGGACGATATTGAGTTATATACATCGTTGCAATCAGCGATTTTCGCTTTGATATGATAAAATGACTTTTCAGATTTTTATGAAGTTCTTAGTCGCTCTATTACCACCGATCACCTAAGTCTGACGTTTGACAATGTCAGTCGTGCTCCCCCATGAAATGTAAGTTTATGTGCTTGTTGTACAAGTAAGGTAGTAAGGCGACTGTCATGTGGTATAATGATAAGATGCTTCATTTCATCATTGCCAATGGCTTTGTGAAGTCTTCCCCTAACTCGTAATACGCCTTGGTTATCCAGGATAGGGTGTAAAGTTGCAAGTATACTCTTTGATGATAGGTTTTCTGTAGTGGGTAGTTCTTGGGTAGTTCTGCAGTGAATTAATGTCTTCAGACAATGTTTGCAATTGGGTACTTTGAACAATCAGCATTTTCGCACGACCCAATTCTCGCAACGTAAGGTAAGGTTGTTGAACCCTTTTTAACCCCCGACGCAAGAACGACGGGGTGTTATAAGTTTGACGTGTCTGTGTGTGTGTGTGTGTGTCTGTCTGTGGCCGATGACCGATTTTGATTTAATTTTTTTTTTGTTTGAAAGATAAATTAGTCGGAAGTGTTCTTAGATATATTTCAAGAAAATTTGTTCAGCCGTTCGAAGATCATCAACTCTTTTGTAATCGTTGAAGGAATTTTCGAGTCAGGGGTGTTTTAAATTTTAAATTTATAGTTATCATGTATTTGTTCTTATTATTGTTTAAGTCCTTAATGCCACCTCGACCATTTCTGGTCTTTTGTAGCGCACTTTTTGCTTTACAGTTCACTGCTCAGACTTATGGCTTCGAGATACCTCCAGATCCTTTCAGCAGTGATTGTTTGTATTTCCTGTGATTGCATGATGTGTAACCCTAGGTTAATATTTCGGTGCCGCATTAGTGGGACACTAGAGCATAGAATATGCATTACAGTTTCTTTTGCCTCTTGACAGAATCTGCATATTGTGTTCCGCCCAACTTTAAGGTGAACATAATGTTTGTTCAGTTTGCAGTGTCCGGTGAGGACTCTTGTTACTAAACAGGTTTTGTATCTTTTGAGCTCTAAAAGTTCTTTGGATAGTTTATTATCATAGCCTTTTATAAAGGCTTTCGAGTGTCTTAGACTAGTCGTGGTCTTCCATCTCTTAATAGCCAATGATATATATTGGGCGTTTATGATTGAATATAATCGCTGTTTGCTGATGCCGCAGAATGGTTCTGGGCCATGCTATCAGTTGACTAGACCGGCTTTAGCGAGTTCATCGGCTTTTTCGTTGCCATCGATGCCTGAATGGCCTGGTACCCATCTTAATATAATTTCGTTTGATTACCCCAGTGTGTTCAGGTTTTCCTTGCAGTTTTGTATGAGCTAGTCTCAAAATTGTATCGTGCCAATAGCGCCGCTTGGCTGTCTGAGTTGATGTAGATGTGTTGATTTTTTACTCTTCTCTGAAGGTTGATCTTCACGCATCTATTTAATGCAAAGAGCTTAGCCTGAAAGACGGAGGCCTCTGCTTCCAGATTGGCGCTCCTCCTCTCCTCTCTCCGTAAATTCCACAACCTACATCAAGGCCTTTTTTAGACCAATCGGTTTGGTATGTCTACTGTATACCTTCTCACGAAGTCAATCTCTGTTTGCACGTCATCCGCTGGTATGTATAGAGCTTTAATTTCGAAAACCGACTCTTTTAGTGAGTTTAGTATTCGTGAATGCCACTTTGGTTTCGTTTGTGTACATATTCTGTATATGCTTTTGCTAGCTTCTATTTGCACATAGATGCTGAGCGGGGTCAGGCTTAGTAGTACGTTTAGAGCTTCCCTGGTCTCGAAGATAGCGCACCAGGGGCTATTAAACAAGCCGTACGTTGTAGGCTGTCTAATTATCATGTAAGTAGTTAATCGTAATATCCATGCCAATATTCGAACAATTTTATTGATAGAGCTGTATGTATTTGTTTAATAAATGATCTATGATGTTTGTCAAAACGAGTGATGTTGATTGAGTTTTGATGATAGTGTTTGTCTCCTTGACTGATGCCTTGACCTCCAAATTTGTCACAAACCCTATTTCATCTGTCTTTGTAAAAGACGGTAACCAGGATGATCCATCTCACCACAGACTGTCGAGCCTCGGCTAGCACAGTCTGAGGGATTTTCGGATGTCTTCACATAGCTTCAACCTGAGGAGGGAATGATGTCCCGTATAGTTCTCACTCAATTTGATACAAATGACTTCCAACGAGCTAGGTCTCCCTTTATCCAACCCAATACAGCAGTCAAGTCTGTCCAGGCGTCGATCTCGGTAGGATATTGGGCACTGTTGTACCTTACTCCTTAGTTTTCATAATAGTTCTGCGCCCATTCATTCCGATCTAGGTCGATACCTAGTGTCGAGTTCTCCATTGACGGTTTCATATGATGTAATCATATAGATTCGTTGATAAATTGTTTATATTCCAGCTCCGAAATGCTATTTTTTGTAAATCTTCTTTCTAATTGAAGCAACTGCGCTACAGCCATCGTTTTTGAAGATCCTAATTGCTGTTTATAATTTGGTTGGAATGGCAGACAATTCTAAAGTATTGCACTAAAAAGACCGAAACAAGATTGAGAATAGAAAACAAAATTACGCATTAGTGATTTGTTACATGGTAACTGATGATAATTATATTTTACTCAATACTCAATGCTCAATCATTTATTTGCATTACACAATGTGTACTTAGGTGGTAAGTTTAACATTAATGTGTTCATCATGGACCCTGTCGGGCACAGCAAAATACATTTAAAATATGTCAACAATTTGAATAAAAATGGATTAGAAATTGCATTAAAATTAGAATCAGAGTTAGAATTAGAATCAGAATTAGAATTTAAATACACATTTCCAGAATACAAATTCGTTTAACGTTTGTTTTCTATTCACGCCTCCCGTGCCGCGGCTGCAGCCGCCGAGCGCCAGATCCCCTCTATTGTTGGTGAATCATTTGGGTTAGATGGGGTTATACCAGTATGATGCGGCCATCTTCCCAACGTACGGTTGTTTTTCGAAAGTACTCAATACACTTTTGATCGTCTATTGAAGTTGAACTTTCCTCCGTAACGTCTTTAATCTCCCAAAACCTTTTAATATCGTTTAAATAGTTGACGACATAACATTGACGTATTGGCGACGGCGAGGTCTCAGTACTGCCATAGATTACCCAACCGAGCTCAGTTTGTTGTGCGACTGGCATCGTGGGTTATTTCCCTTTCGAAGGCCATCTAAAATAAGTTTTGGGTAAATGTTGGAGCCTAATATCATGTCTACTGACCTACTGATATTGAAGTTACTGTCTGCTAAATGTATACCTTGTAGGTGTGGCCAGTGCTGCTTCTTAAAGGTGGAGCTCTGAAAAATCTTGACCTAGTTTGTTCATGATGTATGCGTCAACGGTGAATATGAACTTCGGATTGTATAAGGACAAGCATGTTATAGTAATTATACCCTTGCAAGATAAAATCGAATTATTTCTGATACGAATTTTTAGGCTATTTGTGGATAACAAAATTGCACATTGTTACTTATTTTACTGACCGGGCGTAATGTACGGTCTTTAGCCTGTACAAACGGGTTCTTGAGAAAATGGTCTTGACGGACAGACAGACAGACGGACAACAAAGTGATCTTATAAGGATATCTTCCTTTTGACGAACGGAACCCTAAAAATACAATGTCGTTACCGCCATAGAATATGTGCCATATAGTGTCGTAAGTTCTTATGCTAATTTATTTAACATATATTGACGATTTGGGGGCAACTAGTTCAATAAAGAATCGTTATAGAATTATTTGATATATCATGGTGGTTTCGCCAGGAAGGATACTCCGCAGCGCAACCACTTTAAATACAAGTTTACGTCGAAACTAGAGATATAGACTTTTTTTAATAGCACTAGAATTTTATAAACATTCCATTGACTTTTTAAGTAACTTACCTATACTTATTAAAGCAAATGTGGTTCTGCCAGGAAGCATGGCATGAATTGGACCAGTCAATTCATCCACATCAGTAATTCATTAAACGCTAGTGCATATGTCTATCTATTCAGGTAAGACATACCTTTATATTTGATAGTTTTTAATTGGTCTGGTTAACTTCATCTAAAAGAGGAATAAACAGGGTTTTTTTTTCATAATGTAAAACGCATCCCACAGTTTTATAATGTCCTGACTAGCAATAATACTGAGCAATAATAACTTATCTCAATCCTATCTCATGAATGTGTGTACTTAATATAATGCAATATGTTCGCAGGTCGACATTTTTCATAATGACCTTAATGTCTTCAAAATTCTTTAATTAAAAAATGTAAGCAATAGTAATTTTTATATTTAAATTGTAATTTTTATATCAAAATGTAAATTTTATATAATTATTTTTTGTTTTTCATTGTTATTGGCTTTTATTGTTCGCGTGTGTTTTCGTTTTTGTTTTTTACTTACATGCACTTTCTGTAAGGAGAATAATGTGTTAAAGATATAAATGGAATACAGGAATGGAACGTGTTTGTGTTGGTTTGTAATCTGTTACTATACATGTGTAATAAATTAAAACGTGTGCATCCCGGGACGCCCGACAAAAGTGATATCTTAAAATAATCTAAGTTGAAGCCAGACTGACTGGCGGCGCAACGTGTTACGTAACGAAGCGGTTTACCCTCCCATAAGAAGTTATCACTCACACAAAAAAAAATAGTTTTTGGCTTTTTGTTTTCAACTTACAAATAGGTAGTCAATAAAATTTACTACCTGTAAAAGACACTGAAGAGAACAAACATAACCAGTAGAAAAGATAAAAAAGAACACCGAAGAGCAAATCGCCGTCATCATCTCACCTTCGGACATCCATTGCTCTATACTAGCGGACGTCCGAAGGTGAGAAAGTCTTTGGAAGAGGTCTATATATAGACATAGACCTCTTTTAAAGCGGTCTTCTGTAATGAATGATATGGGTTTTTAAACGTCTGCAAAGCTGACAACAGTATTAAATGAAATCAGATAGAAAGGTCTCACATAAATTATTTTCTTATGGACTCTATTAGCGCAGAAATTCCGCTAATGTCAAGTGTTTTATAATTATATAAGTTAAATAACAAAAACGTAAAAAAAATGGACGTCTATTCGTCCATCTTGAAAAAACCTAAAAAGGTCTTACCTATATAGGCACGTTTTTAAACTGACATTAATCTTCCAAGAAATGCTTAGGATACAGCGTGTAGGAAAAATCCATTTGTCTGAATTATGAACATACCTATATATCTTGCAGGATTAACGTCATTCAAAGTAAAGGATTTGTCACTTTAGTAGCCTGCACGTCGCTAGGAAACGTTAATGTATGGACATGTCATTATTTGAAATGAGTCGCTAATTTACCACAATACTAATTGAATATTTTAAGTTATTTGTGAATAAATGAATAGAAATATAAAATAGTAGCAGTTCCCGCGCGGCTTAATTATATATTTTGCGCGGAGCCCTAATTCTTTTTCCAAAATAAAAGTAGCCTAAGTTACTCCTTATAACACCAGCTATCTGCCAGTGAAAGTTGTTTGAAAACCCACCACCTGTTCCGGAGATTAGCCGGGACAAACAGACAGACAGACAACATTTTTAAAACTGATTTTTAGGCATAGGTATCGTGCAAATAACTGAGCTTAAAAAAACAATTATGACATTACAAACAGACATTTTATTTATTTTTATTGATATGTATTGATGTAACTCAACAGTTTATCTTCGATTCTGGAAAACATTCACTTAACCGACTTTAAAGAGTCTGACATAAAGTAGGTACTTATTAAAATACCTGTATAAAAAATCAAAATCGAAGATTAAGCTAACTGGGATTATTACTCATACTTTTTTATAGTCGATTATATATAGCAATTACCTGTTTATTAGTATATTCTTTAAGTTATTAATAATAAAATTAACTTATTAATATGTTCGTTAAGTTCTATTATAGATAATTATATTTAAATATCATGCTATGGCAGTTATAGCAGAATCTAGCATCATTATAATATAATTAATCCGAGGATATTAGCATAAAACGCACACGACGTAGTAAGAGTTAGGTAAGACCATTTTGTAAACATTTCTTCTTATCTTAAAACAAAGAAAGAAAAAAACTCTTAAATAATTTTGATATGTGTCAAGTTGACAATAAAAGCCAAGACGTCAATTATGCCACAATAAAACGAAATACCTATAACATTTAAATACAAGTGAAGTGCATGGGTTTAAAATACAAGATTGTGATAATAGATGGCGTTCTAATGAACTAAACGTATTATAAAAATATAAATTTAACGAGTCTGTACAATTTAGAATTTTGTGAAAAAAGTAAATCAAAATACTCAAAAATAATAATTAAACCCATTATTTTATAGTATATTAAATATTTTAATATTTAAAATACAATAAACGAAAAAAGGAGTAACATTTATTCTTACACAAAATTGCTAAAGTTAAGTGAGGTACAATGTCAAACTATATAGATGGCCATAAGATAAATTATTAAAATGTTTGAGAATTTTATATTATTCTATTATACTTGTTTAATTTTCCATAGAAATAAATAAGTAAGTATTAAAAAAAGGTAGTAAATGGCGTTCTTTGTTTATGATTGTCAGTACAAAATTGTTTTTACGAACATGGATAAATATACACTCAACTGCAATTTATTTCCTTATAAATAAATACCAACCTGCCCGGTTTCGCACGGGTAGCAGAGACATCTTCAACAATCATCATCAAATTTCAACCAATTTACACAAAACCTTAACAAATTATATACCTGAACCTTCCTCATGAATCGCACTATTTATGGGTGAAATTCACATTAAAATCCGTCCAGTAGTTTTTGAGTTTATCACAACAGACAGACGCGGCGGGGGACTTTGTTTTATAATATGTAGTAATTTAGTTAACTTAGATAATTTTATTTACACTGCATACATAAATTCTTGATGTAGTTTTAGATGTATCGTTAATTTATAATTACAAATTACGTTACGTAATTCTACCGGTTTCAAGGAATACGATAAAGCTTAGGTTCCAGGCAAATGTAGTTTAATAATTGGGATGAGTGTACTTTGGCAGACCATAAGACAGTGGCGGTGGTAGACAGAAATATTAAGGGATACAAGAAAGAACGAACGGTCAATGGGTGGCATACCGATACTAATCAGTGAATATTTTACGCTGATGCTTTCAGTTATACCCAGAGTAGCTAGGGCAGATGAAATTGGAGCAATTCTATAGTGCAATACATATAGTGCAAATTAAAGCTATCAACATGAATGCGCAACTATCAGGTTTCTCTAAGGCACTAGAATTTTCTACTGCCGTTAAACCTCATCCATGTTAAAACCCCAGTCTATAACAAATGTTACAGGCAGCAGAGTAATGCAGCTCAAATGCTGCGCAATTATAAAGTTACAGTTTGGGATGGAAGCACAATGGCGCATAAAGGTGGTTTCGAAACACTAAACAGAACTCTAAAAGATATAAGATCAAACGATGACATGATGGGTGGTATAACTGTCTTGTTGGCTGGAGGCTTCCGTCAGACTGCCCGTGGTGCCGAAGGGTACTCGCGCTGATGAAGTTAAGGCTTGCTTTAACTCCTGAACTTTTTGGCCTTAAAAAAACTACACGTCATGACAAAAAACTTGAAGAGGGACATTTGTGCTGAATGATTCTCCAATCTGCTTCTTTAAATTGCGAATCGAGGATACTCTGAAAGAGTAAATTAAGATTACAACCAGACAGAGATAGTCAATTAAGATTCCACTGCCTCTTCCTTCAGTTATTTCAACAGATGACTCCAGTAATACTACCGCTAAATCTTAATCTGCCAAAGCTGTGTAATGGTACCAGGTTGTGTGTGAAAACCTTACATAAAAACGTGGTAGAGACCACTATATTTACCGGCTGTACTGAAGGTGAGTCAGTGTATATATCATGGATACCACTTATTCCGTCAGAGTATCCATTCGAGTTTAAAATACTGCAGTTCGCGGTTAAGGTGTGTTTCGCAATGACAATAAATTAAGCGCTTTGTGCGACTGCTTCTCGTACTGTAGCACCTTTCGGGAAAACCTCTAATGTCGTGTATAAATAGATACTTTAATTGAGTATATCTATTTCCTACTTCATTCAGAAAAAAACTGCCCAGCGAAATTAATACGACTTTTGGATGTGGCGACAACATACACGGTTTATAAATATTGCTTTCTACTAAATTAAAATGAGCGTTTTTTTTCGCAATGAGCGCAATTCAGCGTACATAAAATATTAGGTATTTTTATAGGTAAGCAACTTAATATAAACACACCATAATTAGAGTTACCATGGCAAATTTCAGACTCTATCATTTACATTTATCGCAACCACAAACCATTATACATTATCGTCTAGCTTCCGCTTTTGCGGGCTAGATAAGATACAAAAAAAATCACATAATAAGTACATAAAATAACCTATTACAGTATTCTTTATGAATTGATTTTATACTTATATTTATATATTTTACATTACTTATATTTATACTTGCATCTTTCATTTAGGTTATCACAATATTGTTTTTTGGATATTTCAACGTAAACCCATCAACATCAGACCGATGAAGCCCACTATAACGGTTTTCAAAATGTGTAGTGAACTCACGTTGATACTAAAAAATTCGAATTTTGTAAGTTTGTGTGAGTTCTCCAAAACATCTAACAAAACTTTTTGATGAATTGATTTGATGACAAAGTTTTTGCCTTATTAATTTTTGTAATACTAGCAGTTTCAGCCGCGTAGGTCCCGATACCATGGGAATATCGAGATAAAGAGTAGCCTATGTGTTAATCCAGGTCTCCAGCTATTTACATACCAAGTTTCATAGGAATCGGTTCAGTAGTTTTTGCGTGAAAGAGTAACAAACAAACACAGAAACTTTCGCCTTTAAAATATTAGTGTGATTGGAACATTTAGTGAGTAGCTACATATTAACGTAGAGGAATACGGATTAGTCGTGCCAGTATAACTCATACATACATGGGCAACTATCTGTTGAAGTAGAACAATAACTTTGTAAATCGCCTCTTCTTTGAGTTTCCTCAAAGAAGACTCCTTTAAAATACATGACATATAAACTCACGCGGAAACGCAACAAAATAAACAAGCTATATTTTGCCAGCGGATTTGTTCGCGTTAATGTATATTTTGTCACCTTATCCCTCAGGAACAGAACTTTTCTGTATGAAATGTACCCTGTGACCTTTTCTATGCCTGTGAAAATGTAAATGCAAAATTTAATGATATTTGGTTGAGTAGTTAAGACGTACTGTGATTTTATATGTTTTTTGTTTGTTCGCCATACGAACAACAAACATATAAACTCACATTCGCAATAATATATAATACCAGCTGATCCCCGCGCGGCGTCGCGTCGCTCGCGTGTCCGTATTTATATATTTTGTGCGGATATCTACCTCTTTTTCCAAAATAAAAGTAACCTAAGTCATTGCTTATAGCACCAGTCAGTGTCAGTATGTCAATTATACGTCCCGTGGAAATCGGTCCACCCGTTCCGGAAATTAGCCATAACTGATTTTTTGGTAGGTACATGTACCGTGTAATAATTCGGATACATTTAGTAAAATGCTATTATTATGACATTCCAAACAGACACTTTAATTTTATTTATTTGTAGGTACTTATAGATTATTTAGTTAGGATAGCAACATAGAAAGCAGGAGGTAGATCAAATTACCTGGCTTAGAAAACACACCAAACATATAGAATACTAGCGGTTAAACAATATCTACTATTGGTATTACATGAGTATGGTGAATAACCAAACCTTTTAGTAACGATGACGTACTACTGAAGGTTCGAATACTTACCCCGCACCCGTGATAACTTAAAATCTGATGAGTCATGTGTTTGTTTGCCAACTTATAAAATTATTATAGTTTAAAAAACCACACACGCATTATAGACACTCGTCACCAAGTGTGATCTATTCGACTCGTTAAAATAAATCAAATGAGCCCAAACTCGAAGGGTTTACTACTAACCCTTGAAGAGTTCCACTATCCATCTCATCATTCCGTCATCAGATCAGCTGGATGGAAGCTAATTTGTGTATTGTCAGCGGTCTCACAAATATTTTTTTTTATTTAAAAAAGACAACTCCCGCATTAGGAAAGACACCTGTGTCGCGGGGGACTTTACAAATATACCAATAACGGCGACAAAGAACACCCAGACTCGGGTGGGAATCGAACCCACGACCTATGGCGTAGCAGTCAGGTTCACTAACCAGTAGAGCAAAAGGCCATTCATATATTTGATCGGTACGATAGTTAGAAGTTGGTTAAATTCCACTTCCAAAATTTGTTTACATAGTTAATTAGTCACTTACAGGTGAAGTTAAAAAAACGTGTTAAAATTTTATGTAAGGCATAGTTAGAAAAAAAAACATGTATTTTAAGATGAATAATAGAAAAAAACACTTAGTGTTTATTTACTAACTTTTAAACTTTCACGTTCACTTTCTATATAATTATTGTGTTTATTCATACTGTTAATTATATATATTATTATCTACTTTTATATACATTTTCTTTGTGTTGCCGTTAAATAATATAGTGTAGACTTTCTTGAGATAAAATAACCAGTAATTTATTTATTTATTGGTTTACCTACAATTGTTACAGTTATATACATGTTCATAATATAAATATCCATGCTCACATACTATCTTAGCGCACAATATACAACGGCAAACACAACATTCACAGATTTACAGATTTAAAAAATATATATATATGGTTCGATATCTGCTTAATTAAATGTACGTATTCAACTATTTTAATAACAACTATACAAACGAGAAGGAAAATGTTAATTAGTTAATTTGATTACACCCATTAAGAGAATTGCCAAAAATATCCATCTGATGGGCAAATAGGTTGTGAAGCCCACAAAGTCTGGGGATTGGAGAATTAAAATCTAAAACTGTTTTATGGGAAGGAGGATGTAGGATCCTGATAGGGTTTCGGGGATATCTATGGGGAACATTAATTTTTATTTTTTTCAAGTAATTGGGGATAGTCGATTGAGTCGAGTAATATAAGAATAAGAAAAACAAAAAGTTTTAAGTGATATATATAGTATACAGTATCAGTGCCTTTTTTTTCATAATGAGGTGAAAGATCCTCATGGATGTCCTCCGCCCTTTAGGGGACCGTAGGGTTCTGTCGAACTCTTACCGACTATAAACCACCCCGGTGTTCCACTGCTTGCCCATGATCGGGGGAGCGAGAATCGCCATTGCATTTATAGGCAACCCCCGGCAGGCATTGACCCGTCTCACCCAAGACTGGTCCCGTCACTACTATCAGTGCTTGCAAACCCCGTTTTAACCCATATAATACTAACACTTAGGAAAACTGATCACGTCTCGCAAACTTTCCTGCAGGCTTCTGAAAAAATTAAATAATTTTCCTTTAAAAAGTATAACGAATTCTTTTGATGCGGGTAATTACGCTAGAAACTTTTGATAGCTATTTACCCTTAAAGTAGAATAAAGACCGCCCTTTGTAACAAAAAAGTTTAAATAGAATCATTTAAAAATCTGATAAATGAGAACTTCTTTTTCGTCGATTACACGTAGTAAGTCGATTTAAAATAACTTACGTTAGAAGTTACTTTATTACTTAACTAGCAACAGCAACCCGCCCCGGATTCGCACGTTTATAAATTATATACCAAAACCTTCCTCATGAATCACTCTGTCTATTAGTGAAAACCGCATGAAAATCTCTTCAGTAGTCTTTCAGTTTATCGCGAACAGGCAGACAGACGCGGCGGGGGACTTTGTTTTATAATATGTAGTGATGTCTATATCATAAACTATTCAGCTATCGTCAAGGTAAATACGAATAATGGTGACTTTTGTAAGGGTTTTGGGTTTTCCAAAATCTGTGTTATATTCTGGAACTAAAAGATTTAAAAAATATTTTGACGTGATAACGTCTTATAAACCGATGAAAGCACGCACGAAAAATCATGACTCATTGTCACGTTCCGCCTGAGCCGAGCGTGCAAGCGAGAGCGCGGTAGGTACGATCGGCCTACTTATGACGTTATCACGTAAAATTATCGTCCCTAAACCGACTTTAGAGACAACCAATTTTTTTTCCTACTTAAAAAAGGGGACAACCTTTATAATATGCTTTAATTAGCTTCACTTATTATTACATTTATATATGTAAACAATTCTCGGTAGTAGTAGCACAGATAAGATAATAGTTACTTCGTTCGATTTTAACTTACTTCTTGTTGTTGTATCTATCTTTACAAATACATGGACTAAGGATGACTATTTATAATACCGTATTATTATTTGTCATCCAGAGTACATGTATTCACCATGACGATGGAGGTTGCTTTGGGTTTATTTGTTTTACCTGTTACGAATGACTTATAAACGAACTTTGATAATAAAACTACCAAACATCAAGATGTTTTGCCTTCCGACTAATTATTGTAATTTAACTATAAGATAAATAGCATACTATCTTCGTCTTCGTTTTAATACAGTACTTATAACAGAAAGGAACAAAACTGGTCAAACTTCCCATCATAGTACATTTCAAGTTTCGTTATTAATATCCAGCTATTTCGTGTTATTCTTTAATAGTTGGCATTTAAAAGTAATTACCTACCTTCGTAATATGAATAATGATTTTAAATCTAACTCATTATGTACACAGTAAATACTCATTTCTTAAGTACTGTCTACTAAAAGAATTCCAGAACAATAATATTGATGCAAGATCACCCAAAACGTCACATATTTAAATAATTAATGGAATTCATTAAACCTCCTTAGTGGGTAAATCCACAATAAATAAATGGTAATGCACTATGCCATGCGTCATAGTGTATCATAGACCGGTTCTGTTTGTCATCCCTGTCACGCTCGCATGAATACTGATTCGATGTCTCTTTCATTTCAAGTCGCGAACATTTTGTTAAATTATATATAAAATGCGTGCGAACTTTGCGTTCATAAGTTTATTTACTTTTGTTACGTGAACATCCAAATAGATAAATTACTATTCTTTAAAGAATTGTTGTAATTGTTTGTTGTTGTGTTGTTCTTCATTTGAATTGTAAGTAAAATATTATATATTCTATTCGATGAAATCATTGATCGTTTTAGTATATTTAGTAATAGATAAATTTGCTGTTGAAATGAACTTCATACGGAATTTTGTAAATAAAAATACATTTTTATTATAGTATAAAGTTTTAGTAAAACTGAGAACTTTTAATACACCTGTTTAATGTAAAAATTACATCGTTTAAAACGTAGGCAATTATCTACAAGTGTCTGTTTTAAACGATGTAATTTTTTCATTACATAGGTACATTAAAAGTTGTCAGTTTTACTAATACTTTACGATATAATAAAAATGTACTTTTATAAACACTTATTATTTTCATTGACTGAACTTAATTTGCTTTATTTCCTTAGTTGAATTCACTATAAGAAAGAAATTATCTTCATGTAGGTATAACAGTTTATTTTTAACCGACGAAAAAAAGGAGGTTCTCAATTCAACCGTATATATATATATATATATATATATATGTATTTTATGTATGTTCCGCCCTCTCTCCGTTATTTATGAACCGATTTTGATTATTCTTTTTTGTTAGATAGAATATTAATTAATCGTAATTTGGTAGTTTATGTAAATAAGTTCAATACTTAAGACTTAAAAGGTTTTTTTTTTGCTTTTTAGTTCTTTTCGTCGGTTTAATTTTTTGTTAAAAAGATTTTTCTAACATACGTATGTCTGTACAGAGGTACCTCCATAATATTAACAATATTTATCTAACTGAACTTGTTTTTATAGTTACATACATTACTTTGACATCGTAATCTTGGGCCGAATGTTAGGTCAGCTATCAATTCTGTGGTTCTATTGTAACTCATGATAACTAAAATATAAGACGTAGTATAATAATTTAGATTATTGATAAAATGTGGTATACAAATACGTATAAATATGGTTTGCATGTGACAATAATATTTATTTCACAAAACGTGAGAACGGTTCTGAACCTGAAATGTTCTTTAACTACAGTAAAACTAGTTAATTAATCGTAATAATTATTAAAAATATTTTTTTATTTAATTAATAAATATTAATTTAATTGTTTATTTGTAAAAATATGAGTGATTTCACAAAAGTAAAAAATACCAATCGTCTTTATAGGTGTGCCTATACCTTTTATTGTTTCATAGATACGTTATAGTTTATTATTAGATAGGAAAATAGTTCCTTTATTTACAAACAACCGTACAGTATATGCTCATAATAATTATTAAAACTAATAATCTAATCAGTATAGTACTTGGATGTTGTTCCTTTTCTCACGCATATAAACACGCGCATACACACACAAAACACGCAGAGTAAAACAAAGCGTCTTCTTGTAAAAAATTTGTGTTTTTATTGCAAATATTTCGTTTAAATAGAAGTTAAAACGGAGGTCATTACCGAACAGAAGTTATGATTACACAACTTCTGATGGACAATCACCTCCGTTCTTACGTTGTACCTCCTTGTAGCTGTAACAGGAAGGTAGACCAAAATAACGCCAGTGTTTCTCCAGACAGATTTCCAGAGTATATATATATAACAGATTCCAGCTAAAATCAGAGTTATCCGACTGGGAAACCAACTTTATGCCACTATGCTGGGATAAATAAAGTCCAATGCTATTAGTCCAAAATTGCTTAAAGAAGTACCTACTTTAAAGCTTTAGGATTTTTTTTACTGTCTTCTTATACTATACGAGTATAAATATAATATAATAGTCTGATATTTCTTTGTATAGCTTGTCTTTCATATGGTATTTAATCGATGAGGTGTGCGCTTCCTTCCCAGCTCTTGATATAAAAGTCCTAGTGGTTTATTACCCATGGTCTACCACATATCCTCTATATTTTTCTAAAGTAATATCTTCCTGAAGAATCTACTCTCTCAATTTCAGGTTAGCATTATGAAGGTCCTTATCGTATTATCAGTAGTCATCTTGGGCTGCATGGCTCAACGTTCACCTTATGCCGGGAAGCGACCGATCGGATACCCGGTTATGGAAACCAGTACTGCAGATGCATTAGGAAACAGGTAAATAACTATTGTATTGTTATTAAGGATCTAAGTGTCGAGATCGTAGTGACTGTTACGTCAGGGGTCGTGGGACTCGTGGGTTTGATTCCCGCTCGGCGAAATTATTTATATGCATGATTCTCTATTGCATTGGTCTGAGTGTTTCTATGTAAAATTCCTCGAAATATGTTGATCCCTATTCTATATAATCCTTAGTAAAAGCTATGCTTATTTGGGTCTAGATAGTACTGTATGATGGACCATACACAAAAAAAAGTTTTTTTTAATAACGAATTAAGTATCTACTGTTAGCAAGAAGATAGAAGAAAGTTCACACGACAGTTCGGAAATATGTTGTTATGAAAAATGCACACAAGAAGTTTTAGAGAAGAAGAAGTAAGCATAGAAGGAGAAATAGAAAACTATAGATACGTAAATAAAACTATTATACAGAGAAATTTAAATCTCATTCGAATGAATGCACTAAGCCACCGCCCAATCGGTCGCTGTGACGTCACACTTAATCGAATGCTACATCGGGCGTTACTATTAGTTACATACAATAAAATATGTTTGTCCGTTATTACAAATGAAAAATTAGTAAATTTTTCTAATTCAGTGAAATTTATCAAGATATAGGCGCCCATTACACGGTAGGTTCTGCTGTCAGTTTTGCCACAATCAAAACGGTGATGGACGAATAACCTATCGTCTAATGCAGTGATTGATGGTTGCATGATGAAATTTTGATGTCGATATTAGTTCATCAATCACCAACGAACATCCGTCAATCATGACTTTTAGTAATGATTGACGTTTGCATGAGCGTCTAATGGACGCCATAGATTATGCATGTTTAAATATAAAGAAATTATTACAAATATTTTATAAAACGTGTACAACAATGAAGTTGGTCAATATATAATAACTACGCCACAAGTACTTAAATGATTAAAAATGTCTTATGGAGTCAATTACATCGCCAAAACGATACATTAAGTCATTAACACTGATTGATCAATTCCCAAGCTTAGAGACCTGAGGTACCTATTTTCTTAGGCAATTAAATTATGTCACTTCATTTAGTAATGACAAACATAAAAAAAATAAGTTTAATGACTAATTTGACAGTAAAAGATATACCTTCACTAAAATATAACCCAATACCGCTAAAAATAATTTTATGACATGTCACTGAACGAGTTATTGGTAATCTTTTCCTGGATTTACAATGATTACTACGAATACTTGTCTTAAAGTGGACAAACAGGAAAATAATAGATACAAAAATGGGCGATCGAACTTGCTGTTCCTTCTATGTGGAGTTGTTACTGTAATATAAATGTGATCCAAGACACGAGGATCATCGATATGAATAAATTTATCGAAGAAAGGTTCTTTATTTAATAATTTGGTAGATAGACACGATTGACCCGTCAATCTCTTACCGCGTTTTTTCAAGCTTTGCGTTAATCGTTTACGTTGTTTAAAGGTTATAATTAACTGTTATTAAATATAACATGATAGTAAACGATCAGAAATTTGTCAAAGTAGATGCATTTTCTGTCTTTATTGACCCGAAGAATATATAACAATGATATGAAAAAGTTTATAAATTTTCATAGAATTTTAAAAAGTAGAAAGAACATACGAAGATACGTCATAGGTAGATATGTAAAAATATTTTAATGGGTAATATCCAGTTAATATTTCGCAAACGGATTCCTGAAACGTAAAATGGTATTCACATACACGCGATATTTTTAACCAACCTATCCAACAATCCTATGATAGAAGAAAAAAGAAAAATCATACGCACTTTACGTATACGAGGTACCCTAAAAGAAATCTTAAGAAACTTTCAAGTTATACCAGGCCAGTCAGAAAGATTTTTGATTAAAAATTAGATCCTTTACCACAAAAATACACAATTTACAACTTCAATCTTTACAAATTCACATCTGTTTGCGATCATTTCTATCCTATTAAGTGTAGAAATTATCGCGAACAGATTCGTGCGAAACGACCACTAAGCCGTTATTTCCTTCCTGTAAGTTTTTATTAAGCGATTTGTTTAACACCCAAAATACTTGTAATACAATCTAATTTACTATAATTTCTTCTATGATTATTTCAGGTTTGGTGATGGTGACGTTTCCACAACAACTGTAAAACTACCCATCGAAGCTCTAGGCGACGCAGAATTGGTCAGCAGACTAAGCCAGCTGCCACTAGACCAACAACCATTTTGGCTGATCAACTGGAAAGCTCTGGAAGCACTAAGGAACAACCCTCAGAGTTATGAACTCAAACCTAACACTTTTATTGACAACATGATGTTAAACAGATAAATAAATGTAATATGTATGTATTTATAAATGAATTTATTTTGCAAATTAAAACTAAAGACAATAAATGCAACTAAACATTCTAATTTATAATGCTACTAAAGACTATTTACATGCATGCGTCATAGAACTCCTCCGCATCATCGCCTACTGGTAGTGTTAACAGAAAGCTGATAGCATTTCCACGTTGAATGGCAATGCTAATTCTGTGTGCAAGAAAAGCCTCGCCTTCTGGTCACGAGAAGTGTGTAATAAACAGAACTAGCACTCGGACCCCATGACCCTAACGTCTCAACCTCAAACATAGAATTTAGTCAAAACATATTTTATCTCCTTATTTTTACGGTTTAAAACAATTAGCAATTCGAGAATGAATACGATTAATAGTTCTCTTAAAAAGCAAAATATGTAATACCATACATTTGCTTCTTAAAAACATGAGCTGTAATTATACATAATATATATTTATATAACATATTAATTATTCGACTTTACAAAACAATAAACAGGTTCCATGTCCGAAGAATCACATTTGATTCACATGACTCGTTTCGTACCAACACTGACAAGTTCATTTTGCTTATTTATTTCTGTTGGACGTAGCAAGATAAATGGCATTGTTAATATGAGGACGTAGGGAGTAGGTAATGTCATAGTCTATTGTCAAAAGAAAGTAAAAAGTAATGTGATTTATTTTTATTTCTTTCATAATTGACATGAGTGTGGCAAAAAAAATAGTAAATTAGTAGAAAAAAACAAAGGAAATTATTTTTAGACTTTATTTGTGAAAAATGCCTAGAAACTAAAAATTGAACACACAGGACACAGGAAAACACAGTACATACATGATTAAAAAAAAATCCAACTAAGGTTTTAGTGGGCTACGTTGTAACAATTCAAGCAGTAAGCCTTGCCGCATTCTAGACACTCCGTGTTTACTTATTTGGTTTTGAGGGGGTTCATTTCGTTTTATTATTCGCGTAGCAAGTGACACAAGCTTTTCGTATAAGTTTTCCATCTTTCAATCATTTATTTATTTATTTCTCTTTATTGTACACCTTTAAATAGTCAATAGTGCAAATACAAGTTACAAATGTTATCATCCAGTTCATTTATGATTCATGGGACTTATCAGTGCAATTATATGACCAACACGCTCGTGGATGATATACACGTCACGTTTTTTACGTCAAAAATGCGTTTAGGTGCTTCTACAAATATACATCTACCTCCAGAAAACAAATAGTAGCCAAATGAAGAAAAAAAGCTTTGGACATTATGAAATTCCTATGTTGTATGTGGACAGGGAACCTGTTAACCAAGCTCTTTGTAACAAAGAATTAAAGAAAGCCTGTGCTTTCCTTTATTTCTACTGGCTGAAATTAAACACTGTTGTTTCATTTAATTTAATAAAGCCTTTTAATTAATTCACTTCATTTATAAAGCCTGTGCTCTATGCTGCATAAGAGCATTCAGAGCTTAATCTTGCCACGCTGTGTATTGTAAATAGTGAACGATTAAATTATATCAGTGTATTCGATTCAATGCATTATTTGTTTGCATCTTATACTTGCTGTACAATAAGAACCTTAAAGTATTGTCATTCTATTTATTGATTTAAAATATATACTCATTTAAATTATAAGAAAATATGATCAAATACTTTCAAATACTAAATAATATAATGTAATGTTACCATTAGAAACTTAACTACTTTCAGCTCGAAGTTAATTTCTTTTATCAATGTATCCCAATCGAACGCCTAGTGATGCAAAGATTTTTGATTATCGCTATGCTTACTATTCTTGAATCTTAGTATTATTGAAATTACTGAGATTCTACCTATAAATGCATACAACAATTAAAGTTTAAAAGTAATAAAGCTACTCTTGCAAACTATCTCAATAAAATCAACTAAAATCGTCTCTCCATCCTTATATTATTCTTTACGTAAATATACTTTCCAACTATATAAGTCCAAGTAGATTACTGACCACTTCATCTACGGCTTTTAGGCATCACCAAACCGAGTTCATGGTACAGACAGCTTCCAAGAAACTAGGAATCATTTCGAAGGTCCGTCGGTACTTCAGCTCTGAACACCTGCTTAATCTCATACAGTCCAAGTTCGATATTGCATAGAGTATAGCACTTACCTTCCCAAGTTGAAGCTTTGGACTCGGACATAGGGCTGCCATCCATCCGGGTTTCCCCGGATTTGTCCTAGTTTAGAGGGCGTCCGGGGAGCGTCCGGGCTGGGTTTTCAAAAAGTGTCTGTGCCAAGGAACAATTATAATTGTTAAATGAATCGTTAACAAGCTAAAAAGTTCTGCGCTCCTGGCCGCTGATAAATGTTTGAATTTCGAATGTTATATTTTATTAAACATAATTGAGTTCAATCATTGATTAAAAAAAATTTCGCGAAAAATCGCGTTGTTTTTATCACAAGTTGAAGTTTGTCATTCGTAGCAAAAATGGAATTAACACGAAAAGATTTTAAGGCGAAGATTTTTTATGATTTTAAAAGTTCACTGACTCCGCAAGACTGCACTGCTCGTCTTCAAAATGCTTTTGGGAGGGAAGCACCTCATTTGAGGCCCGTAAGGCGTTGGTACGCAGAATTTGGTCGTGGCCGTGTTTCTCTCCATGACGAAATTCGTGTAGGTCGGCCCTCAATTGCGATCACTGAGGAAAATGTGGCTACTGTCAGGCAAATAATTGGAGAAAACCGGCGTATCACGTATGAGGAGATTCGAGGACATTTGGGGATTGGAATGAACCAAGTTCAAAAAATCTTACATCAACATTTAAATGTGGATCCTAAGACTTAAACTTTTAAATATATATTTCCTACAAATATATACATACCAAGCACATAACAGTCATCGACACATACGCGCATACACACACACACACACACACACACACACACACACACACACACACACACACACACACACACACACACACACACACACACACACACACACACACACACGCACACACACACGAGGCTAAAGTAGTCTTAAATCTTAAATCTTATCCTGGGTGCCAGAGTTCATCGTAAATACTATATGCCGTGTAAAAACAAAAAAAAAAACAAAAAAAAATGTGATGTGTATGACATTGTGACAGGAGATGAAACAAGGATATATTGCTACATGCCGGCTTACAAGAAAGCAACAGGCTTCTGTATGGGTTTTCAAAGGTGACAGTAAACCAACAAAATTTAGGCAAGTGAGAAACGTAGGCAAAAAAACACGTGCACATGCACTATCCCACTTAAAGAACAAAAGACAGTTAATGCTGAGTGGTACACCAACACCATTTTTTTGCCCAGTGTCTTTGGAAAAGTTAGTGTAAAACGACCAAGAATTCGCATCCTATTGCACAATGACAATGCTTCGGCGCACACCGCGAACAAGACAAAGTCATTGTATTTACGGGAATTAACGCGTAAAAGTTATTACACACCTCTGAATTGCCTGACGTTTCGACAAGGTTGCCGTATATAAATACATAAATAATATTATATCATGGAACACGAAAGTTTAAAAGTTAGTAAGACAAAGTCATTTTTGGCTTCTCAAAAGGTAGAGCTAGTGACTCATCTCGCACATAGTCCAGACCTCGCGATTTCTTTATTTTCTCAAAAATTAAAGATTTGATGAGAGGTATGACATTTACGGGGCCAGAAGAGGCCGTGATAGCTTTCAACCAGCACGTGAAAAACATGCCATAAGACCAATGGTGCTCATGTTTTCAAAAATGGTTTGACAAAATGAAAAAGTGTTTAAAATATAATGGAGAATACTTCGAAAAGCAGTAAATATATTATGTTACATGTAAATTGTTTTATTAATGAGTTTCCAAAAACTTTCAGTGTACCCCACGTGTACCATCTTTATCATCAGTTTCCACCAGATGAGATTATATTCCAATTACCAATAAAACATTCGCTAGCCGTTTAGTCTGCAGTAATAAGATGTCAACAATACAATATAATGTTATTAATTTGCAATTCAATTCACATTCCTTGACCCCTTACTGAGTAATACATAATATATTGTCATACCAACCTATGCATGCATCGAAGTTCCCTCTCTTGTGGGGTAGCTACATAAACCACATCTGGTATCTGCGTTCAAATCTTCTCTGGAATTCCAATTACAAAAGATATGTGTATAATTTTTATTTTATTTTAATGTTTTAAGAAAAACTTTGTTGAGAAACTTAAATATATTCTCACATGAAGTACTCCGTGTACATTGGCCTTTAATATTTTTCTGATATTCGTCGTCTGCAAGTGTCTTCCTCAATGTTATAGTTGTAGTTAGGGCTACTGATGAAGCGGTACGTCGGAATCGAACCGGCTAAAACCACACGGTGTCCCGTCAGAAGTGTGTCTATTGCAAGGGATTCGGGTATACCCAGGAAGGAAGTCCCCGGGAACCCCGTCTCAGGCTTGCTTCTTCTAGAGTAACGGGCAGCCTTATCCGGGCCAGCGCCATGGAGGCCGGAGATTATTCTGCGCTATTCAGTGCCTGGTGCCTCTCTATGTTGTAGTTGTCCCTGGAGTAGTTAATTGCATATCAGATCGAGCAGCGTCTTGCAGCACTGTCCTTCAGTATTGTGTCGATTGGTACAGGATTTATTATAACGCTTCAAAACTGGCGATCACTTACTTTTGTTCTTACATCTTCTGTTCCAGAGATTCTCCCTATCTGCGAGGCGTTTTGCAATTTGAGTACAAGTTCAGTTTACACATTCTAAAATGAATATAAGTCAAGGTTTTTGCTGAGAGAAAGAAGAAATAAAAACCAGGAAATAACATTGCGTATGAAACGAACACCGATATAACGTGTTACTAAAATAAACTAATGTAAATAAAATCTGTCAGACACCGAGTCAGGAGCAGAATATTGTAAAAATGATTTAAAGCAATTAAAATACACGTCATATATTTTCGTTTGATTAAAGAGGCCTCGCTTCCTCACTAATGACAAAATAATTAAGTCAAAGTCATTACGACCCTTCTTGTTTAGACGGTGTTATAATGGTTATAATTATCTCATAAATTATACATTTATTCGCGTAATGGTCATTCTAAATTTGTTCGCAGCAATATTTTTCCAAGTTACGAGCTTAAGTGTCTTAAATTGTTAAACTAAACAGAATTATTTTGAAGTAATTAATTGTTTAATTAATGTTGATACCATTTGTTACTAGCGGTGGTGAAAGTTTTGTGAAGCATCTAAGCATTCATTGATGTTTTGTGTTCGTAAACTTCGCTATGTTGGAGCCAGTGTTCAAAGCA
Source organism: Euplagia quadripunctaria (assembly GCA_963859945.1). Lineage (NCBI taxonomy): Eukaryota > Metazoa > Arthropoda > Insecta > Lepidoptera > Erebidae > Euplagia > Euplagia quadripunctaria. The sequence continues at coordinate 7,061,921 of OY982572.1, forward strand.
AGAACTGAAAGTTTGTAAACTAACGTTCTAAAGTTTCCGAGAAATTGATTGATTTTATATCAGTTGCGATATTGTCTAAGTCTCTTATTTGGTTTATTCATTTAGTAACTAGTCGATGTTAATAGTGTAACCAGCCATTCTTCTCACTCAAATAAAATTATCTAACGCTACATGAACGCGAACGGACGCTACAAATCGGACAAGTAGAACCAAAATAAATAGATGTAGTGGCAAGAAGTGGTATTGCATGGTATGGATGATCAAGCTTGCGTGTTGTGGTGTTGGTAACACAAATACTTTTAATAAAAAAAAAACGTTTTTCTACTCAAAACCTAAACCATTTGTATAGTAATTTTAAACATGTAGTAATTTCCAGGACTCTTAATATGATGGAACATTATGTTATATAGTCCCCATTTTTTAAATTCTAAATTAAGCAATATTACAAAAGAATAAAAAAAAACATGCTAAGAAAAACCGTCCTTGGAGTCCATGTCCGATTAGTTATAGAGAAAGAGAGAGAGGGAGAGAGAGAGAGAGTGAAAGAGAGAGAGTAGAGGGAATTACGGAGCATACACGTGAGCTGTATACAAACACGCACACTCACGAATGACTGAATACTAACGATACGGACCAATGCAATCTTAACAACCATACTACAAAAAAACCACGGCCATGTCACTTTTTACAAACAAAAGTTGACTATTAGACCTTGATAAACTATAGGCATCATGTTTGATAGTTACTATTATTACACCGAACCGTTTTTTTCTGAAGGCTAGTACGCTCACCAGTGCTCTTTTGGGAGATTGAGGATAAGTTTGGCAAATCACAACTATCACTCTCTTATTACTAGGGTTTATAGGTACTGGTGCACGCTTACCATCAGATAGATTATATTCATATTTGGCATCAAAGCAATATAAAAGAAAAGTATGTTTTGTCAGTTTTTAGACAGTCATTTAGTATCGTCTAGTAAAGGTTACTCGAATAAATATTTATGTATTAGTCAAAGACCAATAAATAAGACTGTCAATTTGCAAAATGAAATATGCTGTTATGTTGTTTTACCAATAATGAATTGTACAAATTGACTTTAATACTGATATTTGTCCTCAAAGAAATTGGATCCTATGAAAATATATGAACATCGCTAAAAGAGTTCTAGAGAATGTTATTATTACAATAATGTTATATTGTGTATCTAAGTGATATAAGAAATAAGAATATGTATCATATTTTTTCGTGGTATGTCTAACTAACACACCTTATTTTATCGTCATCGGTAATTACCTTAACAAATCCACAAACTTTACTACCATAATATGTAATCCGGAATACAATACAGTAATATGGTGCTGTGAAACTGATATCATGATGGATTTGAAAGACAGTAGAACTACTAAATGGCTGCTATTAAGCCCCTTCAATTTGGCCTGATTAGTTATGTTTCACCAATCGTTACTATTTGGAGCTTGAAAATGAATAGCAAAAAAATAGAAAAAACTCATTAATAGCTGCGTGGTTTGGCTCTTTTGTTTTTGACTTTTCATTGTCGTCGTGACGAGGGTCTGATTATGTATCGAGTAGTAGTAGGTATATTTGTCAATCCCTTGTTTTTTTTAGTTCACCACAGTTGCTAGTTCTATTTCTAGATCATCGCTGTTCTTTTTTTTAACAATGCATCAGAAATTAGTTAGAACCGTAGAGTATCACCCTGCTACTTAATAATCGCACTTGCATTCGTATGATATTTTAAAACCATCAATAAATAGAATAGACTATCCTTTATTGTACACCATACATAGAACATATCTGAAAACAATATTATACTATATTATAGATAATTACAATTATTAGAAATAGAGATCGCCTGGTTGAAGTTCGCCCAATTTTGACCATTTTTCATTTCTAGTATATCTTGAACTCTCATTACAAAGACTTATCAAGACAGGTCAATACTCACATAACTTTTAAATTTACAGCATATAATGCTTAAAAGTTGTACCTTGCTGCACTTCTTCTAAACATTAACTTTATGTATTCCTAATTTTACGTCAATGCATTTGTAAAATTTTCTTAAAAATGCGTACAAAGAATTCTCTTCGCGTATCAACGTATAGAGATAACCTTTCACAATCGTACTTTTGAACCGATAAAAAGTGGGCCTGGATGAAGACAGAAAGGCCTTTTTTAGCTTAAAAATAAATATTATTCCTATTCCTGAATTGAACTACTATTGTTATGGTAGCTAAAATTCAAGTGGGTGGACCAGCAGCCATCAACGTAATAAAACGGCGCGTGCGCGAGTTTCGACTGACATTTACATTCACTTTGTTTTGTATTAAGTTATATATATTGTTCCCATATTATTATTCACTTTAGCTCTTACGTATTTAATTATATTACATTATAATTATCCATCCATATATATAAAAATCAATGCCACTTTTCGTTGTAATTTTATAACTCAAGAATGGCCTCACCTATCCAAACAAAATGTTTAGGCTTTGTTCGGACTATTTAGTAGATGGTTTATGTGAAGCTTGCACAAAAAAGAAAACTTAACGAGGGACTTACGCGGGTGAAACCGCGGGGCGCAGCTAGTATTATATATATAATTATATTTAATATAATATGATCAAATTAGGGATGTTCTGAGGAAAAGGTAAGTCAGAAGTTCCCAAAACCGTCGTGCTTGTAGTTGTATAAAAGGTTTAATGACAGTACAAGAAGCTCGTGAGGTATGCAAGTGTTGGGCTGTTGTCTTTGAGAAAGAGAGAGGCGTGAGCTTAATTCATTAATTTTTAATATTAATGATTTCCAATTACTTTATTAGTAATTTCCAATTACTTTATAAATAATTTCTAACTGCTTATAATCTATCAGGTTACGTAGAGCGTATTTCTGTTTGAATTGAAATCCGCTGATCTGATTTCTGGCGAGGCAAAGGAGCTGAGGAAAGGCCGCGTGTTGTTTGCGTTATTTAAGCTCTTTTGTTTTTTTACATACATCAGTTTTTAGACATGTTTATTATTATTATCCCAACTACAGTGTTAAAATAGCTTACTCGTATCAATTTAAAAAAATCTCAATCTAGATAAGTTGCTTATACTATTTTGTTCTTGTACGTAGTCTCCTACCGGCCTTGAACCATAACTGCAAAATAAAACGTAAAAAATGTAATACTAAAACCTGCAGACAGAATAAAACCTAAGTGAAACTAAAATATTTATATACAACTTTATTGCAACCGCAATTAAGTTATATATAGTAATGTCTTGAACCTAAAAAGAAGAAGGAGGGTCTTAGTTCGTCGGGGTCTTTTTTTATGCATGTTACCCGATTACTCAAAGATGGCTGGAACGGTTTGCAATAAAAATGAAAAATAGTGGCATCTATATAGCAAATAGCATAGCTTATAGTACCTATATACTTCAAAGCATTTTTGGCTTTCACATCTTTTGTAGGTACATACTTTTGAGCGCGCCTATGGGACAAAATTGATTTTTTTTTTCCATGTAATGTACACCGTTTTTTGATGTGTGAATAATGGCAAGGCTGTTCGTTGGACTCGAACCGACTAAAACAGAGAAGCGGTGGTGCGTCTTCTGCGAAACAGCAGAGTACTCGTCCTCACCCGTTCACTTTTCGCTGCCTTTTTAGCCAACACCAGAGATGAAACAGACCCATGGTTAATGCTGCTGCACCCACGCTGAGTACTCCACTAGATGTACACCTGCTACTTTCAGTGCCTTTCCTTGAGTTTGGTTTATTGTCATCGCGAAAGGATCACTTTGTTATCCGTCTGTCTGTCTGTTTGCTGTCAAAACCCCTGTTTTCAGAACCCGTAGACGCATGAAGTTGAAATTAATACCAAATGCTTTATTCTGCGGTCCCTTGAAGATGTAAAAAATCAAGCTTCTAAGTCAACGCAATCAAAAGATACAGACATTAGGCCTTATATTTTAACAAATTTGAATATTTCGCGTAACGTAAATCATAACCTATAGGATACTTCCCATTGACTTTGAATCATGAAATTTCTAGCAAGCAAGGTCTGACAGTAGAGTATAGGTTTTTGTGATTACAAACTTACATTTGGTTCATAAAGTTGACTTTGTCGTATATCGATGTCTAAAAGAGTATTTTTAGAACCGCAAAGTTAAGTTTGTCTTTCGGAAAAGACGGGCACATCTTCGAGAATTGACTCCCGAGACGGACGTACTATCTACATACTTACAAGTTTGTCTGCTTACGGAACCCTCGGTGCGCGAGTCAGACTCGCACTTGTCAGGTTTTTTTAAACTGGATTAGCAAATTGGTAAGCAGAAAACACAGCGTAATATAAAATAACTGGTCTCCCATGCAAACTTTCATCCCATTTCATATTTTATATAAACTCGAAAAAACGAAATTTCCTATAACCGAGAACAACAAAGCCTACTGCAAATATTGTCATTATTACAGTTCTAATTTACGAATAGTTGATAGTTAAAATGAGAAATTGCACCCACCAGAGCCACCTGACACCCTGACATCGATTTTATGGAGTTTCTTTAGAAGAGGAAATTTAGATGTGCTGTGTGGAACGCCTTTTGTATATTTTCAAGGTAATCCAGGGCTTCAAGGTTTTGTTTGTTCTAGACACCGGTGTTGATTTTAAGTAGTTATTAATTATTGTGGACATGATTGAGACTAGTGAGTCAGTGGCTACATTCGCGTCTTCTGCTTGGAGAATATCACCAAAGTCTGTATGAGCTACTTCTCACTGAATGCTTTGTGTATCGATTTGTAATTTAAAGTGAGAGTGGCGTCTGTTGTTATTTTTAAGCGGAAGGCAGAGTAGTGTTGAAAGTAGATCAGTTATATGCGATTCTACAACGAGTGAAGTTAAAGCAAGTTTTGATTTAAATAAGACATGATCGATCGTAGCATTTCAATTTTGATATGGTGGTGAAGATGTGGGTGATATGACTGGTGGTTAGAATTTGGTAACTATTAGATATGTTGTCTTCATTTATGCCTTTATTATCACGTTGAGGTCTTCATGTGGTTGAATCTTATTGATCCTTTTTTATTTATTTGGTCAACCTACAATACTTACATCAAAACATTTAACAACTTATAGAATTATAACAATATTAACAAATGTGACAGTTATTTATAGGTTAACACCACATGCACTGATATTTTGATTATTTATTTATTTAAAAACTTTATGCACATTGTTTTGTACAAAGGCGGACTTAATGCCTAGGGCATTTTCTACCAGCCAACCTTGGGGTAATGTAGAACTGTTATAAGGTAGGTGCAAAGATACATTTGAAATTATTTATAATACAAACTAATATTTACTTTACTTATATGTACAGATTTCTAAATATCATTACAACATAATATACACACAGTTTCATATATACACAAATACAGAATTAATATATATACATACATATCGTATATTTAAATGTCATGCATATAAGTAAATACCTTACGAATACCACTATAAAGTCGTGTACTAGCGTTGTGGCTATTCCGCTAATCCATTGTGAAGGAGTTCTCGTACTTTCTTCTCAAACGTGAAACGGTTTGTGGATATCCTGATTTTCAGAGGGAGCGCATTACATAGAAGGACTAATTGTGAATAATGTTAAAATAAAGTGGGAAGGAAAGGTACATAGAAAGAAGAGTTGATGAAGTCAAAGCTGTGAAAGGGACATAAGAGAAGTAAATTATTGGTAGAACGAAGATTCCTGTCATGAGTAGAGCACAAGTATTGGAAGTGGGGAACTAAGTAAGAAGGTGGAGATGGGGCGTTTAAAAAGGAGAACAGAGAAGTTAGAGCCCGCAAATTGCTACGTTGGCGAATAAGAAGCCATTTTAATTGGGAACGTAAAGCAGACACATGGTCATACTTACGAAGATTGAAAATGAAACGAATGCAGTTATTGAGAAAGAGATCTAGCTTGTTGAGAAGGTCTGCATTCAGGTCGAAATAACACATATTACCAAAGTCAATTATAGGAACGATTAGGGACTGCATTAAGAAAGTTTTTGTTTTGGTGGGAAGGAAATTCTTCAGGCACTATAAAGTTCGGAGAATTCTAGTGACATTTATTATAAGGAATTACTGATAAGCCGAATCTTGTCGACCAGGTTCTTATGAATTCTAAATCCTTACTGATATATCTTCAACCCTGGCCTGTGTATAAAGGTGCAAGTCATCGGCATATAGGTGATACCTACCCTGAAGGTCGTGGGTTATCCGATTAATAAATAATGAAAATAATAAAGGAGATAATATACCGCCTTAAGGGACGTCGCACAGTAGGCTAAAAATGAACAAAAATCTTTAAGTTTCTTTAAGTTTTATTACATACATACAGTTTTATTTCGCATTTTGGATTGAATGTCTCTTAGAATAGTAGGTAGTGAGAGTATCCTACCAACACTCCGTCACTAGGGTTGGGGTCTCGGCACGTCTCGTGTCTCGAAGTCCCGGGACTTTTCGTAATTTTAGTTGTCTCGAGTCCCGGGACTTTCGGGTCAATAATCGAGACGAGACAAGATTGTCGAAATTGTTTTGTAATCATTTTTATTTTCAAATAATTTAAGTAGCCTAGCACCATCTGTTAGTTTAATGAATAATTACTTGACGAGTATTTGTAAATCAAATGGAACAAGCAATAAAAATATCCAAGAAAATGTACCCGAGATTCTAGAAAAAAAACAAGAGCATTAAAAAAAGGAGTTTCAGTTGTTTGAAGCAACCGGAAAACGTACAAAAAGTTTGAAGTTGTGTCACATTTAACTTTTATCTCTGTTAATAAAAATATCAGTCGGTCAAAGTTTTTATTAACACTCCATATTTATTTGAATGATATTTAGAGAGTTACGTTGCACTGGTCCTAATAATTTGTAAAATTTATTAGGTTCACATTTGAAAGAGTTGAAGCTATCAAGGAAGTCAAGTTCACTACTAACATCAATTATGAAGTCATTAAAAAAAAAGACAATTGTTTTTGAAAATTTTCAAATATTGTGGTTAATTGAAAATAAAAAGCATCAGTGGAATTTAGCAATCACTTCTATTTACTTCTTGTAAGGTGTCCTTTTGATACAAAAATTAACATGAATCATATGTCGGAAAGCGTCCCCATAAAGACTAGAGCAAAAACATAGACTATATAAGGTCTCACAGCTAGTGTTGACATAATTAAAATATTTACACTCATATTAATTCAGTGGCGTAAAACGCCATAAATTTATGATCGGGAGATGTTCATTCATGAGGGTTTGATGTGCTTCTATTTACCGGTTAATATAATGTTTGGCCGTTATTATATGCATATTATGTGCATAATTATGTAAATATAAATATATATTATGTATTTATCGTTTCTATGAGGATTATATTATCAATCAATTCAAGAGGTTAATGTCGTTTACTAGCATTATTGACCACAGTGTTATCAGTAATGACCTTAGCAACTGAATAGCTGATTTAAATAGTGAGTTCTATTCTATTCCTACAAGCGATAAATTTGTGTCTCCTATTTTTCTAAGTCTTCTGGCTCTTGATTTTTGTATCTATATATTTGCGTGTTTCTTTGTAGAACATACTAACTGACCCTTGCAACTTTATAAATTTTAACCATTTTAAACATTTTTCATTTAAGATCGCTCCTATTGGCCGTAGCGTAATGCTATATAGCCTATAGGCTATATAGCATTACGCTACGGCCTTCTTCCGCTACTAGCCTTCCTTGATAAATGGGCTATCCAACACTAAAAGAATTTTACAATTCGAACCAGTGGTTCCTGTGATTAGCGTGTTCAACCAAACAAACAAACTCTTCAGCTTAATAATATTAGCGTAGATTACTCGTTGAGTAGCCAACCTATGCATCCTTTCTTTCATTCAGTGTCGTAGCCGTTTTGCTGTACCAGACTGCCGAGAAAGCTGAGTTCTTTATCTAGGCATTTTCATAATGTATGATAGGTAAAATCCTTTTTTTATTTTATAAAAAATATATTTTAGGTAATAAAAAAGTGAAAAAGATAAAAGCTGTAATGTTCCCCAAATAAAAGATATCTTGAGGGAACACAATCTTGATTTATTTTATAATTATTACACTTCAGCTAGCGCCATGTAATGTTCCTCAAATAAAAGATATCTTGAGGGAGCACAATCTTGGTTTATTTTATAATTATTACACTTCAGCTAGTGCCATGTAATGTTCTTTAAATAAAAGATATCTTGAGGGAACACAATCTTGGTTTATTTTATAATTATTACACTTCAGCTAGTGCCATGTAATGTTCCTCAAATAAAAGATATCTTGAGGGGACACAATCTTGGTTTATTTTATAATTATTACACTTCAGCTAGTGCCATGTAATGTTCCTCAAATAAAAGATATCTTGAGGGAACACAATCTTGGTTTATTTTATAATTATTACACTTCAGCTAGTGCCATGTAATGTTCCTCAAATAAAAGATATCTTGAGGGAACACAATCTTGGTTTATTTTATAATTATTACACTTCAGCTAGTGCCATGTAATGTTCCTCAAATAAAAGATATCTCGAGGGAACACAATCTTGGTTTATTTTAAAATTATTACACTTCAGCTAGTGCCATGTAATGTTCCTCAAATAAAAGATATCTTGAGGGGACACAATCTTGGTTTATTTTATAATTATTACACTTCAGCTAGTGCCATGTAATGTTCCTCAAATAAAAGATATCTTGAGGGAACACAATCTTGGTTTATTTTATAATTATTACACTTCAGCTAGTGCCATGTAATGTTCCTCAAATAAAATATATCTTGAGGGGACACAATCTTGGTTTATTTTATAATTATTACACTTCAGCTAGAGCCATGTAATGTTCCTCAAATAAAAGATATCTTGAGGAAACACAATCTTGGTTTATTTTATAATTATTACACTTCAGCTAGTGCCATGTAATGTTCCTCAAATAAAAGATATCTTGAGGGAACACAATCTTGGTTTATTTTATAATTATTACACTTCAGCTAGTGCCATGTAATGTTCCTCAAATAAAATATATCTTGAGGGGACACAATCTTGGTTTATTTTATAATTATTACACTTCAGCTAGTGCCATGTAATGTTCCTCAAATAAAAGATATCTTGAGGGAACACAATCTTGGTTTATTTTATAATTATTACACTTCAGCTAGTGCCATGTAATGTTCCTCAAATAAAAGATATCTTGAGGGAACACAATCTTGGTTTATTTTATAATTATTACACTTCAGCTAGAGCCATGTAATGTTCCTCAAATAAAAGATACCTTGAGGGGACACAATCTTAGTTTATTTTATAATTATTACACTTCAGCTAGTGCCATGTAATGTTCCTCAAATAAAAAATATCTTGAGGGGACACAATCTTGGTTTATTTTATAATTATTACACTGCAGCTAGTTTTTACGATACCTCTTTCAACACCATCCTTCGTAAGAGCGAGAGATATTTTCCAAAGAGATGACATTACTTTTTTTACAATACCAAATAGGTTTCATTACAAAAGCAATTTAATTATTTGGTAGGAAATTAAGTAAACTAACTTTATAATTAAGTAAGAAAAACCTGAGGTGAATAATTATGTAGGTAACGCTAATTTTATACCTGCTTAAATACTTAAATAAGAAAAAAACATACGTTAAAAGAATTACTAAAACAATACCCAATAGAAAATTACTACAAAATCATATTATGTAGATACTTAAATAAGTAAGTAATAGGTACTTACTTATCTAAGTACCTACATAATTTGTTTTTGTATTAATTTTCTATTTTCAGTTCAACGATAAATACCTATTTACTTAACTACAAAATGCCTTTCAAGAAATTATTGCCTCCCGTCCAGCTGATTTGTTCAAGAAGGGCATTAATAAACTGCCACTGCGTTGGCAAAGATGCTTAAATTGCGTGGGTGATTACTTTGATTAATAGAAATATAAAATATAGATTAAAAAAACGGTTGATTTTTTTATATAAAACGGCAATTTCATAGGTCCTGCCTATTATTTATATTTTTATATAAAACTATTCTGTTTTCAGGTACTCTGCATTTATTGTGTTCCAACTAGATACTAAGTTTGTGCAGGGTTATTGGAGAGGGGCAATCTTCGGCAACTCGAACTCCGGTGGGGTTTCCTGTTCATAACCTCTGGTAATCGCTTGTTTCGATTAAGTTGACGAAGAAGCCGACACGTCTGATGGTAAGCTATTACCGGTGCAAACATATACAACGCCCACGATATCAACGGTGCGTTAAACCTGACCACCCCTCTCCCCTCGATGAAGCTCTAGTTAATCAGTCAACACTTATTTCTTAAGTAGATATTCGCTACTAAAATAATTCCAATACAATTATATTGATGCAAGATCACCTAAAAAGTTACATATTCCCATTGTTAATGGTATGAATGAAACCTCTATAGTGGATAAATAAAAAAATCAGGTATGCACTATGTTATGCGTCATAGTGTTAAGGTATGTCTACACCAGTGCGCTGTCAATGTTCATCTTGCGTCTTCATCTGACGCATGTCTGAGCAACCATGCAATAAAAATAATTTAAAAAATAATTAATTGGACGAAGACTTGGCTGCGGGTTCGAACCTTACGTTACCCTAAAAAAAAAGGGTATCCCGGGTCCCCTGCCATAGACTCACTTGTGACGGAACACCGTGTGGTTTTAGCCGGTTCGAGTCCGACATACCACTTCACCCTCGGTGAGGTGATGACCCGTGGGGGTTTTCAAACGATAAAAAAAGGGCACTACCGACGTGAACCCACTTCTAACACAAGCATTTTGTTTAGCTGGAGGGGTTAACGAGAATACTAGTAATGTGTGGCCCACGTATTCTTTAAAAAAAACAGTCAGTCGTAGGACTGCACGTCAGAAGTGAAAACATAACTTCATAATGTATTTGCATATACATACACACACACACACATCTGTATCCATATAATTAGGTTAACAATAAAAAGTAGGTAATAACATATCTAAATGTATACATAGGGTACACTGGAAGTTCTGCGCTCCTGGCCGCTAATAAATGTTTGAATTTCGAATGTTATATTTTTTTAAATATAAGACACTCGGCTCCTTCTTACGAATTTTCGATCAGGTCACGTGTCCTGACGCGAGTTTAACATTTTTTACCCATCCAAAAAAGTGCACAACGTCGCTGAAGAAGTTTTCACTTCAAAAAATAGTGGAAGATAAAATATTGACATTGGAATTTATATATCATTTTTGAATATCAAGTATTGTGGGATTATAGGCACAAAGATTTAAAAGCCAAAAATATAACTATAATGAAATGAAAACAGTTAAAAACAAGATAAAGAGCTTAAGATCATACTTCTTAAAGGATTAAAAAGTGGTGGCCGAAGGGAGTGGTTCCAGAACAGAAAATAATTACGAATCTTCGTGGTGCTGAAGCGCACAGGTGTAGACAATGATTAGCTGTATGCGACTTATGACAATCAACATTGCACACACTTGACGCAAGACGAATTGAAAGGTTAGTACGCAAGATGAACATAAAAGCTCACTGGTGTAGATATACCTTACCCTAGACCGGTTCTGATTTTGTCATCACTCTCGCCCTCGGTTAAATCCTGATTTAGTGTCTCTTTCTTTTCAAGTTGTAGGCATTTTGTTTAATTATATGTAAAATGTGTGCGAACTTTGCATTCACAAGTTTATTTACGTTTGTGGTGTAAACATCTAAAAAGATTGATTTTTTGTAAGTAAATATCTCCATTTGGAAATTAAGTTGTAAGTAGAAATATTACATACCTATTATAATTTATTGATAGTTTTAATATACTTAGGTATAGATAATTATATGTTTGAAAATAACATATAATAAATAAAGACTACAATTCATGAAATATAGACAGATTACTACCTACCTTTTAAACGAATGAATTTCGATATTATAAAAATTACGTTCAGTTTTATAATGATACAGGAAAATTTATTTTGTATACAGTTATTATTAATTTAATTTAATAAACTTAGTCAAATTTATGGGAAGAAATATATATTCTTCAGGTGTTACTCGTTCCATTTCACGGATACATTATTTTGAGACATAGGACATTACAGATAGTGCCATCTAAATTCAAGACGTAATATTAAGACTATGGACTAAACTGTGTTCTTATGTATGTTTTTAGAGCCACATCATATGTGTATAATTTACTTTGATATCGTAATCTCGCCGAATGTTAGGTCAGTTTCCAATTCTGTGGTTTTATTGTAACCGACAGACTTTTGTGATAGCTATGTACACCACGACTGGCTTGTTGGTCTAGTGGTTAGTGACCCTGACTGCTAAACCAGAGGTCGTGGGTTCGATTCCCACCCAGGACAAATAATTGTGTGATGAGCATAATAATTTGTACTGTGTCTGGGTGTAATTTATCTATAATATATATGTATTTAGAAATATATAAGTGTGTTTATCAGCACTCTGGTTACCATAGTACAGGCTCTGCCTAGTTTGGGATCAGACGGCCGTGTGTGAGATGTGTGGAGTTATTATTATTATTATGTATGTGAATGCAATTACGCGGCACATGAAATAATGAAGGTGTTCCCTTGTTTCGCAGACAGAAATTTCATAGAATTTCATTTCGCATATAATATTCATTAATTTTTATGTTTGCATTAATGCATGTATGCATTAATATTTATGTTTCATATAATATTCGGTCCTTGTATTTTTATTTCTAATATTATTGTTTTAACGAGTATTTACTTGAATGAAACATATTTCACAGAAACACAATTCACAGAATTTTATAATCACTTTTTTTTATTTAACAAAGTTATCAAACAGTAGAATTATTTTTAACGAACATTGATTGTTCAGTGTATTTTTCCACGGTATTATATTTTAACGAAATTGTAAAAATTTACGTTATGCTATTCATAATTTTATACATGAATATCTTGTATTTAAAACGAATCACCATCAAAAACGAGCTGTGACCAGAAAAGTAGTTTAGGTTGGGGTTTCTACGTGCAAAAAAAAATTTTAGAATGTCTTAATAAAAGCTGTTCCCGGATCCCTCCTATTTAAGGCGCAATACGGCACACCGCGTGATTTTAGTCAGTTTGATTCCGACACACCGCCCCACCGAAAACCCCGGTGGGGTGACGGCCCGAGGGGGTTTCCACACGCACAAAAAACAAAAAAAAAGGTTAGAATTGCGAACCCGTCAGAAACGACTTCCTTCCAGAAAAGTAGGTTAGGTTTGCTATTCTATGATATGAATCGAAACATAAAATTTTATTTGGAACAAAAATTCATGATTAAAATTTTTTAAAGTAAGTATTCTGCGTATTGATTATTCTATGAAATGATAATATGAGAAAAACTTTTATGTGAAACGAAATTCTATAAAACAACGTACAACCAATAATGAAAGATGCTATATACAATATATATATATATATATATATATATATATATATATATATTTTACGTGATGCGACTGCCATCAGACCTCCACAATCCAAGTACTAGGCGAGGCACGGAGGGGTCTCAATGAGTTAAGAATGGTCATCTTAGGATGACCATTCTTAACCATTGATCCACTGATCTGGCTAGTGTTACTTAATCTTGCAATGTTCTAACCTACTCGGTTACCACTAAGCCATGAGCCCCCCTAATTATTGTTCAATTATGGGAATACAAATACGTATAAACATGGTTCAGCAGAGGTATGGGTGCGGGTTTGATTTTGAAACTAAAGTAAAATTATTTCCTCGCTGCAGACTTGGTCATAAATCATCGAAGCGGGATAACAATATTGCGCGGTCACTCCCACTTATGGCTCTCTTGTGTTAGTGGCGGGGTGACAATTAATATATATACAAATAGTTGATAAATGCTATCGATAAATATGATGCTATTAGAATTTAGTTGTAACGGTGAAATAAAGAAAGGAAAGAAAAGAAAATCATATTTGTTAAATAAGTTATAACAATATTAAGCAATTTAAAATTTAAATTACTGAACTTCACGGATGGCGCAATGGTTTAAGTGGTCACCTCGTCACTACTCCGGGCCTAGTATTGTAGGTTCAAATCCCACACGGGACAATTATAAAATAAAAATCTTCGGAATATTCATCGTCACCGTCCTCTTTAACTTCTCTTTTATCGAAATCGAGATTGAACGTTTATGACCGTGTGATTTATGACCGAGTCTGCAATAAATAATTGTATAAAGTAAATAATTATACTATGGGAGGTTCTGTTTGAATGTAACATTAACATTGATTTCACAAAACGTGACAAGGTTTTTAAACCTATTGCGAGTCACAATAAATTGGGTTAGTCAGAGAGTTTCTTCGACTACAGTGAAACCAGCTACTTAATCTTAATAATGATTAAAAACAATTACCTCATGTATTCATGTAAGTCATCTATTTTCTTTCGGGATCCTACTTGCTTCCCGAGTTTTGATATAAAATTACAGACTAAAATAAATCCTCCGTTTAAATTTACACATTTAAAAAATACAGCGACTGTAAATTATGTCCCAAAACAACTGCTGTATTTTTTTTTTTATGTAATTTCCCCAAAAAACTAACTTTATCAATTTCAGGACTGCCTTATTATGAAGGTCATTTTCGTAGTATCAGTAGTCGTCATGGGCTGCATGGCTCAACGCTCATCGTATGCGGGGTCGCGACCGATCGGATACCCCATCATAGAAACAAGTACTACAAATACGTTAATAAACAGGTATCTATTTCCATTTATTAGTACCAGCCTTACAATCGAAATAAGGAATGAGATGCTTCACTATATCCGACACTAGAATTCAATATATATCCGATTGCTGAACACGGAATTGTCAGTAATTACCATTTACTAATTAATTTATAATATGGGACTAAAATATCCTAATGTTTTTAAATTATGTCGATATGTTTTTATTGGATTATTTTGATGACATAATATTAGTAACAGACACATTATTTATTGGCCGGTTGATGTCTCTCCTAGTGGCTTCTCCAATCACAGGACGGACATAAAGGTACGCGACCCCGACCTCTTCGAGCAGCTGTTATCTCAGTTCCGTTTCCTCATCCGAGACTTGCGGTATCCCTTACCCTGCCTCCCTCACTCCATCCGCTTTCCTTACCCATATTTAGCTTCTTCCTTTGTCCCGTCTGAAAACGATTGCATTCCCAAGGAGATTAAGCGTCAGGCAGATGGTCGGCCGGAAAGCAGCCAAAAGGTTTTTCAATGTTACACATTGTGCCGACTCCAAGTAAAATTGGAAAAAGGCAACCAGATGATGATGAATTTTAGTAACATACAAATTTAAAAAAAGTTTTAAAAACTTACTACTAATTTGATATTTATTGAGATATCAACCCACTAAAATAAAAACCCCAATCCATTATAATTTATTAATAGTTTTGTATCATATTATAGAACGGGTTATAAATAATCTCATAATGGATGTATAATGATTTATAAGTACCTATCTGTATCTTAAAGCAGATAAACAGGAAAAACAGATAGAAAAATACCTGGAGTTGTAACTATAGGTATTACAAATGTGATTAAAGAACGAGAAGCTTTGATTCGATTTTTTTTTTTATTTGAGGAAGGTTATTTATTTATTTATCTCATAACTTAAAAGTAGACACACGGACATTTTGTAACGATAAACTTGTCAAGTTTACATCAAACCATTCCCAACATTTACATTGTAAGGTTGTTGAACTCGACGGTAAATTTTGATTTGTTTCTTTATACAAGCTTTTTTTTTAGTTTCACTTGTCCCGTTGTCTGTCTGTAATCAAATCTTGCAAGTTAAATTTTGACACACTTCCCAGTTTCCTATTGAGCTGAAATTTTGCACGCATATGTATATCGCGTAACAATGTAATATTATGATAACATGGAGCTGATCTGATTATGGAGCTGGAAGGTGGCCATAGAAACTCTGTAATGAAACGACGAATCGAATTTGGACTCGTTTGATTCGTCTTGACGAGTACTTTATCTTTAGATGGTATCCAGGGTCTGATGATGGAGCTGGAAGATGGCCATAATAAAACGACATAATCCGAATTTGGGCTCGTTTGATTCGTCATGACGAGTACTTTGGTTCTAAATAGTAACCAGGGTTTGATGTTGAAGCTGGAAGGTGGCCATAGGATCTCCGTAATAAAACTACGTAACCGCATCTAGATTACTAAAAAGCTAAAAATAAAAATAAAGAAAAAAATTAAAAAAGCTTTCATTACTTATTAATAAAAATTCGATCATTTTCCGAAAATGCGTTTATTTTGGGAAATGATTAGGGTTCCGAGCAAAAAAATATAAACGCGTACACGCGAGCGAAGTCGCAGAAAAGCAGCCTAAGTTACTCCTCATAACAATGGCTATCTGAGTAGCTGCTGGGTGCTACAGTGAAAGTCCCGTGGAAGTCGGTCCACCCATTCCGGATATTAGCCGTAACAAACAGACAGACATTCATTTTTCTGTCTAAGTACCGTGTAAACATCCAGATGCATTTAGTAAAAAGCTGTGATAATGACATTATCACATTACAAATAGACACTTCAATTTTATTCATTTGTATAGATAATTTAAAATAGATAACTCGATCTGATTCGTACCAAAATTGTGCTGATATTTAATTTATTATTGTTGCAAATAGAACAGAATGTTTCATTTATATTATAATAACTAGCTGTGCCCGCGACTTCGTTCGCGACTATGTCGCTTATAATAGGCGTAGCACCTTTTCCTGAAAGGGCGGAATCCTCTAGGCAGGATTTTTAGAATTTATATTCGGGGAAACAACCTGAAGGGTACAAAACAGCATTGTATTGATTGTTTACACGCGTTTAAGGACATAAGTGGGAAAAGCACCCATTTTTTACCATGTGGAATTTCACCTCACCGGGCTACTGGTGAGGCCGTATATCAGATTTAAACTGACGAAAACCACATGGTGTGTGGTCAGTGGACCGTCGAAATTGCAACGTTATGCCTTCAATGGTCCACCCAGCTCCAGCCCGTGGCTGGCATTCGGGGGTCCGTCTACTAAATGAGCGATATCCAGATACAACCTTCCTGAAGGTCTTCCTACCGGATCCACTCCGCCACCTCCGTGCGCCAGAAGTTCTCCTCGTAGTACATCGCGGTCGCAATAAAACAACTGGGGCTACCTAACGCCTCGATTCATCCGACTAATTAGGAGACTCGCTGTAGTTAGTAAGTCAGTGCCGCTTCCTGGAAACTATGAGCCCCTAGGGCCATGTCATCGGTGTACCTAACAGATTACTCCCAGCCAATACTAAGTTCCAACCCGGCAACAAATAAATGTTTAGCTCTGAACCTTGTTTATAATCACGGGGTAACATAAGATTTCACACTAATGTAACCGAACGGAAAATGAATGGTCTGGTGATGTAAAAGAACTTCATCGGCTATCAATCAATTCAATTCAATATTTCAGATTAGATGTAATTTTATTGGAGATACTGTATCGTGTAAGATCTTCTTGTTTCTCCTATTCTATTCTAAGATTGAAAATTTGCCATAACGGAACGAATTTATTATTTTGTAACCGTATACAAATAATTTCATAATCGCATACAGAAAACACAGGTATGCTAATTTAAGGAAATAAATACCCAAAGATTATTATTTTCTAATTTTATCACCGCTATTAACAACACTTTGTACGTTATGTGCACTTTTAGAAAGTATTAAATTTAATAGGTACTTTTTTTATATTTTTAGTGTACCGAAAGAAACGCAATCTCTACAGATTTATTATTACTTTACATAATTATGTATTTGTAGATTGATATAAAAAAAATAAATCGCCGTTTAACGTTACAAGTACTGTGTTTAGTTTTATTACTATTTAGTTAGTATTACTCAGGGCCAACAGATGTCATTGATTGTTGTTTACATTTTGCTTGAAAACTTTGAATTTTTTTCTATGAATAAAAAGAACCATTTGTGATTAATTAAATAATAAATGTTACACCGAATTACACACGATACTTGTGCATAATACGTTTCCGCGATTCATCATCATCATCATTTCAGCCATAGGACGTCCACTGTTGGACATAGGCCTCCCTTAATGACTTCCAAGAATACCGGTTGGAAGCGGCCTGCATCCACCGACGTCCTGCGATCTTTACTTGTTCGTCTGTCCACCGCGATAATGGGCGTCCTACGCTGCGCTTTCCGGTCCCTGGGCTCCATTCAAGAACTTTTCGGGCCCATAGACAATCCGTACTACGTGCTTTGTGCCCCGCCTATTGCCACTTCAATTTACTGACCCGTTAGGCTAAGTCCTTAACTTTCGTTCGCCTGCGTATCTCCTCATTTCTGATTCGATCGCGCAGAGAAACACCAAGCATAGCCCTTTCCATAGCTCGTTGAACGACTCTGAGCTTGCTTATCAAGCCCATAGTGTGAGACCACGTTTCGGATCCATATGTCTGCAAACAGACAAACTCCACGGTCTATAGATTTATTATACATATAGATATAGAAGAAAGATGTATTACCTGACAATCTACAAAGTACCTCCTTTTCAACAACAAAAATAATTATTGCAATCGGACTAAGCGTTAATGAATTACAACAAAGTACACATTTTGACTTTAAAGGAAACCGTCCTGAATTCCGGGATGAAAAGTATCCTATGCGTAGTATGAACTCAAATCATGCCAAGTTTCATTTGAATCCATTCAGTAGTTTCAGCATGATGTGCGGCCATGATAAAGAAAGAAAAACAGAAATTAAATAAAAATATAGTTTTGGCTTCAGTATCGTTCATAGAGTGAAAAAAAAATAACGAAATAACTTCAATGTAAAGAATTAGACCTGTTACAGTTTTATTATAAGTATAGATTCTTTCATTTTAAATATTTATGTTTATAGTTTCTGGCAACAGCTTGGTCACGCCTGGGTGAGCTGGGTGTAGACCGATTTCGGATCGAACTTTAAAGTATTATCCTTTAACATTTTGCCAAACTCTAGCCCTGTACAAAATTTCATGTTACTAGATGATTTAGAAGTGGAGAAGTCGATTTCTCGTGATCTGTCAGACACCCCAAAAATGTATGATTGTATAATTATTAAGTTGCACCTACTTCTTATTTTCTCAGCATCACCCAAAGATTGACTGGTAGAGAATAGCTTAAGAATTAGATCCGCCTATGTACCAGATGTGTATAACGTTTCAATCACTACATATTATAAAAAAAGTCCCCCACCGCGTCTGTCTGTCTGTCTGTTCGCGATAAACTGAAAAACTACTGAACGGATTTCCATGCAGTTTTCACTAATAGACATAGTGATTCATGAGAAAGGTTTAGGTGTATAATTTGTACCCGTGCAAAGTCGGGGCGGGTTGCTAGTAAATAATTAAATTTTCTTCTTATTATAATGATTAATTTACGCAACACCTAAAATACCTGTAAAACCTTATTCACTATAATTTATTCTACTATTATTTCAGGTTAAGTGATGATAACGTCACCACAACAACTGCAAAGATACCCATCGAAGCTCTAGGCCAGGCAGAATTGGTGAGCAGGCTGAGCAAGCTGCCTATAGATCAACAACCATTTTGGCTAATCAACTGGAGAGTTCTGGAAGCACTAAGAAACAATCCTCAGTCTTATCAGCAGAAGCCCAATACCTTTGTTGACAACATAATGTTAAACAGATAAATAAATGTCATATGTATGAAGATTGTAGTCAAAACATGTTTTATTATAAACTTGAAAGTAGAATTACAATTTATCACACTTTTGAGGTGTCTGACGAGGGTTTGCCAACATACAAAGTATCTGGCAATGAATGACGTAACTTCTAATATCATACCGATATAAAAGTAAATGATAAATAATGTAAAAGAATACACATAATGTTATGACGAAAGTAGGTCTCAATTTTATACACCTTTGGGGCCTCAGAGCTGCTAAAGCCACTATGAGCCAACGTTTATACTCGGCCATCGTTCCTACCTCGGTCGGGTACATACACAGAAAAACTTTCAACTTTTATAAAATGACGCAGGTGTGGCGATCGCGAGCTCTTGGACCGCGAAGTTAAGCGTATGCGCTGAACTTGCAGATAGGTATTGTAACGGGATATTTTAATAAACTTGCCTGGCTGGAATTTATTTTTAAAGGGAGTTTCCACACTTCCCCTTCACCTACAGAATTGGTACCAAAATAATACACAAATAAATTAAACCAATCTATATATCTAATAGTTCTTAATACTAATCTTCAAGTACTCCTTTAGGGATATACTTTATTTTTCGTCATCGCAACATTTCCTTTCACAATAAAATTATTCTATAACTCAGACATTTGCCTGTATTAACATAAATTTAAAATCCAATCTATCAATCACTTGTCACTGCAACTAGACGATGAACAGGCAATGGTTCACCGAGGTTAACTTCTAGCCCAGAAAAGACTATTTTAAAGTGCCTCCGCAATACACGAACACTGTGGAACACCTCTGGATAGATTTCACTAGATAAATAAATACTAATACCTCGAGGCCATCCCTCGATGACACAGGGGTTCAATGCACGCCGTCTGACTCTACGGGCCGGGCGTCTTGCTGACTCGGAAAATGCCACGAAACTCCGGCGGCCCAGCAAGCCGGTCTATTAGCTCACCAGTCCCTCATTCATCCGCTAAACCCCCTTGCAAACAGGATTAACGCAGCCGTTACGTTCAAACCATATTTGACATAAAATTCAGATAGGGATTTATATAACATCTAATGTGGTTTGCGATTTTTTACTGTCTGTCTAAGTTTATAACAAACGTATTCAATTTGCTATCGATAATTACACCAAGATAAAAAATGTTAACAATCAAGTCAACATTTTTGTTGGTAGGTAGGTACGTTAGTGTCAACGGCACCTGCAAGCAGCGGGGTAATTGTCACGCTATTGACGTTTTGTTATGGGCAATTATACTGTTATAGAGGGAATGTTTAAGATAAGGCGATTTGATATGTAATTTAAAGTACTAAACCGTGTGGCATGCCTGGCCTTTAAATATTTTCTTACATTCCGATTACATGATTAGGCACGTGTCTGTATATATTTCTTTTCGTTTTCAACTGTGAAGGATAACCTGGTAGTGGAACTTAAATACATTCTTACACGTAGTACCCATTCAGTATAAAACACCATGCTTGGATAAATTTGTCGCGTTATATCGCTTGTAACCTTGTCCTAGTACCCGTTGTAAACCATTATGTCTTCGTTGTATGTTTTTTGTAACTACTGAACATTTTCCGTTGGCCACTCATATTTTTTTGAAAGTCTCCGTTCGCAAGTATCTTAACAGATGCTACGTTCTGCTTATAATCGTACTCATCGCATTATTGGAAGCTTAAGTTTGGTGTAAGCCTTATAAATCTTAAAAGTCGACGCCTATTCTAAACCCTGCTGCACTTTTTTTATTATAATCTCGAATTGTAGCCCAGCTCTAAGATAGTTGAAGTACAAACCAGAAAAAAAATGTTGTAAAACTACACTGATACTGACAAAGGTTGTTGACTAGGATGACTCACGAATTTCAGTTTATTCGGGGACATAGACATCTTTTCTAATAGCCTGACTAAATTAAAAAAAAATGATCGAAATCATAAATTAACCACTATGTAATTGTTGATGTACATATCTACCGTCTAAATACATATATACAACTACTACTCATTCACTAGTTTTTGCACGACTAATTGTTTCAATTATATTTTTTTTTTCTTCATCTGCAAAGGCCATTTGTGGCCACTGTTTGTAATTAATTATTTTTGTAATTTCCATGTTGTGGTCTCCTATAATTGAGGAAGCACAAGACATAAAATTTTATTCACTGTTAAACTAGCATGTAAGGTGTCTTTCTTGTTGGAGATCTGTACAAAATAAAATAAAAAAAAAATTGAATTAGTACCTACAAAATATCCTAATGTTTTTAAATTATGTCGATTTGTTTTCAGTGAATTATTTTGATGACATAATATTAGTAACATATATGGCCGGTTGATGACTCTCCTTTTTTTTGTGTGGACACCCCCACGGGTCGTCACCTCACCGAGGCACGGTAAGGTGGTATGTCGGACTCGAATAGACTAAAAACACACAGTGTTCTGTGACTGGTCTTCTTGCCGGGGCCTCAGGTGTACCCTAGAAAGGAAATCCCTGTGAACAGACTTGGCCGCCTATTGAGCAAGGCGACCCCCCCATGATGTACCTATCCAATTTAATTTAAAGAGGCGCGCGCGGAACACGTCGTGCCACCATCTTAGGCGTGCTTCGTCGCCCTGCGACAGCGATGCGATAGCGATAGCGCGATCTGCGATAGAGATGGCCTGAGGGCGACGGACGGGGCTATCGCCCTGTCCGTCGCCCTCAGGCAATCGCTTATGGAGGCCGGAGATCGTTTTGCGCTCTCCGGCGCCTGGTGCGTCTTCTGCGGGACGGAACAGTACTAGTTCTCTCCCGTTCCCTTTCCGCCGCTTCTTTGGCATGCATCACTACCTCACAGAACGAGGCGGTGGACTCCTACGCACTCTCACCCTGGACCGTACACATGATCATGGTCTCCAGTGAGAGGATACCCACACCGATAGCCACCACGAGGTCAGCACGCTGCTGCACCCACGCAGTGCACTCCACATAAGTGTGGAGTGCGGATTCCTCGCGGCAGCCCCCGCAGTGGTGGCACACAGACGTCGGCTCCCGGCCTATGCGACACCGGTAATTCCCGAACCAGCCGTGTCCGATGAGCACCTGTGTCGTCCGATAGGAGAGAGCGCCATGTCGCCTCTCCAGCCAATCCTCCGTAACGGGCCTTACCTTGCTTTACCTTACCACAATTGTGGCGTGCCCTGGTTGATGTCTCTCCAAGTGACTTCTCCAATCACAGGACGAACATAAAGGTACGCGACCCCGGCCTCTTCGAGCTACTGCAATCTCAGTCCCGCTTCCCTACCCGAGACTTGCGGTATCCCTTACCCTACCTCCCTCGCTCCATTCATTATTCTTACCCATATTTAGCTTCTTCTTTTGTCCCGTCTGAAAACGATTACATTCCCAAGGCGGTTAGGTGTCAGGCAGGCGGCCAGCCGGAAATCAGTCAAAAGTCTTTCCAATGTTACACATTGCGCCGACTCCAAATAAAAGTGGAAAAAGGGTAACCAGATGATGATGAATTTTAGTAACAGACTAACATAAAAAGTTTTAAAAACTAATTCCTAATGTGATATTTATTGAGATACCTACTCACCTCACTAAAATAAAAACCCCAATCCATTATAATTTATTAATAGTTTTGTATCATATTATAGACCGGGTTATAAATAATCTCATAATGGATCTATAATGATTTATGAGTACCTATCTGTATCTTAAAGCAGATAAACAGGAAAAACAGATAGAAAAATACCTGGAGTTATAACTGTAGATTACCTACTAGGGATGCCTACCCACCTCACTAAAATAAAAACCCCAACCCATGATAATTTATTAGTAGTTTTGTATCATATTATAGAACGGGTTATAAATAATCTCGTAATGGATCTATAATGGTTTATGAGTACCTATCTGGATCTTAAAGCAGATAAACAGGAAAAACAGATAGAAAAACACCTGGAGTTGTAACTGTAGGTTACCCACTAGGGATGCCTACCTCACCTCACTAAAATAAAAAGCCCAACCCATTATAATTTATTAATAGTTTTGTATCATATTATAGAACGGGTTATAAATAATCTCATAATGGATCTATAATGATTTATAAGTATCTGTATCTTAAAGCAGATAAACAGGAAAAACAGATTGAAAAATGCCTGGAGTTTTTAACTATAGGTATTACAAATGTGATTAAAGAACAAGAAACTTTATTTAAGTTATTTATTTTTTATCTCATAACTTAAAAGTAGACACACAGACCTTTTGCAACGAAAAACTTGTCAAGTTTACATCAAACAATTCCCAACATTTACATTGTAAGGTGGTTGAACTCGACGGTAAATTCTGATTTGTTTCCTCATTTTTGAGTGCCAAAAAACTTACATTCACATTTATGTTTTGACCTGATTTCATATATTTTTGTTCGTCTGTATTATACACTGGCTAAATTTATATTTTTTTGCGCGGAAGCCTAATCATTTTCCGAAAATGCTTTTATTTTGGGGATATGAATAGGGGTTCGCGCAAAAAAATATTAATGTGTACACGCTAGCGGAGCCGCAGAAAAGCAGCCTAAGTTACTCCTCATAACACCAGCTATCTGCGTAGTTGCTCTGCGTGCTATAGTGAAAGTCCCCTGGAAGTCGGTCCACCCATACCGGAGATTACCCGGAACAAACAGACAAATTCATTTTTCTGTCTAAGTACCGTGTAAACATCCAGATGCATTTAGTAAAAAGCTGTGATTATGACTATTACAAACAGACATTACAATTTTATTTATTTGTATGGATAATTTAAAATACATAACTCGATCTGATTTGTACCAAAACTTTGCTGATATTTTATTAATTATTGTTGCAAATAGAACGGAATGTTTCATTTATATTATAATAACTAGCTGTGCCCGCGACTTCGTTCGCGTTTATGTCGGCAAACAACAATATGTCGCTTAAAATAGTTGTAGCTCTTTCTTCTGACAAGGGGGAATCCTCCAGGCAGGATTTTTCATAATGTATATTCGGTGAAACAACCTGGATGGATGGTTTACACGCGAAATAACGACATAAGTGGGAAAAGCACCCATTTTTTCCATGTGGAATTTCACCTCACCGGGCTACTGGTAAGGTGAGGAGGCCGTATATCAGATTTAAAAAGACGAAAACCACACGATGTGCCTTACAGTATCTGTAAGGAGTGGACCGTCGAAACTGCAACGTTGGGAGATGCGCTGTAGTTAGTAAGGCAGTGCCGCTTCCTGGAAAATTTTATAGGTACTTTTTGTAAAATCGCATTTTGTTTTTGTAAAACTGCATTTTTACAAGAAATACAACTATGCAGTTGAACTTAAAATGCAAAACTGTATCTGTATACAAAATTTCATCAAAATCTTTGGAGCCGTTTCCTAGATTCTGATTTTATAATTATACATATATACAAGAATTGCTCGTTGAAAGGTAGATGTTTATATAATGCATGCATTTATATTATGTCCCGAGTCTGAGTGTTCCTTGTGTCTGTTGTTTAAATGTTTATGATGAAAATGTGACAAGAATGTTCCTAATATGTGTTCCATGCTAATAATAAATATTAAAAAAATGACCATTGAACGTTACAAGTACTGTATTTAGTTTTATTACTATTTAGTTAGTATTACTTGAGACCAACAGATGTCGTTGATTGTTGTTTAAATTTTTCTTGAAAACATTGAATTCTTTTTTTTCTATGGATAGAAA
Source organism: Euplagia quadripunctaria (assembly GCA_963859945.1). NCBI lineage: Eukaryota > Metazoa > Arthropoda > Insecta > Lepidoptera > Erebidae > Euplagia > Euplagia quadripunctaria. The sequence goes on from OY982572.1 coordinate 7,087,444, forward strand.
GAACCATTTGTGATCAAATAAATAACAAAAGTTACACCGAATTACACACAATACTTGTGCAACGTATTAACGTTTCCGCGATTATTTTGTACATTTTACGTGAAGCCACCAAACAGACAATTATTATTATTATTATTGAAGTGCCTAATGCTACCTCGACCATTTCTGGTCTTTTGCTTGCTTTAAAGTTCACTGCTCAGACTTAGGCTTCGAGAAACCTCTAGATCCTATCAGCAGTGATTGTTTGTATTTCCTGCAAACAGGCAAACTCTACGTCTGTAGATTTTTATACATGTAGATATAGAAGAAAGAAGATTATGTGACAATCTACAAAGTACCTCCGTTCCAACAAAAAAAATATTATTGCAATTGGACTGAATTACAACGAAGTACAAATTTTGACTTTCAAGGAAACCGTACTGAATTTCGGGAAAAAAAGTATCCTATGCGTAGTATGGACTCAAATCATGCCATTTCATTTGAATCCGTTCAATAGTTTCAGCATGATTTGTGGCCATGATACATACAGACTGACAAAAATTAAAAAAATATAGTTTTGGCTTCAGTATCGATCATAGAGTGCCCCCAAAAAAAAATTTCGCAATATGACGAAAGTAGGTCTAAATTTTTTGCACCTTTGGGGCCTCAGAGCTGCCAAATCCACTATGATCCAAAGTTTACACTCGGCCATCGTTCCTACCTCGGTTGGGTACATAAACTATTGACTTACACACACTTTCAACTTTTATAAAATTACGAAGGTGTGGCGATCGCGGGCGCTTGGACCATATGCTTTACTTGCAGATAGGTATTGTAACGGGATATTTTACTTAACTTGCCTGGCTAGAATTTTTTATGGCTTAAACGGAGTTTCCACACCTCCCCCTTCACCTACACAATTGGTATCAAAAAAATACACAAATAAATTAAACTGTTTGTTAAACAATAAAACTTTATTGTTTTACTCTCTCATTTACACTATCGGCTTCGGCTCATTATTGTAATGAAAGTACTTATCTTTTGCAATAATTAAATAGTTCTTAAGGCTAATCTTCAAGTACTCCTTTAGGGATTTACATTATTTTTCGCTATCACAATATTTCCTTTCAAAATAAAATTATTCTATTACTCAGACATTTGCCGTTTAACGTAAATTAAAAGTACAATCTATCCATCAGTTAAAACTGCAACTAGACGATGAACAGGCAATGGTTCACCGAGGTTAACTTCTAGCCCAGAAAGTGCCTGCGCACTGCACGAACACAGTGGTACACCTCTGGATAGGCGGTGATGTCCTCACTATAGATTTAGGCGTAAATACCTCGAGGCCATCCCTCGATGACACAGGGGTTCAATGCACGCCGTCTGACTCCACGGGCCAGGCGTCTTGCTCGTGAAAACTCCATGAGACTTCAGGCAGCCCAGCGAGCAGGTCTAGCAGCTCGCCAGTCCCTCATACATCGGATGCACCCCTTTTGCAGGCAGGATTAACCATTAAGATTCAGATAGGAAGTTATATACTTTCAACTAAATCTTATATGGTATGCGAATTTTTACTGTCTGTCTAAGGTTATCACAAACGTTTTCAATTTGCTATCGATAATTACACCAAGATACCGTTGATTGTCAACATTTATGTTGGTAGGTAGGTACTTCCGTGTCAAAGCACATGTAAGCAGTGGGGCAATTGGTACGCTATTGTAGTATGGATATGAACACTTATACTGTTATATGGGTAATGTTTAAGATAAGGCGATTAGATATGATATGATTTGACTGGCCTGTTGGTCTAGTGGTTAGTGACCCTGACCGCTATGCTTATAGGTCGTGGGTTCGATTCCCACTTGAGTCTGGGTGTTCTTTGTGTCCGTTGTTTCTGTGTTTGTAAAGTCCCCCGCGATACAGGAGTAATTCCTAATGCGGGAGTTGTCTTTTAAAAAAAAAAAAAAAAAAAGAAAAAAAAGAAAAAAAAAAAAAATATTATAGTTGTGTCTTGTCTGGATATTTTATAATTTATCTTAACTGCGAATTTGCAGTTGTGCAGGCATCACACCATCGAAGCAATGGCCCGGAGATCCAATTTTTAATCAGTTTTTTACAGTCTGAAGTAACGAATGCACGTCCGAAGTCAATAAACGAAACCAGAACATGTTTTCTTTTAGCCTTCATTTTATCAGTGAATTTTGATAAGCGTTCTGTGGTACTTTTCCCTGGCTGACAACCGTACTGGTTCTGAGTTATGATTTTATGTATTTTGTAATAGTGATGCATTTCCCGACTAATGTATTTTTCGACGATTTTGTCCACGGAAGACAGTGACGTTTTACGTCAATGATTAGAATAATTGGTTTTGGATCGTTTTTGTGTACTGGCCTAACGTATCTTATTTTTAGTTCGTCAGGATACAGTCCACTAGAGTTAACAAGACCACTGAAACCTACCTACCATTTTTATACGTGTAATTTTTTTATATTGTCTATGCCTGGAGATTTATTCGGATTTAAATTTAATTATTAGAAAATAGTAATAAATATTATTACTATGTTTTAAAAATTGTAAAAGCTTTTATGACAAATATATAGTCATGAATAAAATTTGTTTAACTACTAACTATTATAACTATTTTAAATATCGCTAACCTTATGATAATCTAATTATGTATTCATATTACTGAGATTCGATCTTTTAATGCGTAAACTCCTATAACCTGTTTCTAGAAACTCCCCTCAAGTCCACACCTGCTGATGTTACTCTACACGATAATACTGGTTGACCTACATCAATGTCAGTGCAATGTTGTTAAAATTTATGCAATTTAATTCACATTCCTTGATCCACTACTGAGTAATACATAACATATTGTCTTACCGACCGATACTTTACTAAGCGCATGCACTTATTTTCTAGCTCCCCTGCTGATGGCGCAGGGATGTGGATGAATCCGTAATTTGAAGTTACTAAACCGTGTGTGGCATACCTGGCCTTTAAATATTCTCTGGCATTCCGATTACATGATTAGGTGCATGTCTGTATATATTTGTTTCCGTTTTCAACTGTAAAGGATAACCGTGTAGTGGAACTTAAATACATTCTTACATGTAGTATTCAGTGTAAAGCACCACGCTTGGATGATTTTTTAGCGTTATATCGCTTGTAGCTCGTCGTCCTAGCACCCGTTGTATACCGTTATGTCTCGTCGTTGTATGTTTTTTCTAGGGTTATAAGCATTTAAGCACTTATTTTTTTTTTTTTCTCTTCACAAATGGAACAATATATACCCAATACAATAGGCATTTACAATACATTTGTGAGAGACTGGTGCCCGTGATAGGTCACCAGGCCCCCCGAGCTTTTATAGTAAACCTAATATAATATTAGTTACGCAATACATAATATGAAGAGCAGGTAGCTTATTATAACAAAAAATGAATTAATAAATATGTTTTTTTTGTAACTACTTAACATTTTCCGTTGGCCACTCATATTTTATGAAACTCGCCGTCCGCAAGGATCTTAACAGATGCTACGTTCTGCTTATAATCGTACTCATCGCATTACTGGAAGCTTAAGTTTGGTGTAAGCCTTACAAATCTTAAAACTCGACGCCTATTCCAAAGTCTGCTGCACTTTTTTTATTATTATTTAGATTTGTAGCCCAGCTTCAAGATTTTTTTTACTATTTAAAATAACAAAGTTGAAGTACAAACCAGGATTTTTTTGTGTGCAAGACACGACAAAGATTAACATATTACTAAAAGAATCTATGTCATAAAAACCGGTCGGACCTCGAATTAGCACCATAAACATGATGCAAATGAGTTAAACGAATGAAAATAAACACCATAGACTTTCGTCTGATTAAATAGGCCTTGTGTTCACACTAATGATAATATAATTAGGTCAAAGTAATTTTGACCCTTCTTGTTTAGATGGTGATAATGATTTCATAAATTATACCTTTGTTCACGTAATGGTCGTTTCAAATTTGTTCGCAGCAATATTTCACGAAGTTAAGAGTTTAAGTATCCTATTTTGTTAAACTAAACAAATTGATTTTGAAGTAATGTAAGTAAGTAATTAATTGTTTAATTCCTTTTAATACCAGTTTAGTAACAACTGGCAGTGATGCAAGTTTTGTTAAGCTTCTAAGCATTCATTGATGTTTGAACGAGAACTGTAAGTTTGGAAACTGACATTCAAAAGTTTTCGAGAAGTTTATTTTTTATTTTTATGGTATACGGGGCAAACGAGCAGACGGGTCACCTGATGGTAAATGACTATCACCATGGTATGTCCTATGGGCACCTGCAACTCAAGAGTCACAAGTGCGTTTGCCTGCCATTAAGGTGGGAGTAGGGGAAGGGTGGAAGAGGGGACGGGGGGGGGGAGAGTTAGGGCCTCCGGTAACCTCTCTCACTCGGCGAAAAACAATGCAAGCATTCCTTCACTGCCGGTTTTCTGTGAGGCCGCGGTATCACTCCGGTCGAGCCAGCCCATACGTGCCGAAGCATGGCTCTTCCACAATTAATTAATTTACACGCAACGCGATTAAGTTGATTGATTTTATGTCAGTTGAGATATCGTCACAAACAACAAATGCCAACAATCTTATATATATATATATATATATATATATATATATATATATATATATAAAACAATGTATGTTTATTCGTATATTATACGCTGCCGTATCGTTCGTGCGATCATCATGAAAATTTTCATACACGTTGCCAGGAATACAGAGAAAAGTATTGTTCCCGAGGGCCGCGGGCAAGAGCTAGTCTATAATATAATCTGTCAAATAAAAGGACTAATCTTGAACCACGATTTTACAAATGGGACAAGTAGAACTAAACTAATAGAAGAAAAAAGATTGATGGGTTACAAATAGACTCCAAATTCATGTAATTATATTTACATAATTGCTCACATAAATCAATCCATAAAATAAAAGTATTTAACATGTTAATGTATTTCATTTCCTGACAATTTGAAGTTATTATTAGATTCTACACAAGTATTTTAGTACTATGTGGCTCTCGGGAGGGCGCTGCATTCTTCTTTCGCATACGACTCTGGTACATCAGAAATAGTAGGCCAACCTCAGATCAGCGCTCATGAAGGCTGGACCGTTCTGGGGATGGGAGAGTTCTAATCCTTTCTCGTTCTCTTTTCGCCGCGTCTTACACTTCTGTACGTCACTTCATAAAACGCGGGATACCTACCTGTTTTGCTTTCTTAAGGATTCGTGAATAACTTGAGTTGCACTATTAATGTGACGGATTATCAAGCTAACGTGTTGTGAAGATAACATAGACTTTTTAATAAAAAATAATCGATGAGACCAAAAACATTTACAAATTAATCAATTACCATGGTTAATTCAAGAATTATATAGTTAATTATTACATAGATTGTTACGTTATTGCCACAATTGGGTTTCGTACTTCGTTGATAAATTATTAGTAATTTCACTAAGAAATAATAGCTAACAATTGTAAAAAGAGGTAATTTAACTATGGCAGTTACTCATGTCACCTACTGTTACTAGCATTCGCAATACGTTTAAAATAAATGAAATAAAACAGGGTTTGTACTATTTTAATTGTCATAAGTTTAAAAACAAAAATATTCAATAAATAAACTTTGTTATTCTATTCTCCATAAAAAAAACAATAGAACATACAATAGTTCACATTAAAATTTTAATTATTATAAACACAATACGGCAACACAGGTAAGATTCTTCACAACTGACTAATTCTACTGACTCCTACTCTTAACAATTTAAATAATACGTACCTATAATTAGTTTCGTTTAAATAAATGAAAATAATTAATAATTTATACCTAAACATAATAATGACGATACCAATACCATATAATCATACGAATTATCCATACCATATATCACAATCCAATTAAAAAAAGAGATTATATAGTCATTAACCGTTTAGTAATTAAACAGAATTTTTTGACAAACATAGTTATACATCCAGTCCATCCCAGCTACCTTCCTCAGGTCATCGGTCTATCTGGCTTAGGGGCGTCCCGTAGATATACAAATACAACCTATAAGTAACACTTTTTTTTTGTTGACGAGGTGGAAGATCCTACATGGATGTCCTCAGCCCTTGGAGGCGAAAGGTTCTGTCGAACTCTTTCCTACTAAAAACCATCTCGGCGCTGCGGCGTTCCGCTACTTGCCTATGATCAGGAGAGCGAGAATCGCTATTGCATTCTTCCACTACCACCTATAAGTAAGACAAATAGATTGTTCCTAACTCTAACATCATAGTGCTAACACTACGAAACTCTTTTATTGTTAATTTAGGCATCAATTACACATTTTATTTTAGCCTCATAACCTGTGTTTTAAGCTTTTATTTTGGGTAAAATTGCTGAGATAACTAAGTTACTTATCGAAAATGTGAAAAAATGATACACTTATCGATCTTATTTTTCTATAAAACATTTTTTTTGCATCAAGTCGCTTTTTTTCTTGCTATCCAACTTCACAGCCGTTTCTAAATATTAAAATAAAAATAAGTATAGAAACAACTTAATAGTATGCATAGCACATTTTATCAGCTAAACAAAACAGTAATCCGTTTAATGTAACTCTTCTCCAGTTTTTCATAAATTGTGATTTTGTGAGACCTGACACTAGCATTTTGAAGTGCCTTTTTTTTACTAAAGCAAGCGAGCGGGTGTATAGAGATTAGTTACCTATAGAATTTTAAATTCAGATCTGTAATTTGAGAGACTTCAAAATCATTTATTCTAACACACTAAATCACAACTTTACTATTATAATATTAGTATATAAAGGGCATAGACGATATCAAGGCTCAATGTCATCAACCCCAAAACTCTCGTCATGCATGCCCCGGAATGCGTTGTTCCCGCATCGGTCTTTACAGCCACCATGTGATGTCTCTTAGTAAAAGGCCTGTTATACTAGATATAAATTTGACGGGTTTGAGCCAGAGGTCGTGCATTCGATTCCCACCCAGGACAAATAATGGTGTTAGGAGCACGATCTTTTGTTCTGTGTCTGGGATCAGACGGCCGTGTGTGAAGTGTCTCAAGTTATAATTAAAGAGGAAAGTATTTACATCATATTCTATATTGTGAAGTTTAAATTCGTTTATATAATATTTAATCCATACTTATTTTCAATTATAGTATATCTGTTTAATTACTGTAAAACTCTGTTTAAGGGTTAAAACATTTTTGAATAGTGAACGTAAACGGTACGGACCACTGCAATCTTATCAGCTCATTCCGAATGGTAATTTTTATGCAAATCAGCAACGAATCGACGAAGGCAGCCGGAGTTACCCGAGTACAGCCGAGAAACAAGATGCGGGCGCGTACGCAATGATTATTGTTTAACTTGAATAAATAACTCATTTTACAAGTTTTTTTATTTATTTATAAAGCTAAAGGAGTTAACATGTTCGATGGTTCAGTACGGATACCTATTCGAAAAAGAGATTATAATCAATAAACATTTAGTAATTAAACAAATTTTTTGTCGAGTATACCTACATATTAACACACATTTCGCTTAAGCTTTGTAATAGAAGTAACAGGTCAATATATTATACAGAAAACACACTGAGAAAGCTGTTTGTGTGTCGAAGGTCAACACACAATGAGGTTTTTTTGATTTTTGTTTTTTTTTTATCATAGGGGGCAAACGAGCAGACGGGTCACCTGATGGTAAGTGACAACCATGGACACCTGGCACCTGGGCCCATGTACACCTGCAACTCAAGAGTCACAAGTGCGTTGCCGGCCTTTGAGATGGGAGTACGCTCTTTTCTTGAAGGTTTGAAGGTCGTATCGGTCCGGAAATACCGCAGGCGACAATTTGTTCCAGAGATTGGTTGTGCGAGGCAAAAAAATTCTGGAGAACCGCACAGTGGTGGATTGCCAATTATCCAGGTGGTGGGAATGAAAGTTTTGTGGCGTTCAACGATGATGAGTGTCCCCCCTTTTTTGCAAACACAAGTTGACTATTAATTTAAAACTAAAGTCACCTTGTTCTATAGTTATCTACTATCGTTACACCGAACCGTTTTTATTTTTCTTCTGTTTAGTACAGTTTTGTTGGGAGGTGGAGGATAATTTGGCAAAGCACAAACATCAGTCATGGTGCTAGTGCTAAACGGCTGTTGATCCCTTACTATCTCATAGGTCATTTGCATATTTACCAATGCCAGGCGCCAGCCTCTCAGACACCTCAGCCCTTGATAAAGCGTTGGGTCCGCATCTAGACGAAAATCTCAGAAATACACACTTAAGTAAAACCGTAAATTTTGATTGAAGTGAAAACTTCTTTAGTCACGTTTATGCACTTTTGCTATGGGGAAAAAGCACTGAACTCGTGACCGTCACGCTAATGATACATATATAGATCCACTAGAGGGCGCTAATCTAAATATTGAGTTATTTCAGCTCCTTATTAATTAATGTCACCAACCTGCTAATGTGAGGGTTTAAGTTCATCGCTTCGTTTAAGTTTTCACTTCTGTCGGCAGTTCCATGACTGCCTATTTTTTTTAACATGAATATCACTCATGAAATTTTTATACGAATAAAACATATACCTTTAATAAGCACTTAAGTTGTAGCGTCTAATAAAAGCTACTCAAATAAATATTTATTAGGCCAAGACCAATAAATAACACTGTCAATTTGCAAAGGAAATATGGTGTTACGTCGTTTTAGCAAAGACAAATTTTACAAATTGACTTTTATACCGGTATTTGTCCCCAAAGAAATGGGATCCCATAAAAATAAACGAATGTCACCTGAAAGAGTTCAAGATAATGTTATTACGATATACTTTAAGGCACTTAGACGAAAATTTCATATTTTTGTTATAATATGTACCTAGACATAATACAACAAAATCCAATTATTATTACCGTCATTGGTAAATCTAGAACAATCAACTTGTCGCATTGATGTGAAACGTTACTAGCATATGTAATCCGGATTCAATGCAGTAATATGGAACCGTGAAGCTGGTATTATGATTGATTCGGGAGAAAGATAATGGAACTAGAAATAGAAAAATTCGTGAACAAACTGATATTGAAACAGCTAGATTAGTTATTTTCATAGTCAATGTCGTATGGTATTCTTCCATAGGGAATGCCGCCGATATTCACTATCATATTATTATATTTTACGCGACAAAACTTTCATCCCCATCACCTGGATAATTGGCAATCCACCACTGTGCGGTTCTCCAGAATTTTTTTGCCTCGCACAACCAATCTCTGGAACAAATTGTCGCCTGCGGTATTGCCGGACCGATACGACCTTCAAACCTTCAAGAAAAGAGCGTACTCCCATCTCAAAGGCCGGCAACGCACTTGTGACTTGTGACTCTTGAGTTGCAGGTGTCCATGGGCGACGGTAGTCACTTACCATCAGGTGACCCGTCTGCTCGTTTGCATCCTATAATATATTTAAAAAAAAACTTCATGCTACAGAAGAGAGCTATCCGAGCAATTTACATAAAATTTAGCCAACCGTGATTCACTGAGGAAGAAGTTAAAAGAAATAAACATAATGACGGTGGCATGTCAATATTATTATATTTATGAAAACCTGGTTTACTCGTGGCTTGATAAATATAGAGATCAGTTTTGTAAAATAATTACATATGTTCTTTAGTTCTTTTAACACACTAACTAAAGATAAACTTGTTGAATCTGCCTCTGGGCTCCAAGATAAAAGATATAATAAAAACCCAGATAATTTACAAATGTTATGTTTAAAAAAGATTAAATCCACGGTAAATCGACAACCATGCCTTAAGGGCTATTACTCAATAGTGCATTATATAAATGACAGAAACGCTTGGGATGCAATTGTCTTGGATTCCCATGCTATTTCATACCTATACTTAATAGAAATGTAATGTGAGCTAATGTTTCTTATTTTCCGTATCTTATGTTGGTCATTTCTTCCTTTTTTTTTATTTTTCCTTTTTTTCAGCTTTTCCTGTTTTCATAGCCTTATTTTACTTTATTTACTTTTAATCTTAAAAACTGTTTAGCGCACAACAAAACAGTGCTGTAATACAATTGACTTAATATTGTTAACTATCTGGTGATTTAAAAGAGTGGTTGTGAGTTTTATTATTGCGGTAACCCTGTGTGTGTTGATTAATTTGTAATTTAATTGTTTTTATAAATTAACCATTACAAATAATTGTCTAGCAATTTTATGAAATAAAGATTTTGAATTTGCTGCTTTCCCCTTCAAACCCTTTCAGTTTTGTCTTCGTTTGTTTTGTTTCGCCACATAAATTAAACATCGTTACGTATTTATTGGAGTTGGAAAGTGGATAGTGAAACTCATCAATGGCTACACCGCGTGGCTTGGCTCTTTTGGTTTTCACTTTGTATTGTTGTGAGAAGGGTCTGATAACGTACCAAAGTTCAATGGGTTTCGTTTTATAGTTTATTACAGTTGCTAGTTCTATTTCTAGTTCACCGTTGTTCTTTTTTTTACTATTCATTAGACATATCAGTTGACCTGTTTCTTAAAACAGCAATAAATCCTACAAATATTATAAACGTGAAAGTTTGTCCCTCTTTCACGCAAATCTTCTAAATCTTATAAAAAAAAACAGTGTTTTCAAGAATCTTACGTTTTTTTTGTCTACTATTCTTTCATTTGGTACAATAGTTAGGATAATTAGCTCAGAATTGAAATGAAATATTCATTATTGAGGTATCGATAACATATAATTATGATGTGATGCTATCATCACATCATCCAACAAATTTTATACAATTGCATTTTTATCTAAAAAAATGGAATGATTAATGTATCTAGTATTAGCGTATCTATTGATTTTTTGAAGTGAGAACTTCTTTAGGCACGTTGTGCACTTTTGCTATGGGGAAAAAGCACTGAATTCGCACCGTCACGCTAATAATACATAAATAGATCCACTAGAGAGCGCTAATCTAATCATTGAGTTCTGTCAGCTCCTTATTAATAATTCTTTAAAATTATAATTAGTTCAATAAAGTACTTATTGTGTGCGCAATTCATATGGTAAAATAAACAAAAACATAATGGTAATTAAGGTGAAAATTTATAACATAGCGCTCAATAGCAAAAACCTTTATTCAAAACGAACGTACGTCATTTTGATGGATGTCACTAGAGTAGATGGCATCACTTTCTTCAAAAATGAACACTTCTGATCGGGAACTCACTATTACTTACTAACAATTTTTGAAGTGAAAACTTCTTTGGGCAAGTTGGGCACGTTGGGCACTTTTGGTATGGGGAAAAAGCACTGAACTCGCGTGACCGTCACGCTCAGATGACGTCTGACGTGCAATCCTACGGCTGACAGTTTTTTTAACTACATTTAGGTCTCCGGTATACAATTTGTATTGCTTTATTAGGTCGTTGGTAAACGATTTTTATTTGTTTTGAGCCGCTTTTATACAAAAAAATGTGTTTTTTTTACAGCTAAGTATATAAACAAGTACACCGCCCGCCTGATGATAATAGATTACCGGTGCCTATAAAGACTTACAATACTGATGATGAAAAATAAAAGCTTTTAGGTATGTTTTTCGATCTAGCTTCGCGTCTTTGCACATAAAAGTACATCCGCTAGAAGCGTCAGTAATTACTTTTTTTCACCTTGCATAGGAATAAGGCCTTTGAAAGTGGCCTTCAATATCCTCATATGGTATTTTATGTCGATAATCGAAGTGTAGGCTTAGCCATCGCTGCATCCGAATTAAAAAAAGAACGTAACATCGTTTTTTGTTTCAAAATTGATGTTTTTTTTTGTGAATACCCCTCTGAGAGACCTTGAAAACTATAAGTGTAACGATCTATAAAAATGTGCGTCATCTTAGATTTAAAAATTTAAAAAATAATGCATAAAATTCGATAAGTAAAAACATATTCGACCATTACGTTATCGGGTTTTATCCAGGCAAATATTATAACTTACCTTTGATGCCAACGTAAGGAAAACAATAATTTTGTCTATCACTCTGACAACTAGTTACATTAACCTTTAAAATTCCCTTTATTTGGTGAGACACACGTGACATATTTAATTAAAAAAACTGTAGGTACGAGCCGTAATCGAATCGAAATCCAATCAAAACACCAACATCGTTTTCGTTTTTTTCCTTTTCTCTTAAACAAGTTTAGTGATAATAGGTAGCGTTGTAATCAATTCGAGATATTTCATTTACCTGTATCGCGGTTGTGTTTACAGTTGATTCGTTTAGTTTCTTCATTTGAAATCCGATTTTGTACAGTTTTTAAATCAAAATGTTTTACTGTTTCATCTATGTTTGTATTAAAAGAGTAGAACGTTCATGCTTATACATTGAATATTACGATATGAAAGCGAGTTTTTTTTTGTCCATCTCTCTCTCTCTCTCTCTCTCTCTCTCTCTCTCTCTCTCTCTCTCTAGGTATCGTTCTATCAATATATATCATATCTCAAACTTATAAACTTTTGTTTTAGATTTATATTTGGCTTACACAAATATGATCATGTATCAGAATTTCGTAACTTGCTGAAGTGGCTCCCAATTCGACTTCGACGGAATACTCATATTCTTTACATACTTTACGGTTTTTATGCATTCCTTCGTCCCAGCTTATTTAAAGGAACGTTTTGTGTTCCTTAATGACACACATCTAAGATCCTTAAGGTCATCGGAATCTCTGGAGCTGACAGTACCAACTCACAGTACTGAATTTTACGACAAATCTTTTACAGTACAGGCTGTCCGACTATGGAACGCTTTGCCGTTATGTATTAGAACAGTGAAATTTGAAAAGGGTTGCATGTAATTCCTTACAGGTAGCCACATAGCCCAGGGTATGTATTTATGGCATAAGAACTTTTTAACGCTTCACGTAAAATATCAAAGTTCGGCCGTATCGTAGTTAGACTGAAAGCCGACCCTTAGTTACGAAAAGACGCGGAGGATGGATGGACTTAGAAGCTTGATTTTTTTACAGTTATTGCTTGATTTTTTTTTATGCAGCACGTCACTCATACTTGCAAATATCAGGTTGACGTGTTCTAGTCTTACCCTATGAATTGCCTTACACTCACGCCGAATGACTTTCACGGTTCTTAATCGGATTTTTTTAAACAGGGATATCTTTAACCCATATGTGAACCAAGTACTTACTTCGGCAATAAAAAAATGGTCAAACATAATTGCTAATCACATAGAAATAAACGAAGTTAAGATAGTGTGTGTATTTGGCTTAATTGTACATAATGTACATCTTGAAAGTCTATAATATGTTATTCATGGCATAGATAAGAGCAATCACATGCCTGACGGGCTTTAATAATGTCCTGAGAGACGTGAATGCAGTTTGCCATTATGCAGAATGTTTATTCGTGTGTAGGTTTAATTACTTACAGCTCCTGTAAGAGCTTGATTAACTATATGAAACTAAACTAAAACTAGTTAACACTATTAAACTGAGGTTGACTGTAATTTTAAGTAAATCAAACAAAACCGTTCCAATTTATGAATTTAATTAACTTAACTTAAATTTATTTATAGTCCAGTGCAATTAGGTGTTATACAAGTTAATGAAAAATTACCTGTGTGAATCAGTGGGCATCAATGTAGTAAAACGGTGCGTGCACGAGTTTCGACTGACATTTACATTCACTATGTTTTGTATAAAGTTATAGATATAATTCCCATATTATAGATATCAGACAAAAAGCCCTTCACTTTTGTTCTTCCGTATCTATTTAATTAAATACGAATAAACATATGTGGCGACTTCCACATACAGCAAAAACAAAACATCAACATCATCTAGCGGAGACAACCTGAACTACATGGTAACTACTAATCCTGCATCGCGCTATGAATCAACCGTTGGTCCGTGGTCCGCCAGGCATATTCACCTAGCCTGGTCGGAGAATCCTCCCCTTGTCTTGGCGGGACATAACACCCGTTCCTCCACACATAATTACTTATATGTATTATCGACTTAGTATACATAATATACGTTTATATCTTTACTAATATTATAAAAGCTGTAAAGTGTGTTTGTGTGAACACGCTTATCTAAGGTTTAAGGTAAAAGTTTGCCTTTTCACGGTTTATTAATTAACCACTAATATTTATAGGTTCCAAAATGTTTATTAATAATTTTCAGCTGCTTATAATCTACCAGGTTGCATAGAGCGGATGTTTTCTGCCCAAATTGAAATCCACTGACAGCACTGTGATAAAACTCTGGCGAGCTAAAGAAGGGGGTATGACGCTAATCAAGAGCAAGCTGTGTGCTGTTTGTGTAGTTATTATTCTAGTATAAATAAAAAACTTATTTTTACCAGAGTTATAATTAGTCTCAATTTATAGAAAACCTTATGTATAATACATGCATACATCAGTTTTTAGATACGTGTATTATTACCATACCAAGTACATGTTAAAAATTCCTTATTAATTTCAATTTTAATAAATACAATCAAGATAAATGTTCCTGCAAAATGAAACGAAAAAAATGTAATACGGAAACTTACAAACAGAATAAAATCAAATAAAACAGTGCAAATTATTTACTTACGTGTAACATACGCATGCACAAATAAAACTAAAACATGCCGGCTGCAATTATGTAAGTTATTCACAAAAACAATGTCAGAAAATAATTTTAATCCACCGGCTCCATGTACTGTCGTATGCGACTGTTAAGATTGAATAATAAATTTGTTTATCGTTGTATGCATAGTCAATATATTTCTATTTATAAGAATTTTATTAATAAAACAACTGTATACAGTATAGCTGAATCTTTATTGACCGACATGTTTCAATAATGTCACATCTGTAATGGCCTTCACCTACCTACCTACTACCTACCACCTACAGAACTGGTAGATTTTGGAGTAACATTATTTATTACCCATGTCCGTGAACCATATCTGTTTAATACTAAATGGTGTAAATTCAAACTTCTCTTAGTAGATCTCCAATTTTTCGGTGTCAGTGTACTCCCAATTCAAAACAGAATACATCAGAATAGTTGTAGGAACCATTACGGGATATTTGGCCCTGAATCGGCATCTATTCACTATTAATGCGACAGACAGTCCTCTATGCAGAGGATGTCTCAACGCATGCTTCTAGAAGAAGCTGGGCTCGCTCAGCTAGCCAGCCAGATCTGAACGCAAAATGGACCGTGTTAAAGTCTAAATGCGGAAACAGAGCCCTTAACCAATACCAATACCCAATTCAGAACTTTGGATAAAACTTCACGTCAATAATGTCATTATTAATGTCATCTAATGGGCATTCTTTCATGGTCTTGGACTAGCTCATTTCTAGGTATGGAGTCGGTACTAGCTTTTGCCAGCGGCTGCACTTGCTTAAAAGTTATTTTTCCATCCCTCACTCACAACAGTACTTTTTTCTGGATGAGAAAGTGATGAAAAAAAAAATTGATGTCCTCCTGTCATGTAGTATTGTGTCGGTTGAGTAGTTAAGTGAAAGCGTAACAAACAAACTCACTTTCGCATTTTATAATATTATGTGATCAATGGCAAAGTGGGTACTTTGAAACAATTATTATAAAAATTATTATTATTAAACAATTTCCAAAAATCTCAAGAAAATTGTTCTAGAACGACGAAAATCTAAAAGAAAATACTCCAAAGTCTTGAGGATTGACACAAATAACATTTATCTTTCATTAGCTTTGACTTGACTATGATTCCCCACAATCCATTTCACGATGGTGAAATGAGTTGTAAAGATTCAAAGTCAATTTATTGTCAAGTCACGAGTTTCAACAATTTTTACCGAGGTAGGTGAACCTATTAAAGTGATAAACATCTTCCAACCAAAAAGGACTATTATGAAAAGAAACCTGATCACCAGAAAGCTTCGTTATTATCATTAAATGTGTAGAAAGAAATGTACTTCAAATAATATTCTGAAATCTAGTTTACCCATTTTTAAATCCGGTGTATTTAGTCATTAGATTAGCACAAACATTTGGGTTGGAGATTTCAACGCTCTGGGGACCATTTGATGAGAAGTTTAAAACCTAGAAAGATTACAAAACATCTGATAGACATTTATAACATTCATGATACTCAAGAAAACGCCTTTTCCTTTGTAATTTTCTTTATTTTTCAAGGTTACGAAGTCTTAAATTTTCTTCTACTATATTACCTATATGTATTAACAAAACCTTATTATCCCCTAAAATTTTCATTGAAACCACTCGGTCTTTGAGGGTAGACTTGTGGATTATTTATATTACTAGCAATATGATCTCTATTGGCGAAAAAAAATGGTTGATTTTCCACTGGTAGCGCAGCCAGACGATTAGCATATTCCCTATCGCCGTTCAGTTGCGCTGGAAGTGTTTCTAATCCAAATCTGTCTTCTAAACCTGAAGCAATAGCGGGGTATCCGATTGGTTGATTTCCAGCGAAAGATGGACGCTGGCACAAACTTGGTACGATGACTAGAACAAAGAGTAATGCTGTTGGAGACATGGCAACCTGAAATATGCAATAAAATATTAGTTAAACACTGTTTTTCAAATTACTTCTTCATGAACATATATATATTTATCGTTTCCATGAGGATTATATTGTAATCAATTTAAAGTATTAGTGTAATTCGGGTATGAGGATATTGAAGCTACAGTTTTGTAAGTATTGCAAACCTTAGCAACTAACTAGCGTGAATAATAGTAAGTTCAATTCCTACAAGTGATAAATTTGTGTCTGCTATTCGTCAAAGTCTTTTAACTCGGTGTATGTAGCGTTGTTGAGTTATGTATCTATATTTATTAACCGACTTCAAAAAAGAAGGAGGTTACATGATTGGCTGTATGTATTTTTTTATGTATGTTCACCGATATTTCAGCCATCTATGGACCGATTTAAAAAAATATTTTATTATTTGAAAGGGTTTGCTTCCCATAGTCACCATGTCCTAATTTGATGATGATATCTGAGAGAAACCCTCGAAAATTAAGGACAGATATAGTGTGTCCGTTGATTTTTTCTTGAATAGCAACATTGACGTTTAAAGTGATGAACGTTATTGTTGTTAACCGACTAAAAAATGAGGAGGTTCTACGTTTGGCTGTTTGTGTTTTTTATAACTTATTCAATCAAGTGCAGCAAGTTGCTAGCCAAACTAAAAATCTTAGTACTTTATCTCGATAAAGTATTGGGCTTATTAAACTAAAGTTAATATAATCTAACGAAATGCAGTTTGGTAATACAATTGAAGAATCGTCAATGTTCATGCAGTCAACAATTCCACAGCACATTCACAAACGATGACATTACCACAGAAAAAGTAAAAAGCACATGCACTATAACTACGCCAGTTTCGAGCCATCTCACAATAATTGTGTAAGTTACAGGGATTTTTAATATGTGAAATGGTAATTTACAATAACCTAAATGCTTATAATGCTTCAGGAAAAACGAATCGATAAACATGACCATTTACCCATGTCGTTCGGCTAACTTTGCGGCTAACTCAAGGTTGCTCGTCCCGCTGGCTGAGTTCGCCGCACTTCATCGTTGATCATATTAAGATGAAATTGTGTTTACACATAAATAATGAGGTAGGTATTTGTCAATATTTTTACTTGTACTTTTGATATCATTTTGGATGTCGGATGGCTTAAAAACAAACATTGCACGAAGTATAGTTCCATTTATCAAAATTGCATGACACAGAACACAGACAAGGGACACAGACAAGTGTTAAAATGACAGTCAGAAAAAACGATTTGAATTAGCGAATAGATTCAAGAATCTCATTAGAATTATTGAGTACAGATCAATCAAATCTTGTTCCGTCAACGATCCCGAGTTTGACCTCTAAATCTAAACTTATACAATGGCCTAATGATCATGAAATTACAAAAAGGATTGACAAAGCAATAATGAACCTTATTATTGTTTAGGACATTATTCAGGACATAAAAATAAATAATTCTACATGTTACATACTTTAGTTTTTGGTCTTTTCTTTTGTTTAATACCATTTAACTGTCTGTATGCAAATAAATGTGTTTAAAATACACTAGATTTCAGTATACAATAGAAATTTTTCAAAATGTTTATGTAAGTTTCAGTTTCAACCGAAACTGAAACCAAGGCCGAAAGTTCGGGCTCGGTTTCGGTTTTGGCTGAAAAACCTGTTTCGGTCGGACACTAATTGAATCACATCGTAGTAATAGGCAACATATGACGGTTATTTTGTAAAACATTGATATTTCTTTTAAACCTAGTAACAAAAAAGTTATACATATTTTAATGTATTTCCGGCATCTCTACTTTTCTGACTATAATATTTGCAGGTAATAGCACTTTAGTTTTTAATAACAACTAACTAACTGAATACTCTTGAAAAAGCAACAAATATAAATGAATAGAAATTAAAAATAAATCAATAGTCAATTTAATTATGAACCTAAATAAAACAGTGAATCAACAACAACAGTCAATTGAAGAATGAGAATATTTCATGAAAATATATTAATTATCATGGTACAACTATACATGCAACTTAATGACATTTGCTTGAGAACGTAACTGTGCCAAAGTTAGACAAATATTTAATTATGTTATCTATTTATATTTGATTATACTCCGAATGTCTACGAATGGTAGATTCGTAGACATTCTGGTTCTGTTTAATATTATTTTTCAAAATTTAATTTTTGTTTTATGCAATAACAGAGTTCGGTTCTATTGTACGTAGTGATGAAAAACAAATTTTCCTACTGCATATTTATAAATCGATGTTAATCATTTCTAAATCAGCATTAAAAGCCTTTCATCTATGATTACGAATATTTTTTTTTAAATCAAATATTTTAATCGAATCTGCAATATGTTATGTCATCACGAATTGACTACTTATCAACCAGACAAAAAGAAAATAAATGAATGAACAGAGTATAGCTGATAAGACTTACTACTCAGCGGAAGAGTACCTAAATGATTATGGCTACCAAATATGTTGATTGTTTGGCTTGTTTATATTGCTCAATGTATTCTATAACTAAGTTATTCTAAATGAAGCTTTGATGCAAAAGTCTTCATCAGAAAAGGATCTGTAGTCGTTCTGCAGTTTAAAACAATTGAAAAACAGGTGGCTCCAATTGAAGTAGAAATCAGCTATTATGTTTAATTTTTGTATTTATTAATGGTATAATATTTATTTTATGGCCCTTTTTCAAATGTTTTTTTTTAGTGTGTGTTAAAATATGAATCCGTAGGAGACTTATATTATAGAAACTGACTAAGAAATTTTTATTTAGTGAAAACGTAACAGAAATTTAAAAAAAATGATTTAGCGTAGTCTGTTCACAAAAAGGAAGTAAATTGTTAATTTTGTTGAGTGCGGGTTTTTAATTATTTTTCTTTACCAAGGTCGAGAAACGTCTGAAATGATCACTATATTATTAAAATAAATGAATTACCACAATATTAACACACCACAATGTAAAATTATCACAATATTATTATAATAAATTATATTATATTAACAACTAAATGTAAAGGCACTTGAAATATGCTGAAAATAAATATACCGATACATTATTATTTTCATTTTACAAAATCGATCCTATTGTTGAAACATTGTACGCCATTCCTACTGGCTTACTTATGTTTGACCAAAAAAAAGAAGATTTGATTCTCTATCGATTAGGCTTTCCTCAGACCGTACCAGTTAAAAAAAAATATCCATAGTTATTGATAGGCATATTGGGTAATTGAGTTAAATGTACTGAAAAGATCACTTTAAGGGCGAAGGTGAACGGAACCATCCTGATGATGAATCTTTTCTTTTTAATTTCATAAAGTTTGTACTTACTTTTTTTCAGGAAATATATAAAGTACGACCGACCTCTTTAAGTACTGCACAATTGAAACAGAATTTGTCACAAACCAAGTGTATAGCACAACTATCAGAACTGGAATGTTTGCGAGTAAAATTACCCAGCAATATATAGCACTTCAGTTGGCACAGCATTTCATTTTGACAATGTACTTTACCTTCAAAATATTACATAGAGTTACATAGTCTATATGTAATTACTTTGAAGACATAAATAAACCATAATGTCCGAATGTTTCTTTCATAAAATGATTTTTATTTAAAAAACAGAACAGAAATAATACAAACAAATTTTATCACTTTTCTCTTTCTCTGTTTAAAAGACAACTTCCGCATTAAAACTATTCTTGTGTCGCGGGGGGCATCACAAACATTTAAACAACAGACACAAAGAATACCCAGACTCAGGACAACTATTTGTGGATCACACAATTTTTTGTCCGATATCCCGATATATTCCCACGGCACCGGGACTTACGCAAATGAGACCGCGGGGCGCAGCTAGTGTGTTACAACTTGGCAAATGTGTGATATCCTACCATAAGTGTAACCACTACTTACCTAATATTGTTTTTGCGCATTTCTATCTCCACATATATGAAATTTGTAATTTAGGATATTGTTAGCTCTGATGAACAGTTAGCTTCTGAGATACAGCCCTAACTAGTTCAGAAGGTACGGAACTACATTGCTAGAAATAGCCTAAATTTAAAAAAATATAATATTAAAACGGATACAAAAACCTACAGGGGTTTAGTATAAATGCCGACCTGTCATGGTACGGCATGTCCAAAAAATGGCAGTTCAAGTTACACTGGTCATTGACATAAAACAAAACATTTAAAACTTATTGTCTTTGGTTGACATTTAACCACCAAGTGATCTCTAGTATAGATAAAACAGTAACTGTCTGGCAGTTTTTCATCTGAAAGTTAAACTGTAAGCCAAACAAAAGTAAACATTTTCTAGCACTTAATCTTAATCGCGGTAATATTTGAGGTACGATACCCTTTTGTTTAACCTATACTTTGATCGAATTGCATTAATCGTGGTTACTATAAATGGAACAAAAGGTGCAACGAGAATCCATTTAAACATGGAGAAAATAAATATTTATTTTTAAACTATTTTAATAAGTGAATCTGTAGTTTCGTTCTCGAAATATGCACAACCCATATTTATGTAACTGTCCATTATTCGTCAGCTTATCACTTCTTAAAACTATAATATGAATAGTTTTAAGAAGTGCAAAGGTCGCTAAGTTGCCAACAATCGGTGACAACTTTTTAGTATCGAAACTTAAGGCGGTAATTTTTCAATTCAAACATACACAGTCAAGTTTATCTGCAAATATGTATAAGATGCTGTTAGTATGTTAGCCAGAAACCCGCTTCCCCTCCGTGTGATAGGAGAAGCGCAGTCAACTCGAGCCAATGCAAATACTTACTCTCGATGCGACGAGTAGTTTTTCAATTGAATTACTTACTTTTTGAATTGGGATATACTTTCGTATTTCCTATTTCTTTACTCTGTTCAATTGTTTCTTTGTTAACCTACGTCATATCTATATAGAATAGCTTAAAAGATACTGAATTGTTTGGCATTTGCCTATTTATGCAAATGCCAAACAATTCAGTATCTTTTATTCTCTCTTGTTTTCTCCCTACCTTTAACCGAAACCTATTGTTATCAATAGTCAAATGATGTTGGAATTTCAAAATCTGGGCGCACATTATTTTACCTATTATTGTTTATGTAAATTAGGTGTGCCTCGTTACGTGAATCACGAAACGTAACGTGACTAGTTACTTTAAAGGTGTCACTAGTTACGAGCACGCATGATTTTCGTCACTAGTCTCATCTCAGTGTGCGGCTACTTACTTACTTAGTACGATTACGCTACGCACGGAACGTAGTCGTGTCGTAACTCGCAACGTCTCAAGTCGAAGCTACGGTTTTGTGGTTATAGTTACATCAGTAAACGTCTAAATCAAAGGATCTTCCCTTCCTAATTTATTCAGACTTAGGATTGACTGCATTCAATTATGGTCTATTTATTTGATTGTTTAACTATGATTATTATAAAAAATGTTAATACTGGCGTATTTAGAAGTTCAATTATATATATTTAAAATGATTTAATATATCTAGATATAACATAAAAGGAGTTTATACTAATGTCTAAAATCATAGACATATGCATCAAAATTATATGCCTTGTAGTAAAACTTACGCTGTTTTTCTCTCGGCTCGTGCATCTGTCCGGGCGGGGCACATGACATGTGTGAGTGTGTAAAGCTGATGCACATATTAATTATACCTGAGTGTAAAAGAAACAGTACTATCTAATGTGGTTGATAGTAATCACACAAAAATTAACACTAAATTACCCACAATGCACTAATTTACTCTTAAATAAAGAATTATTAAAAATACAATTTATTTTAAATATTAGTTGTCTTACTACAGATTACAAAATATTCCTCTACGATTTAACACTTTATTTTCCTTTATTACTACACATAATCTTAAACCCTAGTGTTTTCGTTAAACCCACTCGGTCTTTGCGGGTAATTTATTGGATTCTTTAGATAATTAGCAATTTGTTCCTGATTTAAAAAGAAAAATGGTTGTTGGTCCAATGGCAGTTTCTGCAATTGATTTGCGTAATCATGATCGCCGTTTAGTTGCGCTGGAAGCTGTTCATTTTCGCATGACTCTTGTATGTCTGAAATTACTTCTGGATATCCGATTGGCTTCTTCCCAGCGAAAGATGGACGCTGGCAAAGGCATTGTGCCATTACTAGCACGAAGACTAGTACTGTTGGAGACATGATAACCTGATATATAAAAAGAAAAATAATAAAACAAATCACAGCTCGTGATATAGATAGTTTCCAGGACAAGAAAAAACTTACTTAGATACATTTATTGATATAGGTACATACTTATTATACATATAAATACTAAAACCAATATAAATAGCCATATTATAATTACGTTGGTTTGGATCAAGAGCATTTATCTCTAAAATATTACCACCGAGACATACTTGTATGTATAGGTCATTCAACTATTGTAAATTAGCTGTTGCCTGTGACTCCGTTCGCGTTCCACGGGAATCGAACACTTTTCCAGAATCAAAACTAGCCTGTATGCTATTCCAGACTATAATCTATCTCTATGTCAAATTTCATCCAGATCCGTTTAGCTGTTTTTGCTGGAAGAAGAAACAACATCCTTCTATCCATCCTCACAAACTTTCGCCTTTGTAATATTAGTAAGATGTTGCAATAAAGTAATGTTTTATTAAAAAAATAAAACAGTGGGCTATATACTAGACAATCTGAATATTAAGGAATGTTATAGGCAATTTAACATCACACTATGACACTTAGGAGTTGAGCAGCGACGACTATTAAAAATAAGATCATTATATTTTATAAAGTTTGTTACAAAAAGGTGTGGTCCTATTTTAGGGTATACGGGTTTAGCTTTTACGAAATCTATTATACCTATAGTGGTACGTAAATAACAATAACAATTTATGGATTTTTAATACAGAAGTCTTATTTTGAAACCCACAAATTAAATTAACCGATAAAGTTAATCTTTCGCAAGACAATGGGCTGACATGAATTAAACCATGGATATTTAATACAAAGGATGTTGATTAAATGTCCAGATTTTTCTGAAACATTCTGCAAAAAGAATAAGAAAACAAATTTATTGAAAGTGACATGAAAATTCATAATATGTTGTTTAGAAATATGCACCTACTTCTGGAAAAGCATATTCCGAACAAATCAATATTTTCAAGCTTAAGTTACCTATTAGTGTGTGCTACACATAACGCTCCTAAAATTGGTTTACACCTTTCTATAACATTGTATACAGTCATCATGCATTTTGCTTATTCTATAAGTGTTCACAAGTCGTATATTGTATATTTTTTCTATCAAACAATAATTAGCAGCAACCCTTAAGTTTTTTATTTGGTAAATCCCAACGGTAAATGGTTGAGGGTCAAGGATGCAATTAGTACAGTAAAGTTGTGGTGAGATCAAGGAAGTGTGAAGTGTCGTATGTTTCTCGTATCTATATGTGGCTGTAGATATACGTAGCGTTGAATATGACAGATCACTAATGACCGTTATTATAACTCATGTATTCGTAAGTATGCCTTTAAATAAAAAAAATAAAAAATTCAAAGCCAGCGGTCTGTCATTCCGACATGGTAAACCACCACATTCAATCTAAGAGGTAATAGTTATAAAAATGATGAGGACTATTTTAAAATGAAACATTATCCATATTTAAATATTAAAACTTGATAGACCTAAAAATGTTCTCAGCCTTTTTGAGGGTTTCGAACATTTAATAACCTTCTCTTTCCAACGCGGTCATATTACTTCAAAATCATCGCCTTCCAATCTGAGAGGTGTTGCTTAGCCTCAATTACCCAGTTCTGATGATCATAATTTATGATATTTATTCGTACTATGCAAAAGTCACAATTTTGTTCATATACTTACTTTTAATTAGGTACTGTATAGCAAAAATATCTGAACTACATATATCATATATGCTGTTCAAAATTCAACCTTTTTGCTTCTTTGCTTGCTTTGCTTGTCACTGAACGATTATAGTGTACATTTAGCAGAACTAGAGTGTTTGTGATTAAAACAAAAACATTATACAATAGCACATTATTATTCACGTTCACATTAATATCTATAAAATATTACATAGACCTACATATGTGCAGAATGGACGTTACAAAAAATCTTAATTAGGCAAAAAAGTGTTGTAAAATAAAATCATTGATGATATTAAATGTCAAATTTATTTATAGCAACGACACCAAAAAGAATCCAGTTTATTCTTTTCAATTCATGGTTTGTATAAAGTCCTAACTCGCAATTTGAAATACAGTACTTATTCGTGGGGTACACTGAAAGTTTTGCGTAACTCATTATTAAAACAATTTACATGTAAAGTAATAAATATACTGCTTTTCGAAGTATTCTCCATTAGATTTTAAACACTTTTTCATTCAGTCAAACCATTTTTGAAAACATGAAGACCATTGGTATTACGGCATATTTTTCACGTGCTGGTTGAAAGCTATCACGGCCTCTTCTGGCCCCGTAAATGTCATACCTCTCATCAAATCTTTAATTTTTGGGAAAATAAAGAAATCGCATGGTGCAGGACTAGCATAGCATAGCAGTAGCTCTACCTTTTCAGAAACCAAATGACTATGTCTTGTTCGCGGTGTGTGCCGAAGCATTGTCATGGTGCAATAGGATGCGACTTCTAGGTCATTTTTCCCTAACTTTTTCAAAGACACTGGGCAAAAAAAATGGTGGTGTAAAACTCAGCATTAATTTAGCGTATTTTTTTCTTCAAGTGGGATCGTGCAGACAGAACCCGCCTGGGAGAAAAAAACGCAATCATATTTTTGCCTATGTTTCTCGCCTGCCTCAATTTTGTTGGTTTGCTGTCACCTTCGAACCCCCATACAGAAGACTGTTGCTTTCTTTCCAGCATGTAACAATATATCCATGTTTCATCTCCTGTCACAGCATTTGAACGTCCGTGATCGTACTTTAACAATATTTTTTTACACCAATCAACACGAGTCCGTTTTTGTTCTGGGGTGAGTTCATGTTTAATCCAGCGGTAACAAAGTTTTATAACGGTACATTAATATCGTTGATAGAAGCTTTTGATTTCATAAACTTTTAAAACTTAGTATAACTACATAGTTTTCCAAAAAACTATTTTTAAGATTAATTTTAGACTTACTTCAATCAAGGATCCTCATCATGAGAAACATTTGTGTCTAAAGACATCTAACCACAAATTATATCTGTAAACAAACTCAAGGGTAGAACAATAATGTTGCGTCCCATCTGCACTTAATTTTATCATATTTTTTTGTTTTTGTTAATGGACAGGATTTTTCTCCATCAAGTCTAAAAGTGCATTAGAATTTTCTCTTCATTGATATGCTTGTCTACTGTTGGCGAAATAAAATAAACATTTGAGATGCTTTTATACATTTTGAGTGTTCCGGGTTCAAGAAAAAAAAACTTCAATAAAACGCATGATGTGGCTTTGGGATACTTGATATTGTCTTTGTATATTTGATGGATTGAATGAACTGTTTAAAAATATAGTAAGTATTGTAAAAACTCGATATTAAAATTCCGCCATGTGTAAAAGTTGCCCTAACTAATATACGACTAATTAGTAAACAAGATATTACAGTAGTATCCCGCAAAATCCACAGATGGCGTGAAAATAAAATAAATCAGCTCGCGGTCAGCATTTTTTGTTGCGCTAAAACTTTTTCCTGCTAGCCGGCTGGCCACCGAGCATTTGAAGTGTAGCGTGATATAAGGAACTTCGTTCCAATGAATTACTTCTAGTACTAAAAAAGAGTTTACTGTAATATCAATCCAAATTCTGATGTGCGTTAGGACCACGGGAGTACAAACAATCACAAAATTGAGCTCCATTCCTACGGGAAGGTGGTACCTGTAGTGTACCTCAGTGTACCTTTAATGAAATCCAGTGTACATCTTTTGATAAAAATATATAGGATAAATATGTACACCCGCCATTCTAACGTTAGAACTGCGGGTGTACATTTTTTTGTCGATGATGCTTATTTAATTTTTTTTATTTGTTATTATGCGTACCTACTGTGTACCTCAGTGTTCCTTTAATGAAATCCCGATTTACTTGTTCTGTACACAGCCAGAGCTTATTATTTAACCTTTGAAAATACTTGACCCAATATTACATGACCTAATAGTTAAACAAACGGCGTTTAATAACACTAATAAAATAATGTTCTGTTTCCGCTAGTAAATATGATGGCCAAAGCACCAGGGCGAAAGGAAGGGTAATATCGCTGGCATTGTGAGTATTTATAAGCTACGTTATCAATAGCATCAGCAAATAGTAACAAAGTATATGTGTTAGAACGTAAGATTTTCTGATGACTCAAAAGATGGAATATGGATAAAGATAATTTATTCTTAGTGGTTACGATTTATCTTGGTATAAATGTAATGAAAAATAAACTTCTAAAGAATATCAGTTTCATAACTATGATGGAGAATAGACGTCATCCTACAGAGTAATTTTTCGGGATTTTATTTTGTGACGTAAATGAAAATTGCTCAGTGAAACGATTACGCGTGCAAATACTGTGTAATAATTATTTAGAATTTCAACGTAAAATTTTCTGCAATTTCTTGCGTATACCGACCAGTTGAAATGCGGTACTTTCATAGGACAGAGTACGCAATTCTACGCAAGGAACTACGCTTTAAATTTTTGCTATTAAAAAATCTCGTGTGACGGTTTATGATGACTTACTTTCTTGCATTAAGTATGCAAATTATGCAAAACCAATTTCACATTGTTAGATACGCTGCGCATAAACGCTGCGCATTCGTCTTAGGTTTTCATTATTCACAGAAATTATGATAGGAAGGTTTAAATACTGTTGATGGGATACATGTCTAACTTTGGCAATGGGAGTAAAGACACACAAAAAAAAACAAAAATGGGCACCCAGATACGGTTGAAGGAATTTTCACTGATACTGTACTTACTATAGCAGTATTGACCATCTTAGTATTTACATATATACACCCACATTTTCCCAACCATAGTTTGGTCCCGCTAACGTAATGCACATTGCCGTTAACCGGGCACTTTGGGAATTAAAGATGGGAAAATTAAAAGAAGGTAAATAAAAATAAAGAAAAAGTTTCTTTTTTAAACTAGCTTTTATTACTTGGTAATAAAAAGAACTAAAAAGTTACAAATAATTTTATTCTGATAAGAAATATACCATTTTATAGGTACATTATATCCCATTTTTTAATAAAAGCTTGTTACACCTTTATTTCTCTTGCCGTCAAAATGTAACACACTTTTATTTTAAAAAAAATATTTATGTCTTTATTTATATTTCGGGTATCTCGGCAACGGCTCTAACTATTTTAATGAAATTTTATATACAGATACAGTTTTGTATTTTAAATTCAACTGCATAATTATAGTATTTCCTGTAAAAACGCAATTTTACAAAAAAAAAAGTAAAAATCAAAAAGCTATCGAGCGAAGCTTGATGGTATTGATTGTAGCTTGTTTTGTATCCATATAGTTAAGAAACAAACATAGGTGTTATTTAATAAGGACAATTCACAATTAATTATTTGATGTCAGGTCATTTAATTTTCAGATAATTAAGTATGTCACGTGTAGTAAAAAAATAAAAATCAAAATAACATAACCTAAAAATAATCTGTCATGGCGGCTCGGGAAATACATCTAATTGCAAATGATAGGTGCAGTTCGTAATTTTTCGTCAGTTTACAATATCGCGAGACTGTTTGTAAACTAACGATGTTCACAATGTTACGGTGACATGTATATGAACAAAATACAGCGTTATCTACACGTTATATCCATATATTTCTATTTAAATAATATCAATTTGTAACTATTAATGATAAAAGTGACATAAAAATGATAGTAAATATACCTAAATATTCAGATATTAAGGAAATTTGTTATTATAGAGATTCAACCTATATGTTCATTCTAGTACTCTTTGAGTACTATTGCTTTGAGAAATGACTGGGGGCCTACAAAGTATTCAATGTCACACTTAAACCGAGAACCATATACGTATTTAGATATTTAAATTTTCTTCAACTTTGATATATATATATATATATATATATATATATATTGTTAATGATCTCTATACCATAAAATGACCAGTAAATAAGGTATTTCAAAGAATAATAAAAACGCTTTATAAGATAGGTAATATACACAGGTTCACAGGGATTTCTTTGTAATGGTACACCTCAGGCCCTGGTAATAAAGGCTGTGACGGAACACCGTGTGGTTTTAGTCGGTTCGAGTCCGACATACCACCCTACCGCTTAGCCCGGGTGGGGTGATGACCCGTGGGGGTGTCCAAAGGTAAAAAAAAAAAAAAAAAGGTTATGTACATAGGTAGTGCATATGTAGTAATGTATAAATAATGTAGTTCATAATCGTATCTACATATGTAGTAAAAAAAATAAAAGTTTATTATCATCAAAATAAAAGCTATTCGAATAACGAAGAACCAAATTTATCTTCAGTGAAAAGAAAATCGTTCACTTTCATCGTCGTATATAATATGGGGCAATGAATCTACATGTAGCTAGTACGTGAGTTCATAACAAAAAAAAAGTTCCTTTTTTATTTATAAATACAAATAAATAAAATTGAAGTGTCTGTTTGTAATCCATACTTCCATACAAATAAATAAAATTGAAGTGCCTGTTTGTAATCCATACTTCCATACAAATAAATAAAATTGAAGTGCCTGTTTGTAATCCATACTTCCATACAAATAAATAAAATTGAAGTGCCTGTTTGTAATCCATACTTCCATACAAATAAATAAAATTGAAGTGTCTGTTTGTAATTCATACTTCCATACAAACAAATAAAATTGAAGTGCCTGTTTGTAATCCATACTTCCATACAAATAAATAAAATTGAAGTGCCTGTTTGTAATCCATACTTCCATACAAATAAATAAAATTGAAGTGTCTGTTTGTAATGTCAAAATAATAGTTTGTTTAAGCTCATACACTTATTTGCACGATACCTATGAGTAAAAATTAGATTTTTAAAATTTTGTCTGTCTGTCTGCCTGTCTGTTTGTTTTGGCTAATCTCCAGAACGGGTGGACCGATTTCCACGGGACTTTCACAGGCAGATAGCTGGTGTTACAAGGAGTAACTTAGGCTACTTTTATTTTTGAAAAAGAATTAGGGATCCGCGCAAAATATACAAATAAGAACACGCGAGCAAAGCCGCGCGGGAACTGCTAGTATTCAATATTATCATACAAAGGCATGTTACCTTATTATATACTCACAAAACGGGTTTGCGCGTAAGGGGTTATTTTCATATTTATAGCTGTTCTGCTAACGTGTAATACAATATATTTGTACAAAAAGTCCTAATGATAAGAATTTAATCAACCCATTTCCGCATCCTTACGAGGTAATGTCACTTGTTTTGTTGTGTTGTTGAAATTTCAATATTTCCAGTTCGTATAAAATTTCACTTTCATAAAAAGAGGTGACAGCCCTTAGACCTTCTTAATCCAACCCTGTCGGAAAATCCACTCTGAGCTAACGTATTTTTGGTATATACTACAGCCTGGTCAATATTCAGGTATTTAATAGAAAAACTTAGGACTTTCATATAAACTCGCGAAAGCTCTGAAACCACCTTAATCCAGCCCTGTTGCAAGACCCCTTCTTAGCTGACATGTCCTGCCCATAAAGTACCTCCCTTCCAAATTTCAGGTTTCCAGTACAAAAAATCCAACACTCATGTAAACTTGCGGGAGCCCTTAGAACTACATACGTTTTGCTGACGTGTCCTATCTATCTATACAGGGAGATATCCCTGTAAAATTTCAGGTCTCTCTAAGTACTTTCATATAAACTTCCTTAGAACACATTCATCCAGTCCTGTTGCAAAACAAAACGTCTAAATGTCTTAGCTCGTTAGCTAAGACGTTTTGACGTTTTATGCATGGAGATATACGCAAGGAGACGTTTCTCCTACTCATAAACTACCTCTCTGCCCAAATTTCAGATCTCAAGTAGAAAAAAATAAGGACTTCCATAAAAAAGGTGAGAGCCGTAAGACCTCCTGAATGCGGCCGTGTCGTAAAATCCATTCTTAACTGACTTGACTTACCTTTACTACCTCCTTGCCAAATTTAAGGTTTCTAGTAAAAAACCCATGATTTTAAGTAAACTGTTCTTCACTGAACATACGTTCGTCTTTTCCTCGGCATTGTAATAAACACTATAAAACGATACGGAATTGTTATAATCGGTCAGTTTGAAAACGTCGAACTAAGTCCTCGAGTCACGCTAAAATTTCTCGTTAGGTATCTCTAAATCTATAAAGTCAATATAGGTAGATGGCATGGCAGATCAAAATTTATAATCACAATGTGTAGCTCTACCTTCACTTCACTAATTAATTATTTTACGAAAAAGCAAAGTTGCGAGTGTGGGTAGACAATGTATGACCAAAGGAAAAGGTCAACATCGGCCGTTTAATATGAGTATAAAAATAATCTAAACCCACTCTTTTGCTTTATATACTTTAAGGCAGGTATATAAAGCTCTTTTGTTTGATTATTAGTGCTAAAAAATATAAAAGATATCTGACTTGCATGTATATGCAGGCAATTTTAAAATAAATATATTTTTTTACTTGATCTACGGACTAACATTGTCCATACACCTACTATTTGTGCTCATACACCTACTATTTGTGCTACTATGTTTTAAATTTGTGGTATTAGTAACAACTTTGTTGTTTTGCGTTTAGTAGATAATTTCAAGCTATGTTTAATTAATTCTATTAAATATAGGTGCTTGACTTGGTCTTTGACTGCAAGTTATTTCATTTGGGAGAATGTGAGTTAACACAATAGTACCCTTGTATGTAGTAGGTACGTCTATATATTATGTATGTCTTTTCTTCAGTAGCCAAAGTAAAATGAGTAAATGAGTGCTTCAGTCACCGTCAGTGCTTCGACGGTATGTCCTCAATAGGCCACACAGTACTAAGCCGCGAGGTTCCTAGCGAAGACCGCCTGCAAACTAGGAGATGTCCAAACAAACACGGAACACGAATCTCTTTTGCAAGACTGCTGTAAGTAGCTATTATTAGGAAATTTCTACCTATTTAAATATTATCCTCTATGAAAGTCAGAGCGGCATAGATAATTAAATAAATATTGGCAATATAAACAACGGTCTCGGCAATAAACCGCAAAGCAAAGTACGACCGATATGACGAATACTAATTACTAACCTTCAAGATACTATAAAAGGCTTCAAAAGTCTCACTACAAGGATGGAAAAAGTTAACATAAAATAAAAAGACGTTAGTCGTATATAAAACTCATAAACGCCTTTGTAAAGTTATTTCAAAAAGCCAATATAGCAAATACAATGTAGATAAGGCCACAAGTTCCCAAAATTCATTAAGTTCGATTGAACGTTTCCCTTGTTCTAACCAATAAATACCACAAAGACGAAACTCGTGCATAACTTTTGTAATTACACGTACGTACGTATACCAAGGATTCTTTTGATGATGAAAATTGATACGTCTTTTCGCATTCAGATAATAATAGAATAGAATAGAAATAAAACATATTTTAACTCTAACAAGCACATTTTCTCTCATTGCAAATATTCATGTTTTGCGCAGAAAATGAGACAGACTACCTTAGGAAACTCTGCAAAGATTGTGCTTTTCTGTAGCTGCAAGACGTACAAACACATCAAACACCCGACTTATATACATATTCTGATGAATAGAGTATGGGAACAAGTTCTTAATTTTTTTTTAACGTGTGGGTTCCACGGGTCGATGGTATGTCGGACTCGAACCGGCTAAAACCATACGGTGTTCCATCACAGTCCTTATTGCCAGGGCCTCAGATGTACTTACCCTTGAAAGGAAATCCCTGTAAAACAAGATGCGTCTCCGCTATGTTGCGGAGCGGATTTTCCCCCCTGTTAGTGAAACAGGCATACGCAGAATACGACGCCGCCAGGCTTGCTTCTGCTAGGGCACCAGATAACCCTGTCCATCACTCACAGACAACCGCTCATGGAGGCCGGAGATCAAAGACTCCTGAGTTTGAGGTAGCAATGAAAAATAAAAGATTTTCTTTTTTTCAACTAACAGAAGTTTAGTTGATCTTAATTTTAGACGTGGATACATTTTTAACGTGTTGTAAAAAACAAGGATAAAAAAACTAAAGTTTCTCATACTTTTTAAATTGAACAATCAGCAGCAGATACAAACGACCGGCTTACCTAGTTTTCTTCGGCCATAGACTAGTGTACGGAACTCACATTAATAAGTGGGCACTAAGGATCGCCTGGTAGTCGAAGTTCAACCATAATTCATTAAACTTTGAATATTTTGTTTTATTTCATTGGCCTATTTGTAACATAAATCAAGCCATTATGTTCCAGTATAAGTTGAACCGTCATTATATAAACTTTCCGTACCATACTAGGTCAACATAATTACTGGAACTGTGTAACTTTTTGAAGCCGTTTTCACACTATTTATAAATGTGTAACACATATTGTTTAACTAAAGATTGCCTGGTGGTCAAATTTCGACCTAATTTATTTTTGGTTTATTTCATTGGCCAGTACAACTTGAACTGTCATTATATATACCTATGTACCATGACAGTTCAGCATATATACTGGATGTGTGTAGCTAGATGTAGCCGTTTCAACGAAATTTTTGAATTTGTAACACATATTGTTTAAAAGTTTTAACCTCATGCACTTCTTCCATGCACTTTTTCTTAAAAATGCGTATAAAGAAATCTCTTCACGTATTCCAATCAATCAATCAATCAGCCATAGACATAGGCCTGTCTAAATGCGCGCCACAGCACCCGCATCCAGTCCATCCCTGCTTAGGTAGGTCCTCACGTATTTAGAAGATTATTATATAAAAGCAAAGGATACTCACTTACTCACTCACTCATCTACTGACTAATCACGAAGTCTTTTTTTTTTATGGTATAGGGGGCAAACGAGCAGACGGGTCACCTGATGGTAAATGACTACCGCCGCCCATGGGCACCTGCAACTCGAGAGTCACAAGTGCGTTGCGGCCCTTCATGGCTCTCCCACATATAGAGTCTGGAAAAATATTTGACCAATGAAGATAAAATTTCTCAGAGAGGTAGTTTATGACTAGGAAACGTCAGATAAGAACGGATTTTGCGACTAGGCTGGATTAAGGAGGAGGTGAAAATTCTTGATTTTGGTACTAGAGACCTGAAATTTTGCTGGGAAGCACTTTAGAGGTAGGATACATTAGATCGGACTCATTTAGCAATAGGACTAAAAATAAAATATATAAATTTTGCCCAAACATGTTCGGGCAAGTCGTTAAAGGTTAAGCTTTAAATTAAATGGCTGGTATTAGACCAACAAATCAAGAAATGCCGGTGTATCTTGATGTGCCCAGGCAGATCTCAATCGGCCCAATTCAACGATCGACCTACGACATACATTCTGTCAAAAAAGTATCGGAAATTGATAATTTACAATTAATTGGCACAACGATCCCTTGAGTATGAAACACGTTGCCGCTCGACTAGTCCCGAAAGATCTGAATTTTCTTCAGTAACTCACTTGCGTAAAAGTCACTGAAGACATGCTAGAACGAGTCAATTCCGACCCTACATTCGTAAAACAAATTGTTACTGGTGATGAGACATGGGTTCGAAATGGCGACTTCCAACTGAACAGAAACCACGACAAAGTCCATCAAAAGTCAAGGTCATGTTGACTGTTTTATTTGACTATCGAGGTGTAGTGCACTCGGAATTCTTGCCAGAAGATCAGACTGTAAATAAAGAATATTATTTGAGCGTTATGCGGCGTTTGAGGGCAAATTCGTCGAAAAAGCCCAAACTTGTGGAAAGAAAATTCTTGGATATTACACCACAACAACTCGCCATCACACAACCCCATAACTGTGAACGAATTTTTGACCAAAAACTCAACTAATACCATCGAACAACCACCGTATTCACCGGATATTTCTCCCGACTTTGTTCTCTTTCTGAAACTCAAATTTTTACTTCCAGGTACCCGTTTTCAGTCGATAGAAGATATCAAAGAGAATTCGCAGCGAGAACTGAAATCGATTCGGGAAAATGCATTTAAAAATGTTTTGATAACTGGATTATTCGTTGGCATAAGTGTATTATTTCTGAAGGGGCCTACTTTAAAGGCGATACAATAAATTTGGAATAATAGTTAACATTTTGTGTTTTATTGACCGTTTCCCGGTACTTTCTTGACAGAATAGTATATATAATACATGTAACAGTACACTTCACTGTCTTTAGTTTATGTACCTTGTGTTTTTTCACATTAGTGTCAATATGAAAATGCTGTCAATAACATCCGACTCCATGGTTTAGCATGGTAGTGACACAAGTCGGTTACCACTACACACTACATCTCACCAATGTAGTAACGCAAGCGTGCCGTTGTCAATTGTGCGTGCTGTACACCGTTAATGCCATGGAACATGGATACGAGTTTAAGACACTGTACCACATAGTCCTAGCACTGTGGGCTCTGCCGGTACGGTCAATGTTGCATTACCCGAGTCTTTGAAACTGTGCAAACATTGGCCTATATATTTACGTAAGATTAAATGGAGTTACCAGGTTATTACAAATGTATTGCATTCATGGTGGTTATGCTACCAGCTTTCTGGCATCTTTACTATATGAAAAGTGTAATACAGAAGAATTCCACAATGCTTATTAGCTTCATATTTATGTAACAACTAGCCGTCCCCGCAGTTTCACCTGCGTTTATGGTCACTGCTCCGTTCCTATTTATCGTAGCATGATGTTATGTAGCCTATAGCCTTCCTCAATAAATGGGCTATCCGACACTAAAACAATTTTTCAATTCGAACCAGTAGTTCCTGAGATTAGCGCGTTCAACCAATCGAACAAACCCTTCAGCTTTATAATATTAGTATAGATTACTTTATTTATACTTTAATGCGTAAAATTTACAGATAATTTCATATTTTTTTAGTATTGTACAAGATAGTCACGGATAATAACTTGAAATAATTTCATTTGTATTTACAGCATACAATTTTTTTCTAATCGTAGAGCGTTACACGTGTCTCGCCCCGTCGGATTATAAAACATCTTACGTACTGTGCTCCGATTGGTTCCTTTGTAATAATAAGTACAAAAAGTCTAAAATAAGTCCTTGATAAAATAAAAATACATACATCCATACTCACGCCTGTATTTCTAAAAGGGAAGGCAGAGGAGTATAATTGCCGCCAACCGCGATGGTAAGTGACTATCGTCACCCATGAACACCTGTACCTCAAGCGTCACAAGTGCGTTACCGGCCTTTAAGATGGGAGAAGGGGAATGGTTGGAATAGGTGAAGGGGGGGGGGGGGGTTAAGGGGCTCCGGTAACGTCACTCATTCGACGAAACTTTTTTACGCCTCTTTCCTGTAAGGCTGTGGTATCCGGTCGAGCCGGCCCTTACGTGCCGAAGCATGGCTCTTGAAAAGGAAAAGGTAGAAGGGAAGGCAATGGAAGGAAAAGGATATTGGGAAATAGAATATAATAGTAGCTCGAGAAGGTCAAGGTCATACCTGTAACTCGAACTGACTATTGCCGGGCAGTCTGAGCCCTCTAACTATAAGTATATATTTTACCAGCTGACCCGCGCAACTTCGTCTGCGTTCGTAAATTTTCCTCGTTTTTGCAACATTTTTCATTGATGCTCCGCTCCTATTGGTCATGGCGTGATATTACATAGCCTTCTTCGGTAAATGGGCTATCCAACACTATAAGAATTTTCAAAATCGGATCAGTAGTACCGGAGATTACACCGAACATCCAAACTCACAAACTTTACCTCTGTATAATATTATATTATTATATATAGTAGTAGTAAAGATGAACAAATTACTGTATTCTTTGATTCTGCATTCACATATTGATCTTTGCTCAAATGCAGAATTATCTATCCCTTTCTCTGTTGAAAGCAGGGCACCACTTTGAGGAATTTTAGAGACTAGTCTTCTCTGTCGCCCGCTATGCCCATACTAAATCAGCTTAAGACTACTTTGAGCAGATACTATTTTTCTAACAATGGATTTAGAACTTACTAGAACTGAATATATATTTTTCAGGCCTAATATTTTACTGATTTACAAAACGGGGATATAAGAAATCTATGACATAAGATAGAAAAATATTAAAGAATTTAATTTATTAACATTGTATTGTACTTTTTATTTATTTGCTTAAACGTTAAGTAATTTATCAAAATAAGTATCAGATAATACGTTCGTTGAACACGCCATAGTTTAATCATGTCTAATAAAATGAAGAGAAATGATCTTAAAGTTCCTGTAATATATTTTAATGTTAGCCCATAAATTTTGTTTCGGTACAAACAAGTGGGCTCAAGAATAATCAAGATTTATCATTTTATACTTAAAAGCTGGTAGGTAATATATTTTACGAGTTGATCGAAGACGCTCTATATTTGTAAAGTTTTTTCAATATTCTCTAACGAAGATAATGTAGGAATAAAATATCGTTCCCGTCTTTTATAAACTTTGTTTATGAATTATCGTAGCGGACTTACCATCTCTCACAATAATTATCAGGAGCATCCTTGCTCGACAGTTCGGCTAAGCTTTTTCAGCGCGACATTGGGAATCGCCTCATTGAGCACCTTTACGGAATGGAGTAGGATTTGGTTTCGGATTCTTTATCATAGACGTGATCATGCTGGATTAAGCTTAGGAAATAGTCATCTGAGATGAGGTTAAAAGTGCGGTGGTAACTGACATCGTAACAGCAATTGAATTAACAGGTACATGGGTTTGCGGAGGGCCTCTATGC